>VXBU01007356.1:349379-502626 GCA_013400315.1 Bombycilla garrulus
TAAATATAAATATAAATATAAATAATATAAATATGGCTAAAATCAGAATTTGTGAACCACTCCAACCTTTTGCACCTACATTTGTTTCTACACAACATTCTTAGCCTATTAAAACCATGATTATTTCAGACATCTTTGCATTTTGCATCTGGCAAATGGTATTTAAAAAATAGTCTCTGCATGGTGCTAACAACATCCAATCATTCTTTGCACTTGTTAAATTTAGCTATTCTGGGATATTTTCAACATTCTTTACAGAAAAATATGACTGCTCTTTTGATTCTGTAATAGAAATTGTGACACCAGGAAAGTATGAATGCATAAAGGTTTAGGCTGTGCCAAATTAGAAATTGCATTGCGAAAAGCGTGATCAGCAGGTAAAGGGAGGTTATCTTTCCCCTCCACTCTGCCCTGGAGAGATCGCAACTGGAGTCAAGTTCTGGGGTTCCCAGTTAAAAAAAAGATGAGGAACTTCTGGAGTGGTCCAATGAGGGGCTAAAATTATGGGACCTCACTTATGAGAAAAGGCTGAAGGAGCTGGGCCTGTTTAACCTGGAGAAGGGAAATCTGAGAGGGGACCTCATCAGTGTCTGTCAGTACCTGAAGAGAGGGTGGCAGGAGGATGGAGCCAGGCTCTGCTCAGTGGTATCAAGTAATAGGACAAGAGTCAAAGGGCAGAAACTGATGCACAGGAGGTTCTATCTGAATATGAGGAAAAATTTCTTTGCTGTGAAGGTGACCAAACACTGGAACAGGCTGCACAAAGAGATTGTGGGCAGCTGCTTGAATATCTCCCTCTCTGGGAATATTCAAACCCCACCTGAATGTAATCCTCTTCAATTTTCTTTAGCAGGGTGGTTGGACTAGATGATCTCTAGAAGACCCTTCCAAACTCAATTATTATGTGATTCTGTGAATCTGGGGATTATTTTTCCTTTGTGAGCTGCAGTCATTTATATGACTCCTGCCTGGAGCACTGTGTACAGTTCTGGTGCCACCACTGTAAGAAGGAAGTGTTGGAGAAGTCCAGAGGACCACCATGAAGTTGATAAGTATTCAAATGGAAAGGAAAACATGACCTCTATGAGAACAGGCTAAGAAAGTTTGGTCTGTTCAACCTGGAGAACTTTGTGTGGAAACCTCATAAAAACTTTTCAGAATCAGAAGGGACCTGCAAGGAAGCTGGAGAGGGACTCTGCATCAGGAATGGTAGCAACAAGACAAGCACAATGGGCACAAGTTAAGAGGGGAAATTCAGGTTGAATATCAGGAAGAAATTCTTTACTCTGAGGGTGGTGACATATTGAAATGGGTTGCCCTGGTAGACTCTGATGCCCCAGTCCTGACAGTGTTTAAGGCCAGACTGGATTGAGCTTTGAGCAACCTGGTCTAGTGGGAAGTGGCAGGGGAGACGGGGACTAGACAACCTTTAAGGTCCCTTTCAAGCCTTAACATTCTATGATTCCATGGTATAAACCTCAGATGAGCTAGCAGCTCAGGTTGAAAGTGTTTCTATCCTGCAGGAGTAAATTTTCATGGCAAAAGGTGTAGCGAACGCACTGTTTTCTGGCACAACACCAAGCAAGAATTACTCTAACTACACAGGCCAATAAACCAGGGAGTGCTGGGGTGAATTTCAACACTGGAACACTGAGCAAGCCTTCCAGAAAGCCTAAGCTCTCAGGGAGCTGAATGTACCTTTGTGTAAACACATTTTTTGCTGCACCAGAACACAAACTACCACGATTAAAACCAGATTTTTGTATACTTATTCAAGTTGCAGTTGGAGCAGACATTGCTTGACACACATGGGATTAGTGTGTGAGCCGTTGCTGACTGGAGGGATCTCATTTGTTGAATGTCTAGGCTAATATAGTAGTCAAGCAAAGCCCAAGACTCAAAAAGTGGCAAAACACAGTCAACTGAAGCCTTTTCTTCCACGCCTCTTACTCAACAGGGAAGAAATGGTAAATATGCAGCTTTCTATGAACAGTCTTTACAAATAAGACAGGTACTTCCATTCACGAAAAGCATAAATAAGCAGAAAAAAAATTACTTTTCTTTTCCAATCCCTTCATCTGTGCTTGAAACTCAAAATCAGCCTAATCTCTACTTGATCACAGCCCACCAAACCACTTCACATATGTCAATAAAGGTTATGTAGGCTATAAAATGCAGACTGACAGCAGGAATTTTACATGCTTGACCCAATCTCTTTGAAAAATGTCATTGATCTGGGTGATTCTAGCACCGGTCTTTGTTCTACCAAGTTTGGAAAGAGCAGTAAGAAAAAGGGAGAAAGAAAAAGAGTCTGTGGCTGTACAGGCTCCAGCTTCAGCCACTTCCTTGCAGGCAAAGAGGCAACGGAATGATAGGGGAAGACACTGTTCTTTCTGCTCATCCCTCTTCACATGTTCACTGCGGCTGGGAGACAGTGTGCTCTTCACTGACCGGCTTTATCAATAAACCAACATTGTAGCAAGTTTGATAGAAATGTTCTCCCATTCTAAGTCTGTCTCCTCTTAGCTCATGCTGTTCTGTAGACAAGGGATTTTTTTTGATTAGGCGTAAGGAAAAATTATTTTTCAAGTTTCATTGTGTGCATAGCTATTGATGACACAGGCATAACACAAGAAAATTTTTGTAACATAGGTGAATATTAAGAGCTGTCTGTACCCTTAATAGCCATAAATTTTTGCAAAGGAAAAAAATATAGCTGAATACATATGTTTAAATCTTTCCTATGCATGTGTTTGACTTTTGAAACTCTGCAAAGGTGCATAATGTATCTGGAGATCACTGATCACAGAGCAGAAGTTCATGTCCTTAAGGACTATATTTGTCTTCGATAAGAAAGGGGTTATAGCACCACTGCCACATTCTCAGGAGTTCTGGTCAGGGGGAACTCTTCTCATTCACACAGATTAGTGATACTCATGATGATATCTCATCTTCTGCCTGCTCACTGGCTTTGAAGCAAATGTGTCATCAGTGTGCATAATTATGCTTTTATGTCCATTATACATATATACATTTACATATTATTTCATCCATTCTGTATAATATTTGCCACATGCCATTTTAATGTGGACCATCATAAGCCACCTTCATTTCCATAAGTGGCTCCTGCTACGAAACGCTAAGCTTGTGATAAGTTCATGATCTCTGTCTTCATTAAGTCCATTATTCAGGCTCCCGCACACAATGTTGTCTTTCCTCTTTTTCTTGTTTTTGATTTCTACGAGAGACAAAAATGAAAGGAGCTTGTGCTATTACATTCTGATATTTAGCATTCCTAATAGTTCATCTTGCATATAGACAGTAACATCATTTGGATTCCCTATTTTACATTCCCTATTTGTTTAATTGTTGCTGTCTTACACAAACATGCAAGGTGAGAGGCTTTCCTTGACACTTCTCTTGGAATAATGATAGTCTCATTGTCTTTTGCTACTTTTTATGCCCCTGTCACTAAGTCTGAAATAAAAGTTGAGCTTCATGCTGCACAGCCCTTGTCTACTTGGCTGTAGAAATGAACACTGGAATCTACATCGTAAGACAATAAAAAGGAACTTTTGCCAGAACATGACTGAACTGTCTTACCAGTTCAGATAGCCCAGAGGACCAGAAAAGATCTTTTACAGATCTGATTATCATTGAATTTAGACTCATTTCAGTTTCCTAAGAGTTTCATCCATGTAGTGGATAAAAGATGTAGACTACTATCCCCCCCGTCCTTGTAGCCCATCAGTCTGAAACTTTATCCTTCTAGACTCTGTGGTCCAATATACAGAGATTTGCTCATCATATTATACACAATAGTTGTTGGAGGGGTTTCAGAACTATGACACTTAAGAAAAAGACTGGTTTGTACTCTGCTGAGGTTAATAGCTTTGCAGAACTCATAAAAGCAATCACAATTGTTCTTGACTGAATCATCATAACAGCAAGCAGGTGCTTCTATATAATCATACATTTTGGAAACTGTTTCAGATCATTTGTCTGGCTCAAAGGATGTACCTCACAGCTATTCATCTGAAAGACATAAAATGACTCAAATTGGCCACTTGGCTTTCATTTCTACCAGAAACAGTGTGAAATTCAAGATCACTTTTTGTTTACACATCTTAAGCAAGCAACATAGAAATGGCACTTTCATATGTCAGAAGTAGGTTTTTTTCTGTTAATGAGTAAAATGTCTTTCTACTTTTTCATCCTATTTTGCAAAGTCTATTATATAACTTTGATTTGTTTGATAGGTATAAATGTATAAATGTTCTTTCTGGCCCCTAATAGTTTTCATCTGACTTCAGGCAGCTTAACATATAAATTATCACTGGACAATAAGACACACAGATTATTACATTGACAAAAATGTCAATGACCCTTTAACACATGATATTTTTAAAAAGAACAGATAATCTTAACTTTGTTGTATTATTTTAACATAAAAGAGCTCATTCTTTTCTTTAAATGAAATGTTAAGAATAGTTAAATATTTCTCTTTTAACTCTCCATACTATCATTGAAGAAATCTCACTTTCTTATACTGCTGCTTCTGGACTTGGATCTATGTGGTTTAGATTCTTCAAATCAGAGTTTCAATTAGTTTAAGTTCTTTTAGGTGATACCAGTACAATACTACTTTTGAATAGATTATTAATGGAAAATAACTTTTTTTCACAACACAGTTTGTCTAGTTTCTCCTACTACACTAACAATGTGCAAAGAAAGACTAGGACTTGATTGATGATGCTCTTTGCATAGTCAGACTGTAAAGGAAATGCAAAATCAGGGGACAATACAACCAGCAGGAGTGTAACAGCTTTACAACTGCTTTGCACTTTGTTTTGCACAAGCCAATGGTCACAGCACACCTGGTAGATGTGGTCTCCTTAGTCCTCTGAGCAGCCTACGCTACTGCATCTCTTCCTCCAGATGCTGAAACGGTAAAACAGTTTGCTACTGTAAAAAAAAAAATAAAAAAAAAATAAAAAAAAAATAAAAAAAAAAAGGGAACAAAATGGAAAGAAAGTATGGTGTCCTCCTGAAAATTGATAATTTTTATTGGATTTTTTAATTCTCATTTTCTCCTTTGCCCTTAATACCATTACCTTGAAGCAGAGAATCAAACTGCTAAAAGAAAAGCTTCCAGGACTTGTTTCCGAGTCTCCAGGAAAGGCTGAACAGTCATCAAGAAAATGTCTTGGTTTCTTTATGACTTTTCTTTTTGCTGTGGGATCAACACTTGCTTTCAAAGTGCATCTATGAAGTTATGTCTGACATCTCAGTGAAATACCTAGGAGGGCCCTTCAATGTCAATGAATTGTATCTGAGACCTAACAAGTGCTGTGTGCCTTGTTTTGATCAAGCTGTACAACGAATTGTACATTTCTTTAGCAATTGAAGTAGGACTTCAGTGATTAATTATGGAAATGTTTATGAAGTGCCGAAGTGTCCAAAGTCAAATGTTGCTATATAGATAAATCAGTAATACCACTCTGGTACTTTGCGCTTTTATTTTTTTTCTTTTGCAGATGAAGGCAGATTTCACACTTTGAAAGTAGAAAACTTTTGTTATAACTACTTTTCTCACTAAAAGTGATTGCCTTTGGAAGGTGCGATATTCATGTGTCTCTCCACAGATTAATTCTCTTGGATCTTATCAGCAGTAGCAAAAGAAAATGTAACTTCTATCTCCTTTACTGTAATTTAGGCATGCCTAAGCATTGCAACCACTATTTTTTCTAGCCCTTTAAGGATAAATTATGAAGTGGTAAGGAAATACTAACTTCATTTGCATTAGATTTCATTCAGTACTGGTATTTCTACTAGGTGAAAAATAGCCTTTTGTACTATGATTTTTTTGGGGGAGTGAAAATCTTCCAATATACAAATTTGCAACCCTGAGAAGGGTAAATGAAGTTTTCCTTTCTTTTTCTCTACTGTGATAACTAAGACACCAAAACTATTTCATCCTTCATGTGGCGTTTTTTTTTCCATATACTTATGTGTTCTGCTTATGTGCATTGTCCAACCAGGGAAAGAAAATCTAGCCTGTTACTACCTATTCATGGAATTCACAGTGCAGCCTAATGTAATTGTGGTGTTGCTGGGCTGCTTACTCTCAGGGAGAGGCTTTCTGCTCCCCTTTCAGACCCAGACCTCTGGCTCACAGTGCAGTCAGCCTGCAGTTGGCCATGAGCAGGTGTTCTGAGAAACCTGGAGTAAGTCAATAAGCACCTGGAATTGAAGCTACACTCTGAAGAAACAGATAGCTCGGGGTAGTGCTGCAGCAATGGTGTCTGAGCACAGCAACACAATTCCTCTTCATAATGGATGGCCAGAGGGGAAGTAAAATGGATGCAGAGCAAAGTAGGAAAAGAACAAAAAGTTCTCCAGAGACTTGGATGTCAAATGAATGTATAAGGGAACAGTTACAATTCATCTTGTATAATTGGAATTAAACTTCACTTTAAGGACATTCCCTAACTTGCACTCTCCTAAGAATGGCAGATTATCTTTATTTAGTATAATATTATAAGATATCTACTTAAACCAGCTATTAATTAATTGCTTTTATACTATAGCAGTACAGAAGTATACTATAAGTAGATTTTAATGAATAGTACTTCTATTGAAAGTTTAAGGAGGAGAAAGGTTCAGGCCAAAAGCTGTAATGTTTCTTTAATGATAATTTTGGAGGGATTCGAACCACTTGTTTTTAAAAAGTAAGGTGATCTGTTCCAGTCATGAACCTAGTCACACTGGCTTACTGTATGCTCATCCCTGTAAGTATCTTAAGAGTTAGGTTTGCCTGGACTGAGTTTTCTTGTCGTTTTCTTCTAGAGATTAAAGTGCCCTGCATAGTAAAAATCAATATATGACATCTCTCATGAGGACTGGGCTTGCTAGAATATTTACTGGAAATTAAGAAATTAGTGACTGGAATAGTAGAAATCTGTCCTTCACAGCTAAAGTTGAGCAAATGACGGTGCAAATAGACTGCAAATGCTTTAAGAGTCATGCCAACAAAACAATTGCCCGTGACCCACCACCTAAAGCCAGAACAAAGGCCTAGCATCCTTGAATATGCAAAAGAGGACAGGTATTTGGAGGTGGAAAATGGTTTTGCCACTTCAGCTTGTACCAATTGCGCCAAAACAAGGTTCTGGGTCTGGCTTTGGACCTCATAATTAAAAAAAAAAAAAAAAAACAAACTTAAGAAATTCCATGCATCTCATCTGTTGACAATTGAAAACACAGAAATTTAATTCTCATTAATTTGTCCAGAGGAGACCACCATAAGCTTTGATTTGATGGCACGCATGCCATTCTGAAGAGAAAATAGTCACTGCTAGTGAGAATTATAATGTGCTAGAAAAAGGCATTGTAAGAACTAGCACCTAGAATTTAAATCTGTCGATTCAACCAGAAGGAAGGCACACAGGTGCTCAGCATGCACTGGAAGAGACTGCGGAAAGAAGTGCTGAATTTTTCATTTCTTGGAGCTTTCATATCAAAACTGACTGCCTGTCTTGAATTGCCTGAGTTGAAATCACATCCTTGTGTTCAATAAAGGCATGCCTGGATGTAAGGCTTGATCAAGGACCTCCTACTAAATAACCTAGTGGTCCTTGTTGACTTTAAAATCAGGCAATCTATTTCTTCTGCAGGCTGAGAGGAGAAGAAAGAGATAAAGATTATTTCCATATTTTCATTTTGGGAAGGTGTTCAGAGAAGTGTGATCCTGTGGTATATATATAGATAGATGGACAGATGAGAATTGATGACTTCTTACCTTGGAAAGAAAATTCTCATACTTGCAATATAATAAAAGAAACATCAAAATAAACCAAATTAATGTTTCCTTTAATTATCACGGTTTCTACAGCTGTTGAGAAAAATACATCTTCTTTAATATGCCAAATTTCATATTATAACCAGCAGATAACAAGGGAATAAGGGTAATTGGAATTAAATTTATACAGTGGAGAATTCTCTAGTTTAATGTTGTCTAAATGGGTTTTAACATATTGAAACTGCCAGAAATCCACATGTGAATAAAAACTGTTAAAGAAAAAGAAGAGGAAAGAAAAGTAGGACATCAAACAAATACAATTCCAGAAAACTTTTGAAGTAAAAGACTGCAATGCAACTGGCAGCTCCCATGAAGTTCCACTACCATTGATCAGTGCTCAGTTAACATAAGTTAAGTGCCAACACTGATAAGGAATAGATAAGTCTCACAAAACACGATTCTCCTGGGTGACAGGTTATTTTCCTCCAAGACACTAATCCTTTATTTCTTGCAAGAGGAGAAACGTCAGAGGAAGCTCACAGGAGAGGCAGAAACAGCAATTCTCTCAGAGAACAGCCTATTTTGATGCTGGTATTTGTTTCAGGTCAGCACCAGTCATCTTCAGAGCTCCCTGCTGTGCAGAGCTCTCCCACAGAAGCATGGAAAGTGACCTTACAATTGTTCTTACAGCTGAAATCACCAAGACACAAGGTGGGCAGTGAAGGGAGCAGAAGCTGAGGTGACTTGCTTGAATACCCAAGTAGAATTAAATTCAATCCTGGGACTCTGGGATTCTGAACAGCTTTGTTTGCTGTCTCCAACTGTGAGAACTGGGATGTGAATTACCACTAAAGTCTAAGGCAAATCCCAAGAGCACAGCCTCTGCTAGTCTGCAGCACCTGGAGTGTCTTCAGCAGCTAGCCAGCCACCTACTACATAGAAAAAGCACCATTTCACGATCTTTGAAATAATTTCATGAACTTGTCTTTCCCAGTTTTTGTTGCTGAAGGAGGTGTTATCTCGGGTTCACAAAAACCTTGGGCAAACTCCTAGCTGCATGAATATCAGTGGAAAATGTTCTGTTGACTTTGGTGGGAGCAGGGTTTTGCATCTCAGGCTCACGGATCAGAAACAATACAGATAGCTTTATAAGTGTGGCTTTGCAATGGCATCAGTAGGAAAGGAGCCTAACTTTTGGGATTTGGCCAAAATGCATGGATAAAAATAGTCTTCATCTGTATAGACATCAATGGTGGGTGCATCTGCCTTATTACCAATTTATTTTCTTTATCAGGTGTAAGAAACAAATTTCTAAGCAAATCTTCTGATTGCCCCTCCTTTCCTGCATTTGTAATCAATTGTAGAGTGATTTTGAGCACATGTACTAAATGCCTTATGGGTGAAACAAAACCAAAAGATGGGACTGGGGAGAGCCCTGAATGTGCTCTAAGAACTAATAGATTCAGCCCATGGGGCTAGAAAAGAATTACTCCAAAATAGACCATGGTCAAAGTGGGTGCTGCTTTGCATCATGAAAACTTTTGCTCTGCAAATTCAGTCCTGTTGTACCCCATTCCTTACTAATATAATCACAAATATATTTTCAGCATTACATGTCCAGGTTAGCATGATATTGAAACTGGCCTTAACACACCTTCTGTCTGTATGTGACTTAAAAAATTTAAACTAGTGCCCACCATTAGAAGTACCTGAGGCAGTGTTTGAGCGATAGCTGTATAGGTATAAGAATGACTTTAATTCATGTCGCAACATACATTGATTCCATAGATCTTGTGGATATCCAAAAACTCAGATGCTCTCTAAGTTAGGGCTCCCACAGTTCTTTAAATTATGTGATCCCAAAATCATTGGAATTATTAATATAGTCAGGGCAGAAAGATTGCAAGGTCTTGCTTTATTTTCTCCAGGCCAAGACAAACAAATGAAAATAGTGCCTTAATCCAGGGTGGGTGTTCATCACATAGGGAATTGCTAGTGCCTGGTTATGCCCACGCTGTGCAGAACACACCAGGTTCATCATGTCTGTAGGCTGGCCCAAGGCAAAACTGTCACGGATTATCAGAAAAAAAATTCAGCTGGTATTATATCATGGTATAACCTGAGGCAGTAATGAGAGAAACTTTCTTCCTATATGCTTTCATTTGAATCTTGGCTTCTGTAAGAGTGCACTGAAAATAGATGTTACCCTGTCACCAGATCATGACTGAGACTTTCCCAACCCAACACCTTGGTCTGTACATGGCAATAAAATAGATTGTTCGTGCTATTAGCTTCAGTATACACATTTCTATTACAAACACAGAAAGCTAAGAAGGAAATAAATTCACTGTATAGATATCAGTCCTTATGTGGGAATAATATAGATAATTAATATTTAGCTGAAGTATATAATGATGGCTGTATCAATCCATCATCCCACTAGGGCTGCTAGTTCCTATGTCCATTTCATCTCTAGTTTACAGTCAATAATATTTCTGAATGGCAGAAAAGTGTTCCATTTAAGTAACATGATTTCTAAGAAGCTCTCGAATATCGAGGAAAAAAAGACAACATCGCCTGGAAGGACCAGAACACATTCTCAAGAGAGTAAGAGAAAAGATGATTTTATGACATTATATTCTGACACTGTGTGAATCAATTTTAATGAAGGATATACTTGCATTATTTTGCAGTGATGAATCTGAAAATATTTAATGCCCTAGGCCTGAAGGAAAAAAGGTGGTTTTTTAATGGAGTAAAAAGATGCTATATCTTTGTACTGAACATGAATTTGAGAACGAAAACTAGATTAAAATACTTTTGTACCTGTATTTTTCAGAAACTGAATAAAAGCAAGACTGTATACTTCCTCTTTCTATCAGTAGCTGTAATCTGCCTATAAATTCCTATTGCACATGGTATTTTACTAAGACTTTTTGAGGAAGAAAAGATTCTAATTCCTAAGTCATCCCAGCTTCCAAAAAGCTAGAGATTTTTTTTATTTTTTTGGAATTATGAGCTAATTAAAAATGTCTAACAACAATATAATTTAAAGATCACTTCTATATATATATGTACAAAAAAGTCCAGGAGTCTTTTAAAGCCACATGTGAAGTGTAACTGTTTCTGCAGTGAGATGTAACAGGAAATTAATAGTAAAAAATACATAATAGATTGAGATGACAGGTGAATGAAACTTTGTCCTGTCACAACTGTGTCATGATATAAGAAAAAGAAATGCAATTATCCAGTAGGAGTTAGAGAGGGACATTAGAATTAGCATACTTGTTTCTCTAAAGAAATGGGAGTATATACATGTTACAGAGAAAACTAAAAATACTTGCTACATATGCACTTTGGTTTTGCTACCATTGAAATACACCACCATTTCTCACTAGGAAGAAATTTGTTAAAAAAAATTGGTTAATCGTCAATGCAGAAATTCCCTCCTAACACACTAATTTCTAAATTTGTCCTACTAATATATTCCTATTGGTTCTGCAATCATATTCTCATGGATATTTATGCATTTCTCTCAAGTAAGAACAAACCAACATGACACACTACCTGTTTTTTCTGGTGGTAATACTGGCTGATTCCTTTATTCTCCACAGTGGACTATTTCTAAATTTTGCATGCTCCTGAAAGTAAATAGACTAAATAAATTATGTTGATTCATTTAATGTGGTTTGTGGTTTCTTTGGTGTTTATTATGCTTTTTAAAAGGTAATGATAACTGATAAGATCATCTGCATAATTTTATTCTTTTCACATCTGTTTGAACAATTTTGCCTAACTTATGCAACAAGTTTGGGGATCTTTTGGGGTTTTTTCTTAGTTGAGCTGTTTTCTTCCCTGGCTTTGTATTTGGTTATGATTATTATGATTATTCAATTCTCATTACAATCATTGTCATAATTGCGATTATTCACTGAAATGAAGAACAACCAAGTTGTCCCAGAAGATTTACACATTCCATTACCCAAAAAAACCTATAGTGTAGCACCACGGATAGGAGTAAATAGAAAGGGTGAATCCTACCATGCTACCTGACAGGATTTCTCCTTGAGCCAGGTCTTACGAGCTCTCGGAGCTCCCATCCCTGTTTGAGTTTTGTCTTACAAATACCCAGTGGCTTAAAATGAGCAGGAAAGACACCTCGGGTGGTGCTGGAAACAAAGGAGGTTTATTAACTTCCAAAATAGCAAACTCTCTAAACAGAAAAGCTGTGCCAGAGACCACAGGTCTATGTCTCTGCTACACACCCCCGAAATGCCACAAGGTTCCCTCAACCAGTGCTTTCTACGGCTTAGGTGGGGCTCTGGCACTCGTCCAGTCCAGGTAGCTCTAGGGGTGGGGTGATGTCCAGGGAGTCCAATGAAGTGTCCTGGTTCAAAACATTTCCAAATTGGGAAAGAATGCCCGGGCTCCCCCAACCCCCATGGGGAACAAAGACGGCTCCACACCTCCTCCCAGTCTGGGCACTCTGCCTGTAGGAGATGCCACAATGCAACAGCTACCAGTGTTATAAGAAGCCTCCTTAGTCTCATAGTTATGATTTCTTTTCTTGCAAATAGCAAAGAATAACATACAAGTGGAGCACTATTTGAAAACTGCTCTTCCTTCAGATGTTACCCACAGGTAAGTACCTGATGCCTCTATAAGCATCGCATGTATGAATGGAAAAGCGTTTATTAAGCTTTTACAGTCCTTAATGTTCATTACTGCAACTAATGACTGGAACTGCAATTAGAGTTCAGCTAAGGGTTTTCTGAAATAATCATGGGGCCTCATTAATATTGCCAATGACTGTCTACTGAGAATTATTTAGTAGCCATGAGACTTATTATGTATAGGACCTCAGTTTGAACTTTCCTGACTCCTCTTCAGAAAAATTAGTGATGTCCTGCAAACTCTCTG
The DNA here is from genome assembly GCA_013400315.1 of Bombycilla garrulus. Lineage (NCBI taxonomy): Eukaryota > Metazoa > Chordata > Aves > Passeriformes > Bombycillidae > Bombycilla > Bombycilla garrulus. The sequence continues at coordinate 362,101 of VXBU01007356.1, forward strand.
GACAACATCCTCCACTGGTTGTTTTTCATTTNGCTAACTTTCCAGCCAGCAAAATCAAAATGAAGTCTTATAACACTGAACACATCACACAGAAATCTTCTAGATGAGAAGATTTACTTTACTTTTCACTCTGTAATGCAGAATCTTACTTGGAGGACAAAGACTACCCTGACATAGAACCAAGCTTCAAGAACAAAGCTGCTGACTCTTTCAGGTCACTATAGCCTTAGAGAAGTTTCACAACAATAAGGTAAATTATGCCTCATCCTTTCAGCTAATAATGTTCCTATAAATTTGAGCTCTTTATGAGCATTTCTACCATAAAACCACATTTGTTCTGGCTCACAACACCATAGCACAGACCTCTTAAATGCATGTCTGCAAAAGATTGTCTACATACTTGTCTCCAGGCTTGTCAGGGGATTCTTGCCTTTAAATTACTTGATCTTCCAAAGCTAAGCCTTGTCGCTATAGGACACGAAAGAACGCAGACACACACCGCAGCTCAGGTGATCAGAAGAAGAAGAAGAGAGATTTATTTTTTTCTGACTCCAGTATTTATAGTTTTCCAAAAGTGACAGTGGATTGGACGGTGGCAGTGCCACCTCTCCAAAGACACTGGACAGACAAACAGTCCATCAATTTTTCTCCTCCTCTATGGAGGAATGCAAAACACAGAGGTGTTTACAGAAAGTGTGTGAGAAAGTTCTTCACAAATATGTAAAAAAGGCTTAGAAAGTCTTGCAAAAATCAGGGCGACAAAGCCTGTGCTCAGCAGCCTCTGTCTGCAGTTTTGGGTCCCTAACCAAACAAGAAGTCTGCCAAGGGCTCTTTGGCCATTTCCTGAATTCTCTTTGGAAAGAGGACCCAGTCAGTTTGATGCCCTCCTCCCCTGCTCACAGCTCCCCATGAAAGTGGCTCAAGCTAGCACTCAGCTCATGTTTTTCCCCAGGAGACTCTCTTCTGCTGTACCTCCAGAAATGCCTGCCATATAAGCACAATTTGATGTGCTGAGCACATAGGTTTCAAGGCAGCTTTTTGGCCAGACTAGAGTAATGCTGACCATGAGCTTCCTCAAATTGGCCCTTGCACCAGACATTCTTCCCATAATAAACTCCCCACAATGCTTTTTTACAAAACATTGTTTTCACAAAACATTGTTTTCACAAAATGTCTCTCTCATTTGTTTGGTTTTTATTGTAAGCTTTCAGCCTAGCATCCATCCAAGAACTGAAAAAAAAACCCAGAATGCCTATCACACAGTCTACCAGTGTTTTAAAACAGCTCATGAGTTGGTGGATTTTAATGAAATCTGAAATCTCACAGGGGTTTTTCATAGTTATATCCTCAAAAATTATTTCAGTGCCACCAGTATGATTTGCTTGGTAGCCACTGTTTTATCTGCTTTGTGTTCTCTTATGAAAGTGGAAGTAATGAGGTGGAAATAATCTATTTCAAAAATTCTCAAGAAATTGTAAATTTCCATCCAAAATTTTGATATTTTAACTCATAATTATGTATTTATTTATTCAGTTGATATTTTTAAAAGGAAATGCTGGAAGATGTAGTGCTCTAAACAAGCTTTAAAGCAATGTATAAATACAATGAGGTTTACATAGTGGAATGTGGCCTGCACTTAAATCTGCTCAATGGACACATATCTAAGGTGGACACATTACCCAGGGTGGCTTTAGTGTTCCTGAGTTTTAGTGAGTGGTCTCTTCAATACCTGAAGTGAGGACTGTTCATAGATGCCTGATCCAAGTGTAACAAGGAGAGTCTATTCAGAGTAGGTCCTGGCTGTGTGAAATGCTGACACTGAGCTGATGTGACAAACCAAGAACTTTTCTCCCATTTCTGTGTGTTTATCTGCACTAAGCTGTGTCATGTGGTAAGTCATGCCAGGTGAAGAATGCAGAGGTTTCCCAGATGTGGGGACAAGGAGATAGAATAGATGTGTCACCTTTGTTGCCTATAATTAGCTACCTGCTGTAAATTCTGTACCAGAATCACATAAAAAAATAAATAAACTGCATCATAATAAAGCAGAAAGAAAAAAAGGTAATTTAGTCTAAGAAGAAGTGAATGGGCCCCAGGTTTAATGAGCTCAGTTACTTGAGTCAGCACCGCAAAGTTCCAATGAATTTGCCATACACTGATAATTCACTCATCGTGTATTTAGTCCTCTGCTTGTTCATAGTTTGTTCTTTTTGTTGTTTGTTTAGTTTTTTTCTTGTTTTTTTTTTGTTTGTTTGTTTGTTTTTAAATAAGAGTGGTGGTTAATGGGCTGCAATGAGGATGAGGAGATCTAAACTAATGCTCTTGCTCTGCCGTGGATTTCCCCCATTACTTTAAAAAGTTTTTTATTTTTTGAGACATCCCTGCATTGAGAACTACTATTTGGAAATGCCAGTAAGTTTAAGAAGATACTGAAGACAGTCTAGCTATGATAGGAAGAGCTGCAAAAGAACTTGTTTAGAGCAATTATCTTTGATATCTTTGAAATGAATGGTAATCTGCAGGATCTTCTATCAACAGCATTCATCGAGATTTTTGTAGTCTTAAACCAGACAGTTTTAGGGTTTCAGAGTATACTGATTCACTAAAGATGTATTGTTAGCTGGAGAAGGGTAAAAAAAAAGAATGGTCTGTTGATTACAGGAGGGAGTGTCCCAATGATAAACAATTGATTTTATTTCAAGCACTATGAAAGAAAGGATCGATTTCTGGGACCATGCAGAGATAGAACAAGTTGGGTCAGTTCACCTGTTGGTCTGTGTACAGAATCAGCACTTCCTACACCAAGACAGAACCTACAAATTTTCTGCTGTTCGAAGACAGAAAATGACATAGATCCTTAATATTCAGGCTACTTATAAATATGCAAAGGTAGATGCCTAATTCTACACACTCCTTAAATTGATGGGATAAGGTTATAGACAGTGTTTCCATACTGAGACAGAGCTCTGACTGTAAGTAGGAATATGCATGAATGAAACTCTTGGCTAAATGTTCAGGAAAAGTGGAAGGTGAGCTGGGGGCCCACACGAATAGGATATCTTCAGTGGAACTAAATCCAGTGCAACAGCTATAGTTTATCTGGTCCTGAACTTCCTATCTATCAGTAATGCTGACTATCATTTAATACCAGAGCCAGATGCACTGTAGCTTTTTAAACAGGTAAAAGTGGTACTAAGAGCAGATACAGAGTACGTTCAACCAAGTAATGCCCAGCAGGCACTAAATAGTGAAGGAGACAAGTTAAAAAACAGTTCTATTCAAATAGCATGCACAAACCTGCTCTGTTCTCACTTACCAGCAACAAGTCTGTTAAATAACAACATCTCAAAGCACAAAAGAAAATAAAAGCCTCATGAAATTTTCTTTTAGGAATGACTGTATCACCCCAATCCTTTTACTTTGCCTCTTCAAGGAACTCTTTTTCCCTGATGTGGAGATGAAGAATTAATCATCCTGTTACATAAAATGCATACTCCATGGGGAACATGCATAAAGCATGCAAGAGACGGACGGATTTTTTGTAGAGTAAGGTCACCCTCAGGGGGTGAGAGCACAGGAAAAAGTGCTCACTGAGTAATTACTATTTCAGGATCCTCTGGAGAATTGCAGGCTTGATACCATCTGAAAGAGGCTATGATTTTCAATTAATTCTTTGCTCCTGTAGATTGGTAATTACCTCAGTATATGTTGGGGAGCAAAGGAATTGGAAATGGTTTCATTTGCGTGGTGGTCAACGTCTGCCACAGGTGCACAACCCAGGCATGGCTCTCCTGACTTGGTTGTCAAGAGCAGGAGATTCTCAAATATTGAGGAAGACCTCTACTGCAAGGCTGGGAAGAGACAAGTAGAGAGCAAGCTTCAAGCTTATAATCTTCTTATTTGTTTCTAGCTAGGCCTGAAAATGCCTATCAGTGAGTGTCTGCTGACCAGGTGATGCTGGCAGGCTGAAACCACTGCTGGATTGCACTGAGATTTAGGGGACATGAGCAAATGTTACGTAAATTCAGTAAGATGGTACCTGAGGCAGCAGGTACCATCAAGGAAACTAAGATATGATAGCAAAATAAAAAACAAGAAGATTTTTGAGTTGAGAGGGGATGGAAAAGAGAATATTTTAAGATGTATCAAGTTATAAAGGCTTCACTGTGTTTTAATTACTGCAAACTAAATCTCTCCAGTAGCTTATTAGACACATACTATAATTTTCATTAAGTAATTAGGCAGTTTGATGAAGAATATAAGGATTTTAGAATTAAAGTGTTCTGCAGAGAGTATAGGCAGGGGAGTCTTTTTTCTTAGGTGTCTCCATACTATATAATGACTAACCTTGAGTGAAATGTTACAGGAAGCACTGAGAGCTTTTATTTGAGTCACAAGCATAAAACCTGACCCAAAAGCTCTTTGAAAAAACTCTGCAAGGAGAGAACTCTTTCGGTGTGAAGCCTTAGTATTTAGGTCAAAATGTGCATTCAGGTAACAGGTAAGGTGTAACAGAACAACATTTATCTCTAAAAGGACAGACTTAATGAGAAATAGGAATGAGCAGAACTTCTGTATTACCATGGGTTGAAGAGATAATGCAGTTGCATTTAGGTTATGTGTGACATAAGTTTCAGATTTCTCACTGAAAGGTCTTGAAAGAAAAGAAAATATAGTATGAGAAAATGAATACACTGTCCCCACAGCTGTTATTCTCCCATCATTCACTGTGTAAACCTATGGCCTTCTGTGTGTAATGTCATGGGATTTCCATAGAAAGGACAAATACAACCCTATGGAAAAGACATATGCTTGCTCTCTCTTGGGAGAGCAATTGGACTTGTTATGGAGATGGGAAACTCAAGGTTCCCAGGTTAGCACCAGTGCAGAATGTGATCCTAGAAGTCATAAGGTAACTGAATGAGAGCTGATAACATTGCTCAGTTGTGAGAGTCCTTCAGCTTTTTGAGGTATAAAGAGTAGTTCTATCCTAAATAACAATAACAACCTAAAATCTCTTCAAAAGCCTATCTACTCAAATAGATGAATACTGAATAAGCAATATAAACTCTGTGCTGGTAGCATGTATTTGGTAGCAATCTAGTTTGTTATTAATGAATCAGTATATTTTGCTCAGTGGGGCACAAAGACACATTTAATCTTGAAATATCATTAGTGTTGTGTTATTTTGTGGCACATTTCACCTCAAAGATTACTACGTTCACTTCATTTTGAGTAGAAGGTCTAATCCATCAGTCAGTGCCATCTCATTATAGTTCCGTCAGAGGCACCTAATGACTATGGTTACCTAATACAAGTCTGTAGGTGATTTCAAAATGTGGCTCAATACATTTGGGAGGCATGAACAGCTCTCTTATATCTGAGGAAACTAGGAAGAAAGGGAGAAAGAAAGGGGAGCTAAAAAAGAGGCAACAATTAGAAAGAATAACTCTGTGGCTGTTGGAAATTAGTATTTTAAAATGACAATGTATCCTTCCATAATTAAATATTTAGATAGTCTTTTATAAATGTGTGTTTTCTGTTACAAGTGTGAAAATACATAGCAATTTAATTGTCTATTTATATCTATCTCTATATTACCAATTTTATCTACAGGTACATGTTGATATACACTATATAGTCAAACATGTGGATATAAATGCACACATTCTTAGAATATGTAAATACGTAAGAATTGTATTTTTCATCACTAAATACAGCCAATTCTGTGCTGGAATTAATTTTCTGTTGTAGCTGCACAAAAAGTATTCAGAAGAAGAGGAATTGACTATTGAGTCAAGGAGAAGGCAGAATGTTTTATACCAAAATAAGATAGACTGCTATGGTCGAAGTACTGCAGAAATGTCAATGTAGTTACAAATAGCCTGACAAAGTCTAGTTTCTTACTTTCATTAGAGATTACAATTCTGTGAGAGAAAAATTTATCTCTGTAGTGCAGATTTTGCTGGTTGGTCTAGGCTGGACCTTAAATCAAAATAAAACAAGCAGAACTGCTTGGAGGGTGGTGATCACCTTTGTTTTGCACTTAGAAGTGACCCCCACTATCCAGCTGGTTTCCATGGGGAGGGGGGGGCAGGTTGGTTTTTTATTTATTCTTTTCGGTTGCAGTCTCCTGACACCATACACCATCTAAGTATTTCCATCTAAATTTAGGAAATTATTATCACTCCTCTCTTAAAGTATAAATATGTCTGACTTTTGCTACAAACTGTCGTTGGAGACCAGAGCAAATTACCCAGAAAACCTACGGATTCTCCATCTGTGGAAGTCTGCAAGCTTGCTCAGCTAAGAAAGGACACAGCCAATACGCTCTCAGGCTGGTAAGAGACCTGATCAGAGCAGAAAAATGGCCTTGAGATGCCCAGAGGGGTCTCTTACAAACACAGTTTCTATGATTCTATAAATATGTTTGACTTGTGCTACAAACACTCCAAGTGCTGGGACAAAAACACTCCAAACTCGTTAAAATATTATAATAATTTCAGCTGGGGAATTCTGAATGTTTTCAATTTCTTGTTAATTTATTCCTGAGCTCTGAAATGTTTGAAAACCCTGAAAATAAATGTCTGACTCACAGGAGATAATTTATATGAAAAACTACCAAATTTACAAAAGATTTCTTTGAAACTAGGAATTTTAGACCAAAATGAAAGTAAAGGCTGTCATAATTTGGAATGAATGCCAGTACCATGCCAGATTGCACCATAAGTGAATAAATGGGATGATGGCAACAGAGCAACAGTATAATTAACTCAGTTTAACATTTTTAGGGTCTTGCATCAATAACTTTAGCAGGAAACAGACAGCTCTGCTTTTTGCCACATCAGTATGCAACCAGCACTGAAGAGATCAGCAATAACCAGTGAACTGAAAAAAATAGTTTTCCATGCACACATCTGCTAATCTGAGGCAGAAGGTATTTGGCTTCATACCTACAGAGTTTGGTGTGAGCTCCTGGTAGCTTCCAGTGGAGAACAGACCCCCTTCTCATCACCTTTGTTCTGCAGCATTAACCTGCAGCAATTGTTTAGAAAATGGATGTGAATATCTTAGTCTTGGGAAGAGCTAAAAGAACATCGATCTAAGGCTTTATTCAAGCCTTTGGATACGCAACACTTCTTCTCAGTAAGAATGTCCTGAAAACAGAGTTAAGGACATTTCCAAAGATTGCTTTTATATGATCCAAACCATGACTTCGTTACAAACTCACACACAGCCTAGAGCAGCAATGTTAATGTTTCAGAGATTTTTTATCAAAGAAGCCTATTCTAAAAAAGGTGGGAAAATAAATTTTAAGTGGAATTTCAAACTGCTTTATTCTGTCCTATAAAGTGTAAGAATCTTTATTTTTTGGTAAATGTATTTGGAAAAAAAATAAAAGTGCATTGAGGTTAATGGGATCTTTCCCTATGTTTCCCTAAGTAGAAAGTCAGAATGGGTGATGCAGAACACCTGAGAGCTTTATCTCTGAAAGCACTGGTGTAACTGAGGATCCTCAGGATAAGATTTCAGATGCCTTTACTGACAATAAAAGTAATGTGCTATTCCACAAGGAATTTAGCTTTGTAACTATGACTACTTAATGCTATAGACAACTGGAGGAAGAAAGAATCCATTTTTATGCAAAAGTGGAAAAGCATGGTTTATCTTCATGAACTTGAAGTAACTAGAGAGCTCACCCAGCTTGTTGTAGCCTCTGTAGTCTACTATGTTCATAATGCACTGTATCACAGCAAATTAGCTCATAACTCCCTCAAATCTCAGCTCAGTATTACTTGACTGACCACATTATGTTTGGTTTAAAATCCCTCTATTTGTTTTGGTACTTTTTTTTTAAGAAATGGCACTTTGAATAATACTTTTTTGGCAAATATATTTGTTTCCCAGGGCTGTGAATTGTATGGGTGTAAATGAGGGCAGAGCTTGGCTCTAAATGACTAAAATGCTACGCTCCCCTGGCTCTGAGATGCCAAGGCAGTATATAAAATAACACAGAGCATGAAAGCTTCATAAGTAGCAGAAAGAAGGGTCTGAGTGACCTAGTGTGCCTCCTGTTTCCCAGGGGCCAGCAGAAAGGTGTCTGTGCCTTCAGATGGTCTTGTTGAGCTAGAGAACATAGGGGATGCGTGGCTGGGGAGGTTTCACACTCAGGAACCAAAAGGGCTGGGCTGATACTGCATGGAAAAGGGTGGGATGGACCATGAGTGTCCATGAGTGATGGCAGGTCCCACTCTTTGCTCACCACCTTTCCAGTGTTGTGTCCATGCTCACTGCAGTTTTCCTGCCACGTGACGAGCAGATGAATCTTCTACATTTTGTCCTGCCACGTGACAAGCAGATGAATCTTCTACATTCTGAATGAGTTATAGTTTCTATGGTATATTCCCATGGCAGCGATAACCTCCTTGGACAATTCCATCTGTACAACTCTACTCGCTGCTTCCTAGAGCATTTCTGTCTTCAATCATTATACCTATTGGATGTTTCACAATATGTGACTTTTAGGTAAACTGAAAATGGAAAAAAAATACAAGTTAGGTTCAATATAGAAGAGAGGCAGTTTAATGAGAAAGAAAAGCTAACACTGCAGTTCTTAAAGCACAGGGGAAATTTAAGCATAGAGTACCAGAAATGGGATTTCAGCCTTCGTTCTTAATACATGTTGCATCTAACAATTCCATTTGTTCCACTGTTCTTCGGTGCCAGAACTAAGCAAATAGTTTGCAATAAATAATTTAGCCTTTGAATTTAACCTTCATTCCTGCTCATGGAGTCACAATGTGCCGGTTGCAGAGGTTTCAAACTTATATGCAACTCAAGATCATGCAACTTTTAGGGGTGAAGGGAAGTCGGAGGTACTTTTTATTGTGATGTGCCAGTGTGATATGACACTCCAAACTGATCACAAGATACTGCTTATTTTCCCTTATCTGCTGGTTGCAGTGGGATGGTGAGGAAGGAAAGTGAAAGCTGTCATTTTTAAAAGAAACATTAATTTCTCCGTTTGAAAAGATTAACATCTTGATGCTTTTTGAGTAGGAAGGTTGACATGGAGTTTCTACAAGAAACAGACAAGACTATTTCTGACTGAGTCGGTAGTTCTAAATACTTGGTCTAGGCTTACATCTAAAGTGGACACTTGAAAACAGGGCACCCGAAGATGTCTTCCAGAATAAATTTCATCTTTTGCATTGCATTGTAAAATGCACTTTTATGTCAATGAGGAAAGTAAAGGATTCCCTGATGCCTCTACTATAAAACAGAGGCCAAAACCAGGTCACTTTTGATTGTGTTTTCTATCAGTCTTCCATTCCTAGCTCTGGTAAAACATATGGCTATGATTTCAACCCAAGAGATTGTTGGCTTTGCCTCAGACAAAGCCATTTTTTTTGCACTAGGAGCCACAAAAATTCGGCTAAGAACAAAAGAGTTCCTCTCATTCTGCAGCTCAAGGCACGCAGAATAAGATGTGAGGATTACTGGTGAGCTGCTTTTCCAGGAAGAGAGAGGGAAGAGCAAGTTGTACCTATCTGACATCATAAAATACTACTATGGCAATGACTCACTGGTTATCTGCTTAACATCCATTTGTAATGAAGAAAAGAGCACAAAGATGAGAAATCAAATCCTATTTTATCTGCTGTTCTTTTGGTGGGTAGTTTTATGTCTCAAATAAATATGTAAGTTTTCAGAATTAAAAAGGGACTCTTTTGCAGTGCCAGTCTTTCTCTGGGTGATTACGCTGGAAAAAAGAAATCCTTCCAAGTCACCTTGCTGTAAGACTACAAGGTTTTGAAAGATCCAATAGTGTCTCAATAGTCTTCCTTTCCATTTGGAGACAGGAATCAACAATATTTAGAATGGGTTTGGCAGAGTTCATTAGAGAAAAAAAATTTGTTCTATGTGCAAATGCAAAAAAGCACTAGAGTAAAACAGTAATCAATTGGTAGCAATCTGAAGAACAGTGAGAGAGATAACACCAATTTTAATTGATCTCTCAGCTTGCAAAAAAACATGCAAATTTTTTTATAAGTAAGCATGAAGCACTTCAGAATTCAGATAGGTTTCTTACAGACATCCATAAGCAATTTTCCTTTAGCCCCAGTGACAGATAAGCATCCCAATTTTCTGGACAGTGAGGATTGAAATCACAGAAAGGTCTTGATAATATTTTCTTTTCAAAAATCTGAACTCAGCTGAAAAAAACATTCAAAATTCTATTTTTTTAAGTAGGAAATACCTAGATGTAAAAAAAATTGAATTATTTTTAAAGATATAAAAACATGACTTAAGCGACAAAATATTTTCCTGTTTTTCTATCCCTATAGAAGAAAAATCTTATTTTCCTTTTGGAAAAGGATGAGATCTCTTTTATTACTTGCTATCTTAAGTTTTCTCTCTTCATTGATATCCATCCTTGACAACAACATGCAATTAATTTTCTAGCAAAAATGGACAATAGGGAAAAGTAGAATGAAAAACATCCACCCATTTTAATGCAGAGGTACTGGCATATGCAGAAGTAAATGCCAGGCACTATGCAGAATCCAAGGATAATCCTTTTGTGTACTACATGAACTTGTGAAATCATTATCCCAACAATTAACTAGCATTATTAATGAGACAGGGGGAAAAAAGAATAATTGCTGCTGCTATTCACTTGGTGCAGAATCTAAATGTCCCCTGACTTCATCTATTTTAATGTACATCTTACAAGGTGTCTTCAGTCTTTAAGAGAGAGAGGCTGCCACGAGTCTTGGCCCAGCTATCTTTGACTGTAGCAAACATTACACTGATGTTGTCCCACTGTCCCAGCTGCCATTCTCTTTCTCTTTCCGATGAATGCAGCAGGGTCTTATGAAATAAATCAAAATTTGAAAAAAAATTAAAAAAAAAAAAGGAGAGAAGGGAGGGAGAGCAAGCAAGGCACAAATCAAATGAAGCCGAGTGGGCTCTGTTTGCAGGCTGTGGCCTTGCTCCCGCTGGGCCCACGCAGCACGTGCACTTTTATCTTAGTGCCTTTAAGCTATGGTGGTCTGTTCAACCTTCTGGGGCTACATATGTCTCTGCACCAGGATAATTGTTCTCAACAGCATGAGCTTAACTCTATCATCCCTCCTGCCTCTTGACTTGCTGTAAATTAAACAGTGGCTCTGTGAAAAAAAAAAATGAAGCTGGGATGCTTCAGCAGCTCTTTAAGACTACCATTTAAAAAGACAACTTATTTTATGGGAACTATGGAACATTTTTCTGGTTTCTATGTGATGACATGGAAATAATTTTAAATAATTCCTTTGCACTTCTTTTGCTTTTTTTTCTTTTAAGCCTCTGAAGCAAAGAACAATTAGAAAGAAATTAGATTAATGTGGAAAGAAGACTAGACATGGACAGACAATATATGCATGGGAAACATGCAGGAAGCCAAATTCCAATTCAGAGTTTGCCAAATTACCCACAACTTCTCTTTCAAAGCCCTCCTAATAATGCTCCATTGTATGCAAAACCTATAAGAATAGAGTTAATAGTGTGTGAGTATCAATTACATATTATGGATGTAAATTTTACAAGCCCCCTCTTGTTGGTAGGAAAAAGGTGATCTTTGTGCCATGCACAGTCAAGAATGCTCTGTCAGCACTGAGCAAATAATAAAAAATAGTAATAACAGTCAGAAAACCTCTTCAGTTCAACTCACATTTTAACTGCTTGGTCTAAAACTCGAGCAATGTAAAGTTTTCACAGATGTTATCATCCTGATCTGTACTGAAAATGTTCTTTAACTCCTTAAAATCCCTTAAATATCTTGGTTTTTTTGCATGTTGTTGTCTTTTCAAAAAGATTTTTAAACTTCCTTTGTCTTCATCCTAATACATTTCCCAGCACCTGTTTCAATTCCAATGAACATTTTTTTGCAGAGACATATGCTTAGTCAGATGACATTTTACCAGCACCTTTTATGTTGGCATCCTTATTCTTCTCTCTCTGGAAATACCTGCATTGAATGATTGATTTTATTTTTTGAAAACTCTAGAAGAAGTATTCTTTTTGTTCAGACGAACACAAAGAGTGGAAATCATTGAGCAGTAATTTTTATGTTCTTCACTGGAATCTGTCCAAACTGGGATTTCAGTCAAAGCACATAGCATCATGTGAGGGTTTAGCTCTGTCAGCTGGGCAACTGCAATTTTAGGTATGTACATTATTGTATTGTTGTATGCAGTGGCAACAGTTCTGGTACTGCTCAAGATTTTAGGTCTCCCTTGCAGAACAACCATGATCTCTCATATAAAGATTGTGTTTTTTCTGTTATTCTGATAATTGTTTCCCTTAATCTACAAGAAAAAATTACTTCATCTGAAATAATGTTAAGTTTACTTCTTCAGATGATGTATTAAGATGCTGTTATACTGCAGCTTAGCAAGATTCTTTTCTGAATTACTCTCCTTGGGTCCTAAGCTGGGCTGCAGAGGCCCCATGTGGAATTTAAACAACGTATTAGTGGTGCCTCTATGAACACAGGACTGTCAGAAAGTCGTTGTGTCCTTTTCAGGCTTTTTACACCAGGGATTTGAGGTTAAGCTCCAAAGGGAGCTTTACCAACAGATCTTGAAGGCTGTATGGGATTCTTGCCCAGGCTGCAAATGTCCTCAAGGGCAATTCACAACTTGAAACTTTTTATCCACCCAGGTTCTAAGAAGGGCTGTGTTGGCCTAAGCATGTTCCTTAAACAGTTTTGCACAAAACCTAAAACAGTTCTGCTCACAGAGTGAAAAGGTCTTCTGAAGTTTCTAATTTTAAGTAGTTGTTAGTGAACCTCCCAGTCAAGTTAGAATTTCTTTTTTAGCAAATAAAGGCTAAAAGTTCATTGTTAACTTTTCCACACCCTTGCTATGCTGGTATCTGTAAAGACAGCATGTTTCATTACCAGGTTTGATGCAGAATCAGTAAAAACTCGGGTTCACTGATTCACAACGATTATCGTAGTGGCATTCCCTCTAGAAATCTGCCGTAGATGTTTATGGAAACATGTATTTACTGTATGTCTATACATAAATACTGAAGTAAGTATGTGACAGTACACCCACACTTCATGCAAAATGAACTCTAGTGACATGATACCTTGGTAAAATGTCCAAGCCTACAATGACTGCTGCACACCCACAAGCTGAACAAGCTGTGGACACCCATGATCCCAAAGATGTGTAGACCTTCCTTCCCAAACACCTCAGCATTTGAAGCCCCATAATGACACATCTGGTGTTGACATGAGTGACCCCTCTGTGGGACCTTCAAATGAGGGCAGCAGGACATGCTCCTAAGAGGTCTGAGGAGGAGCTGTGAAACCCTTCAGAAAAACCAGGAAAAGTAATAACACATTCCTTTGGGCCTACAGCAGGAAGGCCCTCCCTGTCCTTGGCCCTCCCTGTTGCCACAGGCATAGCTCAGTGCTTGTACTGTCTGTGTGCCTGGACATGCAGTCTGAGCTGGCAGATGCTCCTTGCTCCTCTCCATCGTAGCATTGGGGATCATGCAAGGATAACAGGAAGGCACACAATCCTGTATTCCAGCTCACGTGTTAGCTGAAAGACCAGTCTTTGGCCCCTGTCTTATCAGTCTCGTTCCTCATCAGTGCAGATGAGCTCAGACATCTGCAATTAGACAGCTGTAGGTTTTCTCTGTGGTAGTCCAACAGAATATTCATGCCTAGCATGTAAGACAGGCCAGATTTAAGCTACATATTTTCTACAGATTTTTTTCTGAGGAAACATTTGGCCACTTATATTTGCGCATTGCTGTATGCATGGAATTTGGCAAATCTCCTGCATGTAGCCTCTTTAGGTCCTCTCAGTTGGCTTTGTTTAAGGATCTGATTCATCAAAAAACTTTGTACAGTTTGGGCCTGGTGGAAAGCCAGTTTAAGTCAAAGCTAAAGCAAACCAGGCCTTTATATACTCTGCTTCAGTATGGATTTATGCATAATGTTTTAGGTATTCACATTAAACAGCTCTAGCCCAAATTCTTGTAAATAATAATAGTTGTTTAGAGTATAAATGAAGTAGTAAAACTTACATTTTAAGAGATACTTGGGATGTAGCCAAAGTACTAAATAAACAAACCTTACACTTTTAACTGTTGACCATTCTAAGCACACTGAGAGGCTAAAGACAAAGGAAAACTTCCTCAGCAAAAAAAAAAAAAATCTGTGCTAGGCTAGACAGAGAAAAAGAGGCTGCAAAGTTGCAACAGGGTGAAATAAAGTAGAGACTCAGAAGATAGATAGTTAAAATGCTACTCTTGTCTCTAGCGAGAAACCTGACTACACAGCGGTAAGAATGCCTTTTTATTTCCAGAGCTTACTAAGGCCGTGATAGATGTGTATCTGGAATATATTTCTTCTTGTGTGAACAGACTACATATCACTATCGTTAACAGTAACTCAGCATGTTTATCACAGCGCATTTCAAGGAGGCAAGAAAACACACAGGTTACTGTTCTAATACTGCAATAAGTCATGGAACCGTCAACTAACTCATTGTTTTTAGTGTAAATTTCATATTTCACAAGGTTTTTTTCTCCTTAGAAATGGCTTATGCAAAACATAACAGAAATATATTGGAATGCCATGCCTGAGTCTGGGTAGCATTTCTACAGATCAGTTCAAAGCAAAGAGTATTTCTTCACTTGAATGTGTTATGTTGACTGAATAATGTTAGTGCAGTCAAGAATACAGTATTTGTCATCCCTGACACATTTGAGAAGATATTTGCTCAAATAGAGTTCAGCCTAGTTCTGCAAAATATTTGTTGCTAGGCTCATATTCACTATTTGTGGGTAAGATTGGATGCCTCTTTATTTTTAAATTTATTCCATCAAAGACACTGTTCAGGAGTCTTACTGTTTTCAGCATTCAGATTTCATATCAGTAAGAAGTAATTACCTCCCTGAGAAAATCCCCTTTCATCCTGATTGAGGCCATGTCACTGCAGCAGAAATGTCATTCAGCAGCCACTGGGCATCCTTGGTGGTGACATCTGTTTGGTTTGTCTGGTAAGGGGTTGAGGTATAATCAGTCATCTAGGTGTTGAATAGTATTGGCTTCCTGACAGACCATCAGAATGGCCATAGAAGCGCTTTAAAAATCAGCCTTTTTGTTTCTGCCACACAGTGAAACACTGATGTTTGGAGATCAGTTTTACTTACAGTACTGCACAAATCAGGACAAAAAGTTACTTTCAAGACAGAAGGATAATATGCTAACAGGAAAAAAAAAAAAAAAAGAAAGAAATTGCTTTGCCTCTCAGTTTTTCTTTACTGATTTGTGAATGACCAGATGACTAACTCACCTATGGCATCGGAAGCAAAGAGTTAAATCTTCCATCTTCTCTAGAATTTCTATATTGATTACATATTATTATTGCCTTAAATTTAGATGAAGGTAAGGCAGAGCTTACAGTTCTATTGTAATTGGTTAGTGAATAAAAGATGAAGATTAGCATGATTAAAGAGAAGTGAAACAGGGGTTCAGCAGTATTAACTCAAGAGAGTAATTCTCCTGGACACTACTGGGACTGTGTCCATGACTGAGGACAGAAGAATTATGCTCTAAGGAAAGTAAAAAGCAGACCCTGTCTAACCAGTCCCCTAGAGGGAATGGGAGTGATTATAGGGCATGCTGTTTTCTCTTATTTTATGGGCATAGGCAGCCAACTGGAAAACATGTGAGGAAACCAATGCAACTGGCATCAAACCTAATGTAACTGAGTCCAGACTAGCAGCTGAAGATTATGAGCTATTGTTTGCAGAGCTGAAAGCAGGGACATAGCTACTGAGGTTTTGTGTCTCAGAGCAAGACCCACAGTCAAAAAACAGTTGACATGGTTAATTTTCACTGAGGGAAAATGATATGGATAAAAGAAACTGAAGTAGAGATTTGGTTGGTATAGTCTTGGCAGGAAAGCAAGCAAGAGAAATTAAGGAGATTCATCTCACATAACTGTAGGCACTACACTATAGATGGCTATATTAGAGCAAGTCACCCAGCCTCCCTTTAAAGTCAGTAGAAATAAATAGTTGCTTTTAGAGTGTAATTCATCTAAAACACAAGTAAACAACTAAAATATCTGTGATTTTGCCCCAGAAGTGTCTGTTTCTCTGCTTTAACCACACAGTTGCTCAGATGAGACTGTGCACACCGTAGATGGAGCTATAGATCATCCCATGAGGTTTCAGGAGGAGAAGAGACTGACAGGGCACTGCATGCAGAAGGGAGGTGCTCCCCCATTCAGGTTTCCATAGGCAGACGTGGAGGAAATCTGCAACTAACCCAGCCTTTCTCCAGAAACTTTAATTTTCTTCTCTGCTATTATTTGCTCCAGCTGCATATGGAGGAAAACAAAACAACAGAAAAACATATTGTTCTTTCTTGATCGTTATATCACTTTAAAAAATTAAAATATAAAGATAGATTCTAAGTATAACAGCATTTCAGTACATATTTTCCAAAATTAACACCTTTTATTTACATATACACCATGTATGCAGCAGGCTTGGCTGTTATAAAAGAGGCTGGATTCAAGCCACAAGCCAGAAATCAGTGCTTTTGCACTCAGTTCGAATGGTTTCACTACAAGCTTTGCCTAATGAGTTCTCCAGACTTACTGCAGGCATCACACTCAGCTGGGTTGGTGTCCAGACTTTATAGCTGCTGGACTTGAAAAAGTGCAAGATCTTAAAGCAGGGAAACTCAACCTACATCAGATAGCTAGCAGGACGTATTTATTGCACAAGTACTCTTAGGATCCATTAGGGTCTCCATTAAGACCAGTATATTGAAAAGACCAAAGAAATGGCAGAAGAACAGTTACTTATTGATGTTATGAGCAGCATAGGCAGTACTATAAACTTCCAGAAACAGAAACATAAATCATAAAAAAGTTATTGTTCTTTTGGTAACAGGAAGCTAAGAAAATGTTTTCCTCACACTATTTCTGAAGGTATTTCTGACTATGCAACTATATGTCAGACAAAACCAAGACATTACAAGGTCCTTGAACTAAAACTACCTGATGATACCATTAAGGAAGATACTACACTTTGCTGACCTTTTCCCTAGCACTTGAGTTTAGATTTAGCTGCTGTATAATACCAGTATAATTTGAGTTATACAATTCATATTTGTTTTCTGTGACTGATGCAAAGCTTCTGTGAGTCACAAAAAACTGGTGAAGCTGGCACGACAAGAGAGAAAACTCTTACATGGTACTTTCAGAAAGTTGTACTTCAATGCACTGTGATTGTTACCTTTCCTCCAGTGCTTGTTTAAAAACAAAAAGCAAAAAACTAAGGAAGCTGTGATTCTTGGGCCTTGTTTCACTATATATTTTGCAAGAACTTAAGAACCAAAAGAATCTACCACTGCTCTCTGCCTGTTCTGTGAGAGGCCGTAATGTAAGACAGTTTCAACCTGAAACAATACTAAAGAACCAGATATTTAGTTTTTCTGACTTAAAGGGAACAAGAATATTTTAATATGCGTTCTTTTCAGCAAGAGAAAGAAAATGTATAATAATGCGGGGGTTTTTTTTATTGTGCACTTGCCAGAAAGGAAAATATCACACTTTGAATATTCCAGTCTTAGAAGACATACTAGAAGTTATGTTCTCCAGATTTGCCTTCCTGCTTCTCACCAGTGAGGCCTTGGAGCTCACACTCACATTGCTACATTTAACAGCCAGCCTAATCCGTCACCAATTTATATTTTCAGCTTTTAGAACATCCTGGCCATGAGTTTTACAATTTACATTTTGTTTGAAACATACTTCTTTTTGTTAGGTTTAAGTCTACTGTCTGACAAAATTTTGTATTTTGTTGTCAATGTGTTGCCTCTGCAACTTTTGCCTGGCAAAACCAGATTTCGTGCACCTCTGTTATATTTTCCCTTACTCCTTGCTTGAAGAATCATACTTTATTTAGTCTCTTCCCCAAAAAACCTATTCAATAATCTGATTTTTATTGCCCTTTTCTGTACTTTTCCATCTCTACTCTATAATTTTTGTAATAGTGGGACCAAAAATGCACATAGAATCCAAGAAATGAGTGTGCCATTGATTTCTATACTGACATAGTAATTTCTGTTCTGCTTTGCTCTTTATTCTTATTCTGACAATTCAGATGATGCTTTTTGCTCTTGTAACTATCAGTAGGCACTGAGCTGACATTTTCCAAGAGCATTCACAATGAGTCTAAAATCTCTTTCCTGAGGCTTATTAGGTAATTTAGAAGCTCTTGAAGTATACATTCAGATAAAATTGTTTTTCTCACATGCACTGAACTTAGCAGCACTGAATCTAATCTAATGTTTAACCACTTGGATGGCTGATATTGTGAGATGTAGCTGTAACTTCTCACAATCCACTTAGGACTGACTTTGCCATCTCACTATCCACCTCACTTTTTACTGCCCCATCTGTAAAACCTATCAATCTCTGTCTAATTTACCAGTGCAGTTAATTTTTTTATTAGCACAGCTTATCAGAAGTCTTGGCATAAATTGCTTCAGGGATTCCTTTAATGTAGTTTGTTTTATATTGTAACATTTTCATCACTGTGTATGCTTAGTCTTCTGAGACGAGAAGACCTATTTGAACATTTTTTTGTTCTGTAATTTTTCTTCCTATTTTTTTTCTTCCCCTTCTTTTATTTTAAATCTTGAGTTCTATTTTTTTGAGATAGCAACATGAAATATAAAATAATAATATGGGTCTAAAATCCAATAATTTGTAAAATGGATTCAGCATTTAATAAAGAAAAAAGTGAATTAAATAACGATAGACTGCCTGTCAGAAAGCAACTGAAAGTGACACCAGAATGTATTCCATATACTACTTCTTATACCAAAGTTGTAGACATAAAAATAGGCTACAACCTACCTCCTAGGCACAGACAAAAAAATCCTCAGAAGCTGTGCAACTGTACAACTTGCATTTCCTGCACTCTTAACAAGAATGAGCAACTGTTTGAATTATGACTTTGGATTTAAAATAGGAAATAAATATAAATTCTCCAGCAATATGATATTTCAAGTCAAAAACCTTCCTGATGCACTGGGACTTATCTGAAACCTGCCTTTCATACCAAGTCAAAATTTGCAGGAGCTATCCAAAATGGAAATGTTCTTTGTTTGCTGTTCTGGCTGCTGTTCTCTCCTTGTCAGCTCCAGTGAAATTTTCAAAACTTCTATCTCCTTGATTCTGATGTAGATTATAGAGTGGGAGGTTTTGGTACTATAAAAACAAAGTCATTGCTTGCCTACATTCTATTGAAAGCTACTGCATGAAACATGACTGTCATAAGTGATGATGGCATTATCTAAAGCATTTAGGTTTAATTTGATTTTAGTGACTGTGCTGATTATAAAATAAAGAGTTTGTTTCTAATGATACGTATGCATTCACTGGGGAAATAACTTTATTCACTGTCATTGTTCCTTTCTGTACTGACATTTCTGAATCAAATAATAGCTATGAAATGTTGGACCTGCTACTCTTCTGGCTGGGCAAATTAAGAATAACTCCAGAGAAATCTATGAAACCAATAAAATCCTAATTTATCTCAATATCTGTTCATGCATATTCCCCTTCCTATTTTTTTTTTTCTTACTTCCTTTCTCAATTTTACTCCTCATTACAATTCGAATTGGGGCAATTTTGTACACATATAACTAACAAAAAAAATTATCTCAAGTATTTCAGGGGAAAAAAGTATGTAACACTGCATCAAGAAGAAAGAGCAGTCTTATATGGGAGTAAAACAGATTTGTGTTTCATTCTGCTCCAAATGTCCTTCCACTACAAATGGCGTCATCCAGTTAGGACTGAGCTTTTACACGCGACAGATTCTATCTCATCTTCCCTGTTCTGTAGTGACTATTTTTTTTCAACATTGATGATGAAGTTTTCAGAGAGTGTTTGCAATTTTTTCTGCACTGGGAATATTATGTTTTTAAAAATTGAGGCCGTTCTCTCCCCTCTTAATTTGCTACTGCATTTGGCCCTAAAATGTTCATCTCTTTCACCATCTCTTTTTGCATGTTTCCACACTTGGTGCTTTTCTTGCAGCTCCAGTTCCTGTGTTGCAGGGCTATAGGAAGCTGATGTCTCTGTTTACATCTTCGGGTAAATGAAAAATGAACAAATTTTTTTATCGTTCTTGCCTATAAAGAAGAGATGGAAACATAATTCAGATGCATCTTAAAATATTAAAAATCACTACTGTTTTTGAAAATCAGCATGTTTTGGAAACATAAAGCAAATTTCATAATTTCAAGAAGAGGGTGAAGATATTGAAAGAAGTCCTTGGACCTGATTACAAACTTGCAATCGACTGTCAAGCATCAAGAATATTCCAGTGTTTTACTTCCTTTCCTAAAGGAACTGTAATTTCAACCTACTGGTTTCTAAGCAAGGATGAGTACAGGATAATTCTGTATGGATTCTTTTAATCCATAATTTTATTGCAAGATTCTAAATGTTAAGCTTCCTAATGGAGCTCTCACACTACTGTATGAGGTACTTTTTTTGTTTTGTTTTGTTTTATCCTTCCACTCTAGAGCACAAAAACTTCTTTTTAAGAAACACAGAGGGCATTTTTCATCAGATCAAAAGGGTTGCAATACTTTATACTGTCACTTCTCTGTCTGTTGAAGTTTTTCTGTGGCACTTCAGAGTCTTTTATATGGTGCTTTTACTTTATTCTGTGTGGAATAGCTTCCCAAAATGTCCTTCCATTTTTCCATTTTTCGATTTAAGAGAAGTGGGATGAGTAGATTTTGTAGCTAGTAAAGCTATTTATTGTTTTTCTGAATGTGGATTATATTTTGTTGGTAATAAGAAGGCAGTCATGGAAAGAGATAATATAACCACTTAATATTTATGAATGGATAGTTTTCTTTTAATGGTGAAATCGACTCTTGTCCCTAGAACAGTTTGTTTTACTTCTAAAACAGAACAATAAGCAGGATCACCAGGTAGCTTTTCAGATTCCATAAATAAAAAAATATCTGCTTACTAGCTCTTTTTTAAATCTAGCTTTTTAAATCTTGTTCGTGAGCCAATTACAGAGTGTTCAAGGGAGATTATTCAGTAATCCTCTAGTTTTAACATATTCTCCTTGGTTGTGCAATTCATATAAATACCTATTCCATATTTCACTAAAGGTTATACACATAGATGTGGTTAGGGATATGTGCATCTGTGTGGGTATTTATGGAATTGTCAGCCTGCAGAGAATTGCTTGTGATGTACACAGATTTATTTATCTGGTTATTTGGAGCACAGTTTCAAAATAATTGCCAGGTGAGATTGAGATTTTATTGCTGCTCCTCTCTCTTTCACAGCTTTGCTGAAGTGGTTTAATTATCAGCTATTAGAGGTGATAATTCATGCACCAAATCTGAAGGGAGCTTTAAAAAAAAAAACACCAAAAAAACCCAAACTCTTCAGTATGTCTTCAATGCTAAAGAAAGCGTTCTGTATGTTATTTATACCCCTTAAACTTGCTTTTCCATAGCAAATAGCCATCATGTAGTGCAGCCTTTTTTTTCTTTTTTTGGTCATTTTGTCCTTCAAGTTGTGCTCACTGGCTGTGTTTCTGTCAAGGGGCTGGTGGCTGGTGGGGTGTGTCACACCACAAATGGTGCTGCAGTGGAGGCACAGGCTGGCTGTGTGATGTGATGGCTCGCACTCCCCCCAGGGCAGAGCTTGCTGCTGCCAGTGCCTGGCAAAATACTGGCTGTGCCTTACACAAGGGATGCCTCCTGATGCTTGGGCTCAGGACTGATGAATACATACAACGTGCTGACCCTTCAAAGATAAAGTACTTGAGCAAGGTGTTTAGCTGAAGCTGTTGGATATGGGGATAAAACGGGGATAAAACGGGGATAAAACGGGGATAAAACGGGGATAAAACGGGGAAAGCTGCACCCCCATGGGAAGAGTGTCATGAGAAAAGAGCCGAAATATATCCATACTTTGAACTATTCTGAAATCATGATATCAATATATATGCATCCTCAATGGAACCATGTTAGTCTGATGTTTATGAAGTTAGAAATAATGTCACAATCTATACAGGCATCATCTCTGTCTGATGTGGTGTACTGATAACATCTAGTACACTGATAAGGTAATACATGTCAATAACAACTTTTTTTCTTTTTTTTTCCTTTTTTTTTTTTTTTTTTTTCCCAAACAAAGCTGAATGTCATTTAATCCAAGGCTCCTCAAACCCAGGTGGCTCAGGCATCTTGGTTTTCTTTTGTTTGTTTTATAAAGCTGGATGTACCCTGAAGATGAAATCTCTACTTTTGTCACTTGTTCCTGTCTTGTATTCTTTCTCAGCTTTTCTCTATTTACAAAGTAAATAGAAAATCTCTTTTGAGATCTAAGGAGCAGGATGAAGGTCTTTGTAGGTTACAATTACTTCAATTAAATTGCTTTCTGTGTTGAATTAATAACGCTTTGCATTAGAAAGTGTCTTACTTGGAGAAAAGTTGGTATTTTTCTCTGCAATAAGCATTTAAATATAAGCTTATATAAGCATATAAAGTTGTAAAAGTATCACTATGGTTCATATCTTAAAATTTTTAATTAATTTTAAATGAAGTATCTTCCATTCCAAGCTTCCATGAGAAAAAAATAAATCTCAGACATCGTTCCCTAATTTTTGCTGAAGTTTCAAATATCAGAAGAATGCACAGAATTAAGAAGAGATAAATAACACTAAAACAGGACTAGGAAGCAGAAAATCAGAAATAGTTTATACTTAAAGAAAAAAACATTTTAATTAGTAAAAATAAGACAAAAACTATCATAGAAGGAATAGAATACAAAAGATACATGAAAAGGAATATAAGATAAATGTATTATTTTTGTTAAAAAGGAAAGTAATTAAAATTAGAAACCCAGGGAGGTCACATGACTTAAGTTTTAAATTTATTGATATTACATGTCGAGAATTTTTTTAAAATTATACATATTTCAAATTCGCAATTTCCTCCTGGGTTTTTTTTTGTTTTGTTTTATTTTTTTCCATCCTAAAAGTAAATTACATCTCCCCAGTCAATATTTTGTTTTATTATATATCAAACTATGGTTTAAAATAATATTCCCTGTTTCTCAGTTTATGTAGTCACAGTCAATGGAATTGTGTGTTGCCGTTTATTTGTTCTTCTGACTAGCATTCAAGAGAGAGGCTGCACTGAAAGCCATAATACTGCTTCAGGACACCAAGGACTCCATCATCCTGAAGTGGCAATTGAGGGAACTATTGACAGACCAGAGGAAACACCACAACTGACACATTTCTTCAGTATTATTGAAGACAGGCAAATTATGCCTTGACATTAAAAATAAATTATGTGCTCCAGATTTTGTTCATACGGATTTGGCTAAAAACCTTGTCTGTATTGGATGGTAGTACTCTGAGTGTGTTGTAAAGGGGTAGGGAAAAGGGAAGCAGAGGAAAAGTAGAGAATTTTTGGGGTTCTTCTATGGATAAAAATATATTTTTATTGACTCATTTTACCTCAGATGAGTATGTTGCAAGGATTTTTAGTTTAGCTTCTTATTGCAGCAGATGGGTATCCCAGCTGCTTGTTTCTTTCCATCCTGACAATCTGGTTATATCAGTTTTTCTAGCAGCTTGCACGTTGAAGGCTTAATCACAAAGAAAGAGGCCAGAAATATCCTTTCTTTAGAAAACAGAACTGAAGCTAGAAATCAATTTCCACCTTTTCTTCTGACTTGGGTCACTGGTACTGGTGATAGCCACTAAGGGCATAGGCTGGATTTGTTAATAGAATGGTGACCAGAGTATGTCATAGACACCTGACTTCTCATTAAGCAGCCTATAGTCCTCTTCTCCTGCAAAGTACAGGTGACCATCAGTTCGAGATTTTTCATCAGACTGGGAGAAGGCAGGCTTTGCGTCTCTAAGCTGAACCTTGAAAATATGCTCAGCTTTGTAAAATTTGAGGATTTTATTTAATACCAGTTAAGGTAATTGGACAATGTGAACTGTATGGCACAGCCTCTTAACCCAAAAGCTGTAGTGACAATTTATTTAGAGGAAGACCTAATATTAAATTGCAGCACTGATGGCTGTTTACTCCCTAACCAGTTGTCTTGAGAAACTTTACTTTTGGGACTGTTCCTAACCTAATGAGGCAGAGTCTAGATGGTATTGAATCGGGGAGAAAGACAACATGAATTATTGAAAGATTTTGAAGAGTGAAAGAAGAAAGGAACAATGAAAGATTTAGAAAAGCTAGATAGTCACACTGAGAGTGTCTTCTTCATCTGTTAAAGTAGATATATAAGAGAAAAACCGAAACAACTGCAAGAATCTATTTTCATGAAGCCTTGTGGAGAAGAATTTCAATGTATTATAGGTAAGGTCTTGAACCCTTCAGCTACGCCTTTAAAATGTAGTGAACAGTCTAAGGAGTGAAATATAAAAGGTTTGTTTAATGAAATATTTTCCATAGGACCTTTGCAGAATTGGGAGGAAACAAAAACAAAGCATTAACTACAGTGAGAGGAAAGATTCGGAATTAAGTCATTTATCTAATGATACAAAGAAATCTCTGTCTCTCTCTTCCATTACATTCTCTTTTCATACTAAGCAAGACATTCAAACCAAACCTTTTACGGCAAAGCATTAATTAAAAAAAAAAAAATCTCCTTTTTGAAACATTCAGCTAGCATAAAGCATTAGAGGTCTGTTTTTCTAAAGTTTAGTGGATTCACTGTTGTGAGTTAAATTGATTAAATTTGTTTCTTTTACATGGCGAATTCTATATAGTGCTGTGTCTTCTGAAAATATCAGGTGATAACTATCTTAGAATGGACACACAAGGCTAGTGGAGATTTTGACCTTTATACCTCTGTGCATCTGCTGCAGTGTGTTCAGCTGCCCAGTAATGAGCAGTGGCTGGAACTGCAGGCAGAAAGGAGCAGTCCTCTCTCCAGAAAGTGTTTGAATAGTGTGGAACATGGGGCCACATATTAAACAACTCTCCATCTCCATAACACTCTGCTTCATCTTCTCTGAGAGGTATATTGGGCTTTAACTGGATGAATGTTACTGCTACGAGTGCAGAGCGAGTGCTAATTCCTGAGGGGGCTGTTGGTAGCCTCTTTAGAGCTGTAGTAAATAATGATTAAGTCCATGAATTACCCAGAGTTAATGCACAGAGGCTTGTGTTCTCTATGTGCCTTGTCTTTGCATTGAAGCTGGTCTACTCTTTACTGTATACTCTGCAGTTTCAAACAATATTTAGCCAATCTTTGACCATGAAGAATCTCTCTGCTCTGTTTGCTGAACCCCTAAGTGTGGAATGTTGCCCAAAATTTGACTGAACTATTCAACATCCTTTACTTTTTCAGCCTGGGAAAAAATCCCATGGGAGCTGCTTTGCAGCAGAGCCAAGGTGGATTTTCTTGGGATATTTCACCACTTCCAGTTCTAACCTGAAGTGGAAAACGTGCTGGTGCATGAAAATTTTAAGATGATTTCCAAACACATTCTCACTAGCAAAAAGGTGCATTCTGAGCTCAGAATAGATTCTAACTGCTCTGCTTATTTGTCTTAGTGAAAGATTTGTCTCTTCTAGCATGATAAATCCCAACAAAGGAAAACACAGTCTCCAAAAGCAGAGTGTATCTACCTGTGGAGTGGGAATCACCTTACCTGACTTTATCAGTTATCTTCTCCAGGTTGTCTATGTTCCATCTGCAGGCAAAGAAGAAAGGGCAGCATTTCTAAAAGCTGATTAATCCTATACTGACTGTTTAATGCAGGTGACTAAATTGCAGTCTGGATGTGCCTGCCACTTGCTTTTTCTCCCTGCACAAGCTCTAGAGGGAAACTAGATAATCAGTTTAGACTAGACAGTTTTTAGATGAATGAAGATAAGTGTGATGACTCCTATCCTCAGGTGTGCATCTGTGTGAGAGAAAAAGCATGGGTGGAGGGAGAGATAAAAGATGGGCACAATTTAAACACAGTGTGAGAGTTATCTTACAGTCTTTCTGTATGCTTTTGCTTATCTACTGTCTGTGTGTGGTTTTATTTGTGTGATTTTCTTTTGCTCCAGGATAACCACGAAAAGGGGTTGCAGAGCAAATGATGTTTCCGATCAGCAACAGGTAACACTGCCAGCCATTGGATCCTGCTGAATACCCACCCAGAGGATCACCAACGTCTTGGAAATCTCATGAGCAATACTTCAAAGCACAGACTGGCATCATGGTGCATGGCGCCTCAAGGATTCAAATGGTTTGAAAGTGAAATTGCTCCCATGGTTTCCATGATTTGCATGTGAAATTGATTTTATTGGATTTATTTGATCAGGAGGCACAAGTGTTTCCCCAAGGAATATAAATAAACATGTTACTAGAAACTGAGTAGATGTGATGAACCATAAATCTGGGAAGCAGTGGCTGAATGCTAGCAAATTTTACATAACTGCAGTTATTTTATAAGGTTTTGATTTCCTGTATCAGTTCATGTTAGAGAAAGGCACAACACTTCGAAAGGACAAATTGAATGAAATTCTGGTGAATGCCAAACTCCATCCTTTTCAGAAGTATATTCCTGGATTTGAAATCTATTAATATTTTGTACTTGAAACCTAGAGACATTGCTTCCTCTGACTGATTAATAAGTTTCTTTGAAATGTTAACATTTATTATTTATCACTGATCCCTATTTAAAAGCCATTTTTCTCCTTCAGTTGTGACAGTGGAAAGCTCAAATCTCTTTTGGCAAAGCCAGCAGTCCTCAGCAGCTCTAATTGCTGGGCTGTGACCTGTACCCCTCCTGCAAAGCAGTGTCTCTATACAGACAAAACCAGTACAGACATATACAGACAAGTGCCAGCTGCTGATGCACTGCCAGGCCCTGTGTGGGGATGTCACACCCCTTGAAGTGAACTAGGTGATCCTTTGCACATCACATTCTCACCAGCATCACCTTCTGTGATACCTCTCATGACCATGTTATTAGCTTAAATGTCCTGAAAATTAAACATCTTTTTCCCTTCTCATTTTTCAGAAGAAGTAATGGGAACTTCAAATGTCCACTTGTTGTGGATTCTCATAATGTCTGTGTGGCTTCATCTTTTTCTAAAGCCCATCAGCTCTCCTGGGGCTGCAGGGAGAGGCCAGCCTCAAAGGTCACTTTCAAGCAGACCTGACTTTTAATGTAAGAAAAATAAGTATAGCATCATTCTTATAAAAAGGAATTAATCTCACCTAAATTTAGTTAGCAAAAATTAGGTTTCTGGTCTCAGTCTGTCAGCCAGATCCTTTTATGGTCAGTGGAGAAGGACATGCTCTTCCAGACGCTGATTTAATAAGACAAGTCCTGTTCTTGTTTCTTTGTCAAAAACTTTTTTGAGATAGGAGTAATTTTTTTTAATCATAGCTGTCTACCAGTTCTATGTGCAGGATGATAAACTGATGACAACCACTCTGAAACAAATTAATCAGGCCAGTGTTAGTTCTTATATATGAGTTTGTTCTAAGGAGGAGACAAAGTTTCCAAAATTTCAGTGCTACACAAGTTCTTCAATAAGATGTGCAGAACTAAACCACAGATAATGAGAATCTAAATTATCTTATTCTTTAATATTAAAGATGAAATATTTTCTTATGTTTAGATTTCCATTTTAGGGGGAAATTTCTATTATCTGCAAAGTCCAAAATCAAGGATAATGTAGCAAGCAAAGTAAAAAATTCCAGAATAAAAAGTTGACACTGTAATTTAATTGAAAGAATTTTGGTTTGGAAAAGTACCATTGTTTGCATTTTTTTTCTATTCACATAAACATACAAAAAGTCAAGACAATATTCTTATTTGCCAGGATGGAGACTCCTCACATAAGAATTGATATTACTCCCTGTGGCTGTTACAGTCTTTAATTGATGTATGTAATTTCAGCTTGGTAACAACAACTTAGAATTTCCGCACTTCTGTGTGTTTAAAATTTCAACCTAAAAATCAGAGTTCTCTTTAGAAAAACATCCAAAGCCAAAAGAAGACAAGTAAAAGTGTTGAGCATAGAAATTTCACAAGTATTTAGCATTTTGCTCTAATTTCCTGAAGCAAAAATTAAACAGTGTAAAACTCCATGTTTTTCATGAAGGTTTGTTTTTTTGTGCATGGAATTCCCAAATAGAAAACAAATTTCATAACAGGAAAATGGGAGCCTTGCCCCTGTTCACAATTCTAAATTTGATTGTTCCACTGATTCCTGTAAATTTCTTTGCCTTGGAGAGTCTTAACCTTCACCCAACAAGTTGAAAAGAACTCTTTCTTTATACCAGCTGAAGGTAGTTGTGGTCGCTCAGGTCCCAGGCCATGCCGGGTCATAGGTACCATGCTGTAAATCACTAACGGTGGTCACATATACCTGGAGTTATTATGACTAATTACTGCTGCCAACTAGAAGCATTCACATTTTTTTACTTTGTTATCCTCCTTTAAAACATTCCTTCTAATTTTCCCTTTCTGTGCCATGCAACATTTTTTAAGAGTAGACTGCTTGTCTGTCTGCTGGAAATGCTTGGGAGAAACAGGGTCCATGATACTGCTTTTTCACACTCCTGTGACTATTTGCCTAAAGCCATGTGCATTTGCTCACCTTAAACCTCATTTCTAAGCTTTTGAGGGTCTTTGCCATATCCATCACAAAATGTTCTGTTCCCCAAATAGAATTGTGAGACATTATGGAGGTGAATAATAAACGTCTTTTATCTTTACAGAAAGTCACTAATCATATGGTGGTCTTTCCTCACCTTCAGATCCAGTATTGACTCATCCATCAAACTCTTACCTACCCTCATGTTTAAAAGAAAAACCCACAGCAAACTAATCAGCAAAACCCTCAGTGAAAAAACAGAATGACATGAGCCTCACAGAGATGCTGGAAAACAAGCCCATTGCTTTTGCTGAGTTTCATCTATACTTAGCATTTTTGCCATGACTAATCCATTCTTTCACTCTAAATTTGCCATGGCAAAATGACATGCCTGGATCTTTATACTGAACACCAAACACAGCTAAACCCTTCGGACGTGCTATCAAGGAGCTGCTTGCTTTCACCACCAGAAAGTCATGCCAGAATGGTCAGAATACAGAACAGCTAGAAGAGAGAACAGATAGAAGAAAGTGACATATTGTTATGCAGAAATCACCCTTTTCACTTGTGTATGAAATTACAATGTCTATATGCATCACTCTCTAAAATAAGACCAAACCATATGGAGAGATTTTAGCCTCCCTCCCATAGCAAAATTGCATTATACCATTATAATTCTCATCCTCTTTTAACTCTTGCAGTTACTGAAGTTACGTGCACATACACTCTGCAGTGTTTCTTCTTCCTATTGCTCAGCTCCATTTTCAGTCTCATGCACAATTCTGTGAGAATAATACCACATCAAACTCCTTAAACTTGAACCAGCAAACAGAAGGAAGATAATGTTTAACCTCTTACAGACCCATGATAGAAAATCAAAAAAAATAAACAAATGTGGTTATTTGGCCTTCCATCTGTTCTATTTTTCCAGAAAAGTGCAAACCATGATCGTGGACACTGTTGTGGTTTCTTGATTTGACATATGTTGTCAGTTTTTGGAAGAGAAGGCAAAGTACAAATGAAGTTCATTAGACTGTCTCCTTTGAACAGTCCATTTCTGATCAGATTATGTAGAAAAGAAACTCTACTGCTAGCATGTAGCAGAATATCCAAGCCAGAATTTTGCAATGTGCAGTAGTTTGGACTTTCTTTATGACCTTTCTCTTGATTAAGCTTCTGTGATGATAATGAGAGAATAAATCACCTCTGTTAATTATGAAGTACGAGCTCAGCTGCTTAGCTTGTACGGCAGAACAGATCAAGAGCACAGCCTAATGTTTCCCGTGCCTTAGAGATACTGTCAGCTTCCACCAAGACTATGTGTCTTGGCAACAAACCCTTACAGGATGTGCTGGGCTCCTCCATGAGGAGCCCACCATTCCCTACTTGCTTCTTGGGGCTGCACTCATGTCTTTTGATGGCTTGAAAAATGTGCAGCACCTTTAAAATGTGCTGTCACAGATAGTACATTGGACAAGTCTCCTGCTCTGGCTCACAAGCAGAGGAGAAATTTATGTTTCCTACATTTTTCCTGTAGCTGCTCAGCAGAGGTTAGGTTGTTAGAGCCCCAGGCATGTTCTAAAGCTTCACTAATGTTTTCCATCTCTGCAGAAATAGGGCCAAGTCCGAGTCCCTTAACAGTCTATGGTGAAACTCGCTTTGAGTATTGGGACAGATACTTGGCCTATGTTCCTTAGCTTGTGTTATTTTATCTGGTAGTCCCTTGTGCTTGATGAATAAACCATTAAGACTGGTTTTATATAGCCCCTAAGAAAGAATGAGAAGTAACTCAGAATACAGAGAAAAAGGAGAAAAAAAGAAGCAATGCTCCAAAACACTTTATCATGGTACTGACAGCCTGCAGAGGAGAGAAATGGCGTAGCTGTGTTGTACTCTCAGTCCTGGAGGACCTAGTGAGGGAATCCGAGCATAAGGCTTGGCAAGGCTGCTCTGCATTGCTGCGAGGCAGGGTGGAGCATCCTGCACTGGGTCACATGGTGAGCAGAACAAATTTGTAAACTTCTTCCTTCTTCAGAACATACCAAACCAGTGAAAGCATGCATAGCCTTAAGCTCAACTGTCCACAGCAGTGAAATACTTTCTGTGATAGTTTGCTTTGCTTTCTTCATTTTTATTTTCTTTCCTGATAGTAAGTTTCAACTTAACAAAAAATATTACCTTTATTTAGATTGTGTAATTTGTAATTTTATCAATTCCCCTTCTCAAGGGCATAGAAGAATTCCAACTTAACTGGCCTGCTGCTGTAAGATATTGAAACTGGGGTAATTCTTGTGCACTAGAACAGCAAAGCTGAGAATGTGCTGCAGGACAGACAGCTGGTGGCTCAGAAGGAGGGACTTTGAGGCTGCCAGTAGCCCTCTCTCCCTATTGGCTTCCCTGAAAGCTACATAGTGTGGTTGTTTTTTTTTATTCATAAAGTACCCTACATTCCTTGACATCTTGATTACAGTACTGCAGATTGGGGTAAGGGATATGTACATGTGGAGTTGTGGTTTGGCATTTGTCTTTTGTTTGCATAAATTTATCTTCTGTTTGGAGATGCATGAGCTCACTCAGAGCAAATCCCATTCTAAGAGGTGATTGCCAGGAATACAGTAGAGGATGTCTGTTACTCCTAGAATTTGTTACCTTCATTTGCCCAAGAAGTTAGTCCTATCATCCAAGTCAATGATGATGCAGAGGGAACTAGGAAAATAATTTTTAGCATTTTTAGAATATGATCAAGCTGTCATAAGCCTCAAGACGACTGGTTCCTCCAAAAGCATCCTTTTTGGGCTTGACTTATGGCTCTGTTCTGGCTCAGGGAGGGAAGTCTGCCCAATGCATAAGGGCTCCTCAGGGCAGACATTATCTCCAGCCACCTGCGAAGGTGTCCAAGGGTGTCAGTTGTGTGGCCATGGACCCATGGAGCACTGCCCCACCCAGAACTACATCTCCTCTGTCTTCACTAATTTTCTATCACCATTACTGTCAGACCATCCAAGTACTTCAGTTAGATCTACGTGGGCTGAAAATATGTGAGTCTTTTTTCACTCCTCTTTCTTTAAGCGTGCATGTTATTTTTTGTTCTTGTTAGAGAAGGCAGATGGAAAAATTTACACCTTGTACTTGAAGCTGAATGTGTTGACATTTACTGTAGACCTTAGAGACTTTATATGTCTCAGCTGTCTCAGACTAAGCTTCAAGGAAGTCCTTGCCCAGACAATCTTTGCCTCCTCAGAGCAAGTTCCACTTCATTAGGACAACAGAGATGATGCCAGATTGGAGCTATCTTTTTCTCTGAAGTTTGTACCAAGCAAACACTACAAATGAAGTCAGCCCAGAATCAACCCTGCATATCCTTTTGAGCAGAATCATAGAAATATATGTTGATTGCATTGGAAGAAACCCTAAAGATCATCTGGTTCCCACACTCTTCCATGAACACCTTTCACTACAACAGGTTGCTCAAAACTCAATCCAGCCTGGCCTTGAACACTTCCAGGAATGGTGCATCAATATTTCTCTAGTCCAGTGTCTCATCACTCTGACAGTAAAGAACTTTTTTAAACATCTAATATATACCTACCCTCTTTCAATTTAAAGCCATTCCTCCTTGTCCTATTACTGCATACTCTTGTATAAAGTCCCTCTCCAGTTCCCGCATCATCTCCCTTTAGGTGTTGGAAGGTGCTGTAGGGTCTCCCTGAAGCCTTCTCTTCTGCAGACTGAACACCCCAGGTCTCTCAGCCTGTCCTCACTGGAGAGGTGTTCCAGTGATCATCTTCCTGGCCCTCCTTTGGACTCACTCCAACAATGTACCTCCTGTAGGGAAGACTTCAGACCTGGATGCAACACTCCAGACTGGTCTCAGTAGAGCAGAGTAGAGGGGCAGAATCACCTCCCTCCACTTGCTGGTCACCCAGCATACAGCCCATGATGCAGCCCAGGATACAGGTGGCTTTCTGGGCCACGAGTGCACATCGCTGGGTCATGACCAACGCCTCATCCATCCATACCTACCCCAAATCTCAGAGCTTCCCTCAACCCATTCTCTTCCCAGCCTTATTTTGTGTTTGGGATTATCCTAACCCAGGTGCACCATCTTGCACTTAGTCTTCCTGAGTTTTCTGGGGTTCACATGGGGCTACCTTTTGGGAGGCTGGTAATAGAGATTCTCTCCTCTCTGCTGATGTACTGCATCCCAGCAATGTAATTTTAATGTGGTTCATATTTTCACGAAACCAGCAGACTTCATTGCACCAGGTACCTCTGTTATGCTTTGAAAGCAGGCAGGGGTATCAGTTGTGGAGATTTTCTGATCACATTTGTGATTTTATTGTGCAATATGTGTTTCTCTAAACAAGCAGAGAGATTAATTTTCATATGTGAAAAGATTTACTACTTGCAGTATTGCATTGAAGTAGTAATATTTTTTTACCACTCTTGGAGTGAAATATATTAGTTCATATTTTTAAAAACTGTGAGAAAGTAAAAAATCATGGCAATAAAATAAAGCTGTTTGTTATTCTGAGCAGAATGTTATTAATAGGAATATATTATGGGTAAGGGGATAATTCAGTCACTGTACTAACTAAATGTGCTATGTCAAGGGCAGAACTGAGGTGAGGTTTCATTTTTTCTTTTTGTGAACCTGTATATAGCAATGCTGAAACAAGAGTCTGTGTTGCCTGTGAAGACAGACATGGACTTGGGCACAGGGATGAGACTTGATATGTTAAGCAGCTGTGCTGCAGTCTTTTCAAGAAAGGCTGCTCTTACAGTATTAAATAAAGTCACCCACACCTTATCCTCTGCTCCTTAGGCCAAAGAGCCTGACATAATTTGTCTGCATGGTTGGTATTTTGGTCACAAAATACAGTGGCCACTGAATACCTTTCCTGGGCCTCAGGTTTCCCAGTGCCCTCCCCTTTCCCCCTGAATTGACTGGGTCAGTGTAGCACCAGCCCCAGAGAGCCATGGGCAGCTTGTGATGACCTCCTGTCTGGACCCTTGGTCCTCTTCCCTGTACTGATATAATTATTTGTGAGCTTTCCAAAGTAGTGGATATTGATTTTGCATTTGTTTGCTATTAAAAAATAATAAATTAAAAAGGCCACTGAATATGTGTCTCATTTTCATCCTCTTTTGCATCATTGTTGTCAATCTATATGTTTTATCTTGACATTCTACAAGTAGATTCTTATGTAATGAGGGTTAATTTATGTTCTGGAATTTACTTTCAGCCACAGCTCTACGTGTACTTACAAGAGCCACTTTTCTAAGTTTGAGTGTCCTCCTGTAATGTGTGCAGTGAGAGGGAGACAGGCACAAAGAGTCCTTAGCAGTAAGTAAAAATAAGAAAAAATGGGATTTTGCTCTAGAATAATGGTCAGGATGAGCTTATCCTACCCCATCAACATAACAGAGAGTATAGGAAGATTGATCTGGTTAGTTCAGGTTACCCACACACATATTGGGATGCTGAGCATCCCTTGCTGTTGCTTTCTGTGAGATTAGTTCACAGTTAGAATAACTGTTGCTAGTCACATTTCTTGTATCATATTTCACATTACTGTTATTTTGCACTTATTGGGTCACATTGCCAAAATTAATTAATAAACCACAGTTCACAACCTGTCATCTCATGTGTACCTCCAGCTGGACTGCTCTCTTCTGACACTTGCCTTTGGAATGTGTAGTGTCCTAGTCTAAACAAATGAGGCTACTTATGTGAAAAAAAATGTTCCCCAAAGGGAATAAAAGGTTTGCAGTCAGACTTTTAGTTTATTGTACACGTTAAGTTCTGATTATTAGAGTTACTTCTACCCGAATTAAGGCACAAATTAGACTATATGCTGGAGTCAATAGTATGGATTTTATTTAACAGCAGCGTGAGATAGAGACAGAAAGAAATAGAAAAGAGGGGAGAGACAGGGAAAAAGAGAGTGAGAGAGAAACAGATTAAGCAGAAAGAGTCACCACTTCAAGAATCCAGACAGTCTCATTGGCTGTCTTCACCCTGGCTTGAGGTCCTGCAAAACAGAGTTCAGTGGGTTAATATATGTTCAGGTAGAGTGGGAACACCCAAGCACCTCTTTGGGAGGGGAGGTTTACACTGTCTTTTGCAACATTGTGGATCTTGCACAGTGGATCTTGGTGGAAGGCCTCAGAAACAAGTCTGGGGGAGCTCTGGAGGTCTTTGATGGCTTATGACACCTTCTAAGATATGATATGTCAGCATAGCTGAGCCAGTTATGCTCCATCAGGAGAGAAGAATACTCTCAAGCCTACCTGTGAAAGTGAATGTCTTTTGTGAATTTGACCTCCTGGAATAGGGGGAGTGAGAGGAGGAGTTCTACAACAGAGACAGTTGTGTAAGGGAGGACAATTGGCATAATTGGCATGGTAAAAAAAGCATCATCCTGCCTCTGCAAGGTTTACTTCTTACCTGGCTCAAAACCCACTTTGTAACTTCTGGGAATGGGTTATGCGGATCAGGGGCTTCACCACCGCACACCCAAAAACTCTCCTCCTTCCCCTCAGCTGGGCAGGGGGAGAGTGTGCAAACCTGATCTTATCAAATGGCTGATTGTTTTGAAGCATTAACCATTTCAGTCTCTCATAGTCCAAATTCCCAGAATCCAGAAGGCACATTTTGTGGGGGGTAGGCTCTGGTGGTTTTGGTTGAGCAGCTGCTCCTTTGCGCAGTTTGCTACTGCAGGCAAAGTCCTTCGGTGATCTTAACAGTGTTTGAGGCAATTGTGATCTTTAAATCTCTAACAACATGCTTGGAGCTAAGTACATTACTGCAGAGAAAGCATCTTTTTCTCTTTTTCTGCAAACTGTCTGATTGTAAGATGTTTAATTTTATGCCCTCTGGCCATTTATGCAAAATTATTTAGGAAACATTTGTAAATCTGAGTGTGACCCATGAAGCAAAATTATAACAGTGATTCTGACAGCAGGAAAAGTATTTCAAAATGTGTTTCACACACTTCATAAAATGCTCTTTTAACTATGTTTTATTAGCTGGATTAGATCTCCTCTTTCTCTAAGAAGAGAGATGTGACATGATACATAGAGGGGGACACAGTTTATTCAGTGTGACAGCTCAGCCCATAGGCGAGGGAAAGGATATTTTTCAAGTCAACATTAGCTATGAAGCTACATCTCTAAACTGCCTCACTAAAATTTCCCATGGAGGTATCACAGAGAAGATAACCAGCTTAATAAGACTGTATAACCTTCTCAATCATATCACCTTTGACATTACTGACATAACTGGATGTCATCCACGGAGTTGATTCTCTAAGTTCCTCTGCATATGCACGCAAGGGATTCCTGTGTCTTTTATCTGAATGCTACTTGCATTATGACTCTTATGAAACTATGTGGATTCCAAAGTACTGCAGTTAATAGGATTAATAAAGACTGCCACAAAATTGACATTTTTTACGGACTCAAAACCAGTTTTATAGATTTCCACTTTATTTTTATGTCTGACACTTTTCACAGCATGATGGATACTGTTACAGTGACAGTAAATAGAGTTGACAGCAGAAAGACACCTCATGGAAGGCAACATTTTTTAAATGGCTCATCTGTTGGATATCTCTGCAGAATTGGCTCCAGGTTGTAACCATTTTCATGCTATAATCAGAGGCTCATGTAGACTGTGATTTTACCTTGCAAGTTTAACTAACACAGAATCACAAAGCTTGTGTAAAAGTGATTTTTATTACAGTCCTCTGAAGAATTTTCACCACATTCTGATTTTGTGGGGCTTTTGACTTCAAATTTGCTTTCAAATAGTTATCCATAATGGTTGCAGGTGTTTCATTTGAGTCAACTGCAAACCAAAGAAGTCAAATGCAGAGAATAAAGAGATTCTGATATTGAGCCATAAAAAATAATTTAAAAACAACTCATATGATAGAGGCTGCTCAACTTAACTGATTTTACAAAAAGACTTTGCAATAACTAGCCCCATTGTAATGTATTGTCTGTATCCAGGTGTTTGGGCATCACAGTAATGAGTGCTAGGGAAACATAGAAAATTAATATAATTAGCAGTTCAAATAGTTGACTTTTCATTAATCCCATCCCTTATGAATTGCTGTGGGACTGTCTGAACCAGTCTACATGGGAGATTGTAACTGCCATGACCACGGACAACTAAGGCTTAAAACTCGCAGAATGATAAAATAGAATAAATATTAATAAATTAAAATTTGCAGAACAATAGATTGCAGATAAACTTGAGAAAGTGCCTATTTGTTCCTCACGGAATAATGGCTTAGCTAAAAGATCCTGGGAATAAATGTCTATTGTCTTCTCTTTTTTGCAGCTGATTTTGTCTCAGCAGAAGGTGCCACCTGATGTTATCCCAAGGCTTGTATTAAAACACAGTCCAGGGAAGCTCAGTGTATTCATATGTAAAAATGATTAGCCAACAGTATGATAAGTCACCACACTGAATCTGCTCTGTTTTACAAAGTTCAGCTTGTGACCTTTTCAGCATAAATATGACAAGATGGAAATGTGCAAGACATCTACATTAAACCTTGGGTTCAGTCATTCTAACTTCAGCTGGAGGCTTGACGAATTTTATGAAAATTGCAGCACTCGAGGAGTATGCACATGGCTTGACAGTGTCGTGCTCCTCATGAAGGTAAAGACTGCCAAAGTGCTCCCTTTGCTAAGCTCTGAGCACAGCTTCTAGGATCCACATCTTGGTATAAATCCCAAAATGAGCTTAAAATCCCACAAACTGGCTTCTCAGAGGCATTCTTTTTGCTTAAATTCATATTTTTCTTTGTCTGCTTACAAACAACCACATTTACTAGGGCTAATGGAAAACAAAGATAAAAGGCCTGTGAATGTAGAAACCCAGGCAGGTAACGAGGTGAATATATGTCTTTTCTCAGGGGAAATGTCTTTGTGATTTTTCTCTCACCTGCACACCTGCTTAAACAATCTTAAAAATTTCTCTGGGTTTATTTGTTCTTTTCATTGGCACTTTTCTTTATTTCCAAATAATAGTTGGCATTTGAGAAGGGCTCAAATTTAATTTCTGGGGAAAATTATGAACTTACACACACTGGCGCACAGCTGCATTATCTCAGTTTATGCTTTGTATATCCTCATATTACATAGATCAAAATGTCATTTATTCCTACTCAACTATGATCTTGACTTTTCCTTTTGTTCAGAATAATTAAAGTTTTTCCAAAGAGTCTAGGGGGATGTTAAGTCCATACATTTATGCATATATTAAAAAAAAATCAAAACTACTTTCTAAAGCAGCATTATTCTGATAGTAAAGGTATCTTTTTTTCATGAATCATCACAATTATTTGCAGTTACAGACACAGAAGGTTCAGCATTTGTTATATATTCTCAGCAGATATTTATAACTTGATTGCAACTATGAAGTCATTTTGCATCATTTTCCCCTTGATATTACTTCTAATACAGTGTCATTTTCACTAAGACCTCAGGAAGTGCCAGCATATACACACACATGAATTTAAGCTGACCCTACATATTAAGTAATTAATTATTCAAATTTTATTTTGTTTTTGTTCCTCTTTATCACTATGTCATTTTTAAAGGAGTAAAACAGTGAAATACAAATAGCAGCTCACAAGTCATTGACACTTGTTAGACTCGCAAAATTTTCATCTAAATAAAAGGAAGAGGCAATTATTTAATTGGATGTAGAATCAGTGGGACTGAAAGGAAAAGGTTAATGCAATCTAATAATGAAAAATCTCTTGTACCACCTTTCACGACAAATCTCCATACATATTTTTCTGTATTAACTCTAGCTACTGAGTTGCTAAATCTGTTTTGAAACATGTGAGTTTGATTTTCCTGTAGCTGGTCACATTTTGATAAACACTTGTTTCTGAAAATGACAAGAATGACCTAAGCAGAGGCACTGCAAGAGTTGAGAGGAGTTCCCAACAGCACTATAGTTGGTGGGAGTTTTTCTCAGGTGAAATGGTTTATGTGATGATACTGTAGACTGAAAGTTTTTCATCTGTGAGTGGGATTTTTGAAGAGGTGGGAAGGGGTGTCAGCGGCTTTTATTGGCATGATGCTTGCCAGCCTTTGGTTGGTCACAGAACATAACTGCAGCCTATTAAAGTGAGAGTGAAGGCACACTGGGGGCTCATTTAGTGCTGGGACTTGCTGAGCAGCATAAAATGAAGAGCTGTGTCATCATATTGGGAACAAACAGTCCTGTATCTGAAAGGAAGTTTGCATGCTTTTAGGGAAGTTTTTTTGTCCCTTGAGGGCTGAAAAGTCAAAATATTTAGTGTTTGGGGTTTTTGCTAATTTGCACACTTACTCATTTCTCTTGTGGATAGTGTGGAGATTTTTTATTAACCTGCTGAAAATGCCTGAGCCTCTAAACTTTCACTTGCCTAACTTCTTGTGTCTGCACTTGAAACAAATGGATGACCTAGAGAATAGCTGATAGACCTACATGGTCCCGCTCTTCCTATCCAGTCTCCAGGAGTTACTAGCTTGGAGGCTTTCTGAAGCAGATATGGCTTCTCTGAGGACTTCACAATTTGGCAGCCAGTGAATGAAGATCTATCTCCATTGTATTAAGTTCAGCTTCTCTTTTTTTTTTCCTGAACATTTGCTGTGCAATAAAGAGTAAATGGCCACTTCCCAAACACCCATATCAGTAATGACTATGCACAATTTTTTTATTCTCTAGGCTGAAGAACCTTAGTCTATTTAGCTATGCCTTACACAGAAGATCTTCTTGGAATAGTTCTTGGGTTGGTCGTTTTTTTCTACTTTTTAAGAACTGGGAGCAAGTATAAGGCGTAATACCTAAGATGTGGGCAAACCATGGATTTATTCAGTAAGATTGTGTATATACAATACACAACCTTGTTCTGTCCTCCTCTCCTAATGAGTCCTACTGTTTAGATGACTTGCTTGATTGTTATTAATCAGTGAGGTGATAGATCCATGAAATTGCCTATTATAGCCCCATGATCCTATTGCTAATTAGCATCAGTCAGAGAAGTGGTGGTGGATCAGATTTCGTGTGCATTTGTTCAGGGTTTTCTCCATGTGCATTAACTTACCTTTTTCTATACTGATCAATAAAATCACTGATGAAAGTCAGTCTTGTAAAGGAATGCAACTCCTCAGAGTTGCCTCAGCTCTGCTTTTGTGAATATTTTTGAAAACTTCTAATCTTTTCAGGTCCCTCCAATCATTTTTTCTGTGACCTATGTGAGTAGGAAGATGAGAATATTATTATTGCATTAGTGGCTGTCAGAAATAAGAAATCTAATTAAGTCTGTTTTCTAGGTGTGTATTCTGTCTTGGGGAGGTAGATGTCAAGATAAAGAGCAGTTAAAGTGAATAACAGTGGTTTTTTCTGGTTCAGCAGCATTCCTAAAACAAACAAAACCCTTTTGTCCTTGTGGCTGCAGATACCTTCTCCAGAAGCAGCTATGCAGTGCCAGCCTGGCAGCAGGATTACACTGGGGTCAGCAGTGAGGGATGCCAGGAGACACATAATTTTATGATATTTTTCTTTTTTATTTTTAATCAAGAATGACTGAAATGTTTGTTTCTGTTCCAAAAATGGGAAAAAAGAAAATCAAAATGGCAATTGTCTTTGTCTTAGCTCATTTCTATATGTGGAAATTCCTGGCATAGTCCCTCAGCTCCTGCTGAGGCTATAGTCAGCAATTTGAGGTTTACATAGTACAAAAATACTGTCAAGGTTTTAAGGACATTAAATATAGCTGTTCATCAAATTCCTTTTCCTTACGAATAATTCATATTTGACTATAAATGCTGGTGTGTTAAAAAAAAATAATTATAAAGACATCACATAATCTTAATATCATCAACAGGAAAAAGATCAGTTGTGGAAGACTTCAGTCACCAAAGAGATATCTGATTTAAATCCTGAGATTAGTTATGCTGTAGCTGCTCTTTGGCATCTTGTTCTTCCAACTTCTGTAACTGAACTATTTCAAACAATGAAAACTGTATCTTTCTGTGGACCTCAGTTTAAGAACAACCTTTCTGGACTCTGGATGTTTCAAATAACTTCAAAACTAAGCTAACAGTGCAGTGGCAGAGCCTTGAGCTTTGGGACTGATGAAGAGTGTCCAGCAGGCAGAGATGTGCTTGTGGGGTGCCTGGTGGATGCAGCAACCTTGGGCTGGTTCACTGCTCTTAAGAGCTTTGTGCCTTCGCCACTCTCCTGCTGTCATCGCACTAGTCCAACATTGCCGAGCTAGACAGACAACTTTTGGTATGCTCTCCTGTGTCCCCTGCCAATTTCCAGGGGACAAAAAAAACCCCCAAAATGTCCGTAGAAAGGTGTTTCAGGATATTATAATTAATCAAGAAAACTATTTATGAAGGTTGATGTGCTGAAATACAGACACAGGAGACAGTATGGACATGATACAAGAGGGGTCCTTCCATTCTTTGTTGACGCCTAAAAAGAATACTACATTACTGCAAAATGGCTCATCCCCAGAAATGTCAGTTAACGTGAAAAAAATCTCTACTGTTGTTTTTTTCCCTTTGTGTTAAGATAGTATAATGGTATTGGAACTACATTGCAAGGTCTACTTTAACTATAAAAGTGCTTTGTGAAGAGGCAGGTGAAGAGTCAATCAGTTTTAATTTTTATGAGTGATTCTGCTTATCTGTAACCTCTGTCATACACTCGACTGTTGAAATAATTCAAACTTTGCTCTGAGAGGACTGTTTATCAAGAAAATGTGAATGACAATTCTGATTAGAAAAAAGGATCTGGAACTTGTTAAACCTTTAATGGAGAGTTATATGGTGTGATTGCCTGTAATAGTAAATGGTAGAACCTGAGGCCTCTGGTAATTTCTTGAAATGCAGTCAGGTCTCCCATGTCCCTAAATTTATCTTATACTTGACATTGAATTTGTTTTTTAAGTGCTGCCTTGTGATTTATTTTGAAGGCATTCTTAAGTCTGTCAAGCACTTTTTTTGTCCGGACATTTGGACAAAGTGTTGTCACCTGCAAATACTGATATGTCTGTTTAGCTCTTTTCCAAACAACCTTATTAACTGCAGTTTCCAAAATAGCTCAGCATTTTTCACTATAAGTTTCTAATTTGGGTGTAAGCCACATGCTTCTATCTGCTGCAGTTTTGTCAATCACTTTCTGAACTTACAGCAGAGTATTCAGTTTTCTTTC
Organism: Bombycilla garrulus; assembly: GCA_013400315.1. NCBI lineage: Eukaryota > Metazoa > Chordata > Aves > Passeriformes > Bombycillidae > Bombycilla > Bombycilla garrulus. The sequence continues at coordinate 404,058 of VXBU01007356.1, forward strand.
ACGATTACTTTGTTTTCCTAATTGGTTCCTGGGGAAATACTTTTCCAATTAAATACATTGTCTTTCAAGTGAACTTATTAATGAAACAGTCTTCATCATCCATTGTTTAACACTCTTGATACATTACAATAGACTAGAAAAGTACAATTTTCCTCAGCAGAAGCTCTGTCAGCTTGGCCTCATAGAATTCTTATTTTGGTGGTTTTCTACTTTTGTCTTAATTATTTTTCCCAAAACTTTTCTGAGCATTCATAGCCTGTACCTCTGAGAATTCCCTGGTTTCCCTTTTTGGAAGGAAAGAGCAATGTTTGTTACCCTGCCATTCTCTGTTTTTTTAATGAGCTATTCTGTATTCTTTGTTAGAAACAGAAGCTATGCTTCTAAGAGATCTCCTGGAGGGCTGCCATCAGTCAGGTGACATGCTGCTCTTTAATTTATCAGTTTAATTTTCCTACTCTTCTTATTTTGACAGATCCGCCTGACATAGTGTGCTCTTTATTTCCTGATAAGGATAGAGCTTGGATAGGTATCTTGGCTGTATTTGCTATGGTGAAGACTGGTATTGAATTGGTGCACTGTCATGCTGTTCCTAAGATCTAAACTCAGGTTTTTTCAGCCTTTCTCTATGCTTTACAGTCCAATTTTGTGTTATTATGTAAAATTCTGATCTGGACATAGGTTTCTGAAAAATCTATTACATCATGACCCAATTACAATGTCAGGTAATGCAGTTAAGAGGCTTCTGCTTTAGAGCTGTTGCCCTCAGTATATGGACACATAGGGGCTTCTTTCCCCATAGAGGCAGTGTGCCTGCTCCTATTTAATTCCCTTTCCAAACAGTGGGTATAACCTATCCCTTTCCAGATCACCCCAGCTGCCCTTGCATTTCTGACATCCCTTACAGATATTTGCCTGACCAAAGCTCTCCCTGGCTCTTGTCAATATTTCTCTTGTTCCATATCAAAGGGAAGTCTGAGAACTTGGAGAGACTGTGCCAGCAATCTGCTTGCACTTTGGTTTAAGGAAGAGACTATTTCTATGCCGAGGCTTTTCTTGTGCACCTTCTCTCATATCAAACAGACTTAACCCTTCCCTGTACACCAGCTGTCCAGAGGTTCACTTATTCCATATGGGATACCTCATGTAACTTGTCTGGTTCCTGCTATGGGCACACTGGGTCGAAGCATTTCCCCTAGCAGCCTGAATCTAAGTTGCAAGACCAAATCTCACTTTTCCTGGTATATTACATTGTCATGATGCAACTTCTCTGAAACATTTTTTAAATGCTTTTTGCCTCTATTTGAAATTTGGTAATATTGTTTAAAATAAAAATTTTAAATCAATACTGTGTTAATAAAGAGTGACCTTTCCGTTTCCAAAAGTCTAAGTAGAAAACAATTTTACAAAGAACAGCTTTTAATGGGAAAGTAAGTTTTATGCTGAGAGCCCATGTGAAAAGATGATGGCATAATTTCCTGCAAAACCTATTAGTGTATAGGGAGATTGTCACTTATCCCAACACAGACTGTGCAAAGATCAATGTTTACCCTTCTCTGAATCACATATAAAACAAATGATGTGAAGAGAAGATTCACCATCTATTTAAAAACACTGGTTTCTATTTTGGACATAACATGTAAAATTTCTGTTTAGCAATTTCAGTTAATTGTTAGATTAACATTTTTGGGAACAGATTGCAAACTTCAAAATGGAAAAGATCATTTTAGGGAGGGAACCAAGGCAGCTGTCAGTGAGCAAAAATTAGCATAAATTTGCATAACAGATGTACAGTAAGGTGTCTATGACAGACAATCACTGAATATTAATGATACAGACCACGACATCATTTGCGTAAATGCTGTCTGCTGGGTATTGAAGCTGCTGCGCTATTTGCAGAAGACAAAGGAGCACAGAGCTGAACAGATGCACCAAATACATCGATGTATCTTAATTTATGACATCCTCATGAAAGACCTTGTGGTGTGATTTCAGGTTTTATTACAAATAATTCAGAGATAAAGGAACTAAGTAATTATCTTTTCCACTACAGTCAGTTCTTTCAAAGGGGAGGGAAGCTTACTTGTGACAACCATTGTGATGATTTTTTTGTGGAAAGCCTCTTTAAAAAAAAATACCCCCATTACAAAGAGTCAAATATTCATCATCATTAAAAGATTAGCGCATATTAGCATGCTTCATGGGACTTGCCACCTAACGTACCGTCACCACCACAACTGGAGTCCTCCAACAGACAATGCATTTCAACAAATCTGCAAGGAGAAAAACTGGAGAGAAATATAGAGGTAATATAAGCTGTTTGAAAAAAAAATTACTGATGTAAAGATGTTTTAGATGACTGTTAATTACACTTCACCCTCAATCTCTCCTGCCCTTAGTCCTTGTTATAAGCTGGAGGTACAACTGGAACCACTCAAAGATTTAGAGGTATCTGTAGATATCCAGAATATTCTTACTACATTATTCCTGCAGCTGGAAAAACTGATGGAAGTTATTTGCTGATAGCAGAAAAAAATATATTTGGGTCCCTGACTATACAGTGCAGTAAAGTTAATGAACGAGGAAGACATAAATATGAAAAAATAACAACATCAACCCAGACTTGTAAGCCATGTGTATAGAAAACCAAGCAAGGCATGGGATACTTCTCTTCTGTGCTGTTAATTCATTTGGGCCTTAATGGATTTCTCTTCAAGCCCACGCTACCATAACAAAATGAATTGCTGACATGATGGATTTGTTGGTTGCACATATAGAGTTTTATGTGCATAGTGTTCAATTTCATTCTTGTCAGCTAATCAGCAGCAGACAGACTTTTTATTTCAAGGGATTTCCTTTTCCCATTTGAACAAAGAATATAGCCCAGTAATCATTCTGCAAAAACACTCTGTGAGCTGTTATTTCCACCTGCTTTTTTCCTCAAAATCTCTATCAAAGCCCTAATCCAGTAACCTGATAAAATCCTTTCAAGGTCCTGCAGGGTCCATTGTGAAACTGTTCATCTGAAAGGATTGTGAAATAACAGGAAAGTTACCATGTCCCCAAAAGAGCCATATGGTAATTATTTTAATGGAAGCTTACTGTATGGCCAGAAGGCAGTTAGCATGATATTTCACATTTTGTGTGAAAGAATGGGAAAACTGCAGTCTGACACTCTTCTGTCCAATTTTGCTCCCAATGTCTTTAACAGAAATGCAGCTTTATTCTGTGTTTCACTACATTAACAGCAGGTGATAGGCTGATGCCCTAATATGCTAACAAGAGTTAATGGTAAAAATCTCCTTCCTTTTAGACTTTGTCTGCATTCACATTATAACTTCTCTCAGGGAAAGAGATGGTGGGCTAAGTGGGGAAGGAGCATGCCCAACGTGTACAAAACAGGGATGAACAATGGAACTGGAAACTTTCTTTGAAGTGACAGAGATCATTGTGTTTTATTGTTTCAATAACAGAAAAGTTCTTGCTGACTATGAGTGGCTCAGCATTTAGGTGGTCTAAGGTTTTATCCAACTTTAGGTAAGCAAATTGCTCAAATTCCCTTCAGTAAGTTCTGAGCCTTGTTGACCAACTTCAGTCAATGCTGGCAGAGGAGACAAGCCTCGAAGACAGCTGAAGCGGCACTGAAGAAGTCTGTTTCCTTGCTATGAGAACTAGTTTAGGACTCCTCCTCCTAGTCTGCCTTGTTGGACCACAATTTTCTTTTCATTTTTCAAGTAACCAGCTGGCAGATTGCTTGGGCAGCAGCAATGGGAGAAGCTTCTGGCAACTGCTCAAAGAAGCCACTCACATAGGCTCACCCTGCTACCAGAACCTTCCCAGGCAAACCCAATACAACTACAGCTCTTTCACAGGAGCCTCCAGGCAGCTCTGCCAATATGCTGCCTTCCCACTGTGGCTGGAGGGGCGCTCTGGCAGCCAGGGCTTTCTGACCCCTAGAGGGAGGTGGTTCAGTGCCTCAGTACCTTCAGTACCCCCTCATGTGGGGTGGCAACGTGGAGAGTGCTTTCAGTATTGAAAACAGAGATTTTGGAAACCAGCATTTCACAGAGCTCAAGGTCATTTTTTTTGATCTGCCCCTTGATTCATTAAGAATAAATGAAATTAATTATGATAAATTACTCCATATTCTTTCACAAACATAGGTTGTTAATATATAATGTAATTAATTTAATGCAAGGTTGAAAGATTATCTCCAAAAGGAGATGATTTGTTCTGACTGAATAAAGGAACCATGGGTACTTTGGAAGTGTGCAGAGTTTGAGCCCAAATTTGAAGGAAGGAGGAAGAGTAGGTGATGGGTTTTTTTTGCAGTTGCTGTTTAATGTTCTCCCTTCATATTTGGGGTTCAGTTAAAAAAAAAATCGCAACTACCACCTCAGGAAAGCATTCAGCATGCATTTTTCCTTACACTTTAGCAAGTATGCACGTGAGGACAACAAACCAGTGAGAGGAACTGCTATGCTTCTGGCTAGGAAGTACAGTTCTGGTAGCACATGCAAATGGCTGCATTGTCATAGGGCATTATAGGGCTTCTTTGGTGCCTGCCAGAGGGCTCATGAAACCTGCACATTCTGTCACGGTCCAGTTGCCAGCATAACATGAAAACACTTGTCAAACAAAATACGAAAAGCTTCAGACCTCAATTTGTTCGCTTTTACACTATTACAAAACCATTGATTTCATTGGATTTACTCTGAATGTATGCTGATATAACTGAGAGGAAAAAAATGGTTCTGTAGAAGTAATATGTATTATTTATTCGGTTTTTCTCTAAAACAATTGAAAAGCCTTGGCAAAAGATGCCCTAGGTTGATGCATAATATACCAAACTTAGCAGTAACTAAATTAGATCTTTTTTCCACCGCTGTAACTCTCCCTAGGTCACTTTCTGAAAACTTCTACAACATATTTTAATAAACAAATACTTTTTATATTCGTTTGGATTCAGATTTCACAATGAAGTCACCTTTGGAGTGGCATCCTGCAGCTGAGGCACTCTCAGCAAGATATGCCTGAGGAATGGGCTGCAGAATTCCATTGCCTGTTTTGGACAAACAAATATCATATTTGTTCTAAATGTCATGTGAATATCTCCTTCCATATCTGAACAGATAGAAGATGTAATGTGGTAATATCTTTTCCTTTCTGCTTTTTCAGGTGATACAGCAAGTTCCTCTACTTTTGGGTTACCTTGTAAATAAAAATTTATTGTTAGCAATGAATAAGTTATAGTTAAGCTATTTTATTGCTTTGCTACTTTTGTTGTGAGCTCACAGACTACTTATTGGCCCATATTTCACCCACTATGTAAAAATCCTCTGGTCAGAAACTCAGGGACCAGCCTGTCTAAGCATGGGGAGTGAATACTGTGACTGGGAGCAGTGATCCATTTGCTAATCATGCTTCCTTGAGGAAGCATAAGAAAGCAAGGTTTTTGATGAGACAGAGGGAGGATGCCTTAAAGTTAAGATGTAGATACTATCAAAAATGCCTTTTCAGTACTTTGGAACCCACTGTCCTGATTATATCTACAAACTCAATAAAATAGTTTTGGGAAAGAAAATACTAAAATGACGAGTATCACACTAGAGTGAACAAAGGCAGGCAAGGATCTTGTTGCTGTGGTTACTCAAATTGGTTATGCAAAGGGTAGTTCTGGGCTTTGGAGGAAGGGAGGATGACGTCAGTAGATATCCATCTGGAGGTATTAGGAGGGAAGCATTCTATACAACTTCTACATAAAGGATTTGGAGAAAAAAAATAGGAGAAAAGATAGTCAAAAGTACATCAGCATGAGACTGAGCAGAAATGTAGAAAAAATAGAGCCAAGAAATCTCCACAGAGGATGAAGAGATGGTGAGGGACAGGGAATGCATCAAAAACTAGTACAGAAGTTCAAACTAGGAAAAGCATTCAGCGAAACAGGAAAGGCAAATGATGGCAGAGAATTATGTGCATGAATAAAAAGAAAATGGTGAAATAGAGAGAAGGTGAGTGAAAGGTGAGAATGACTGGAGTATAAGCTTACTGTTCAAAGAACTTAAAATGGGAAGGTGCAAAAGAGAAAGAGCAATAAATTTCAGATAAGTTGTGAAGGTATAAAGAAGAATAACTATTTTGTGTGAAATTGATAAAATGCCAAAGGAAATGTTTGGTCTCTATTTTTCATTTAAGATTGAACTCTAGCAAAACATGCCAACCCCACACCCTCAGCAGAAGCAAACTCCAAAACTGGGAAAATTGATTTGAAGTATCTTTCCCCAGAGTACAGCAGCCATAGTTTATGGGCAAAGGTTAGAGCAACCAAAAAGCTTGATACATGCCATAGATAACCAAAAATAAGAATGTGAAATACCAATAAGATAGATTAGGCTGCAAAAAATACTTCTGTGAGAATGCTCCTAAAAATATAAATAATGAGAATGATAAGGAAGTGAAAGAAGCCTTCTAAAGGAGAAAGCTTGTATTAATATATACATTAGTACCTTTATTAAAATCTTGAACATTCCATCCAAATCAAAGAACAGATTTCAGCATAAAATATTGTCTCAGTTCTGAGAAACTGATAAAATAATAAAATGGAATCTATTCATTCTGAATAACAGTGGGCAAAAATCCACTAAACACCACCTACCTACCTCAAGCCCGAATTGACCCATGTTACTGCTGTTAACTAGTGGAATGTTCTTGGGAAGCCCAGCCAGGAATAAGAAATGTAGCCCTAAGACTGGGGCATATGTGTCAAGAAAACAGCTGTGTAAATAGTGAATCTTTTGTTTTGCTGATATTTTTGAAAATAAAGAAAAAATAATTTTTGGTTTAGTGTGCAAAGGAAATATTTTTAAGGTAAATTAAATTTCTTTGGTCAGATTACTTGCAAAATGCATTGCTTAAATGTTTGAGGTTTTTTTGTTTATCTGGGTGATTTTTGGTTTAAAAGTAAGTTTTTTTCAAAATTTTCTAAATGACACTTTTGGAAGAAAAAAAGTATAAACACACAATTTTCTTTAAATATCAAACTTATTTTAGGGGGGGAAGGAGGGCTACTTTAAACTTCTTATGTCTCTAACTATTTGGTAAATTCAGTGTGACTGGCTGCTTTATTTTGCTGTTCATTGAATAATTTCTTCCAGAAATACTTTAGCCAAAATCTTTCACAGAAATTTAGTCTAAGTTAATCCATAGATCTGTTTTTTTGCAACAGCAGAAGACATAAATATTCTCATAGAAGCAGACAGTAAAATTAAAAAACAAAATAAATCCCAAAAAACAAACAAAACAAAAACAAACAAACAAAACAGATAAAGCAAACAAACGAAAAATCCCAGAAGGTCATTTATAGGTATCCCACAAAAGAAAATCACTGGATCTAGAAAACTTCACTCTCTGGCTTTCATGGCACATTGCTGCTGGCTTTTTAACCCTGTTTTAAAGGGGCCAAAATATCAGCTGGGAGCTTTGCCATGAGAGTCTGGAGGATGGCAGGGTGAGGGTTCCTCAGGTTCCTCCAGGAAGGGTGAGCAAGGTCCATGAGCTGCAGGAGAAGTCTGGGGGAATGGCTGGGATGCAGACAAGATAGCTGTCAGTTCTGGGATGTAGTGATGGCAAAGAGAGAAGGAATAGGCTATAAAAACAGGCTATAAAAAGGAGAGTTTACAGTAGTTCCCATGGTCAGAAATTTAGCAAAAAGCTTCAGGCCTGAAAGCATGAAGATTCAAACAATCCAGGGCAGTTTTCCAGCTAAAAGCAGTAAATCTCTTTCAAATAGCACCTTCTCCATTTCTTTTCCTAAACCTTTCTTCTGAAGAACTGTAGTATGCCCTTTTCAAGACATATAAGGTTTTCTTATCTGACAACTTTCGTGTTTTCTCATCCCCTTTCCAAAACAAAAATCCCACCCAGGCCAGATCTTTTTGCTCAAAGCACCCAACTCCTCAGCATGGCCATGGTGTGGTGGGAGTCATGGTGAATATTGAGAGGTGCTGGAGTGCAGTGAAATGTTTGGAAGATCTGGAATCAGGAGTCTCATGGTTGTTTATTGGTGAATAATCAATGTGTTCATTGTGCTGTGCAGCCACTGCAGCCAGTCCCTGTGCTGTGGCTGTTTGAAGCTTGCACTTGTGATCCTGGGTGTGAATTCCAGGCAAACCACAGCTTTGTGAGTTTAGAAACCAAAGGAAAGAATTAAGAAATGACAAAATGCTCAAAACAAAGTGTTTAACTGAGTCTGAGAACATTTAAACTGTGGTCTTTATTTCTACCTATAAGCAATTTAGGAAACTTGTGAAACACAGCTTTCTGACCAAATTTCAGTCATGCCAGGAATTAAATTGTGCTTCTAATTGAGAATTTGGTTTGTACTCTTAATGAGAAATTAAAGCATGTTTTCAATTTTTGTTTCACAAACACTTTTCTTCTTTGCTGCTTCTCCTTTTTTCTTTTTTTTTTTTTTTTCTGTTAATGTTGGAGTGTTTAACCTTGGTTTTTGTTCTCACTCCACGATACTAGAAGAACTCTAGGTGACACATATTCCTTGAGCTATTCTCTGATATGCAGGTGGCACATGTTCAAGGTCATGGTCCTTGTTGAAAGGCAAGAGAAATGTGAAACACAAAACATTACCTGAATAATTTTCTGCTTCTTTTGCTTTTATTGAAACTGAAGCTTATACTGAATGAGGACTTCTTTTCATTATAATATGAACACAGAGTATTTGTTTTTGTATTACAAGGACTAATTTTCAGTTTTCAAAGTACAGCAAAGGGAAATATGGATGTTGTGAATTACAGGGAAGATAGTATATGGCTAGTTGATGTTCTCATTGAAACATATGTGTAGTAATTTACTGTCTAAATGTGTTTAGAACTGAAAATGGAGGGAAGAGTGGCATGGGAGTGTGGATGAATTAATATTTGTACTTGTGATGGTTTGGGCTGGTATAGATTTAATTTTCTTTATAGTATTGGGAATATGTTTTGGATTTGCATTGAAAACAGTGTTGAGAACTCAGGGATATTTCAGCTATTGCTGAGCAGCACTTCCACACAGCCAAGGCCTTTTCTGCTCATCATCCCACCCTACCAGTGAGGAGGCTGGGGGTGCACACTGAACTGGGAGGGGACACACACAGTACAGCTGACCTCAACTGACCACAGGGGTGTTCCAGGTCATATGGCTTTGTGCTGAGCATATAAAGCTGGGGAAGAAGAAGAAAATGAGATATGTTTGGAGTGATGGTGCTTTTTGCCATGGGGTGTGTCGGAGCCCATCCTTCCCAAGAATAGATGAACACCTGCCTGCCAATGGCAAAAGGTGAATGAGCTCTTCATTTTATTTTTCATGTGTGTGTGGCTTTTGCTTTACCTGTTAAAGTCTTTATCTCAACCCACAGGTTTTCTCCTTTTCACTCTTTTGACTCTCTCACCCCAGGCAAGTGGCTGTATGGGGCTGAGTTGTCAGCTGGGCTTAAACCACAGACATTTTCATGAAAAAAACATATCTAAATAAGAAAGCAAAATCTTTTTGTGTGTATTTTTAGTATGAATATTAAAATTAGACAGTTGAAATTAAAAAAAATCAGAAAATAAATCTGTTTTTCATATCTGTTAACATTATATTTAGCAATACTTCTTTCATTCTGAGACAGCAATTTTTCACCAATAAACAAGTATTGTTGTGAAAAAATACATATGCTCAATCCCAGATATTTCATTAGTTAAAAATCTTGCTGTTGAGTTCCTGAATCTAGAACTTTGAAAGGAAAAACTAGAAGAGGATGTGAAATATCCGGGACTTTTGTGCCATAAATCTGTAAACTATAGAGATGTATAGACTTCTGTTTATATGTTTTTTCATAAAAAATTATTATTTCAAGGACCAGATTAATCTTGGTATCCAAACCCAAGAATTACTCCCTAGTCAAGCTTGCAGCACATGTGATGGAATTTAAGCATAGCCAACTACCACTCCCAGCTCAGGTCTGATCTACTCCTTTGTCTTTCACAACCCTGTAAGGAAGAACAAGTTTAAACACCTATTTTTGCCAAAGAAATGAACCTCTGGTCACCAGACAGGTCTTTTGGAAGACTTGTAGCTGAAAGGAGCCAGTGTCATGTAGATGACCTAAGGCTCAATACTGGAGGTTCACTATTTAATTTTTAATCAGATTTTTTTTTCTGTTTATTTCTTTGTCCCCAGAGGAAAGTTTATTTTGTATTTATATATTAAAGATCTTGTATTCTAACCTATCTGATCTCAGGAGACGGTTGGTGGCTTTTTTTTCAGTTGCACTGTAAAAATTATTTCCTCCAGAACAATTGCCTTGTCAGCAGTGTACTCAGCAATATTACACATACATTTCGTTTTTCCTTTACTCCCAATGTTATATTGTGGTACATTTTTTGGAGCAATCTTCTCCATAAATCTGCTCTCTTCAGTTCTAGAAAAGCAATTTGCAATGTTGTGCTTTCTTCCCAAACTTCACCAGGTACTGTTGCTTTCTTGCTGCAAAATAAATAACAGGGTGTGATAAAGACATCTATTTTTGACAGTACTGATTAACTAGCACAGCCGTGTCCCTTCCAAAAAGCAGCTCCTTTTGAGTGAGCAATCCATTTCAAATGGTCTTTGGTCTTGTTGCTCTGCTGTGTAATCCTTTTTTTGTTTGTGTGTGTGTGTATGGGCTCTTGAATCACAGCCAGCTCCATTGGTTCCAAGTGATCCTTGGAAGTGTGCCAGTGTAAAAGTAGAGAGAAGACAGGAAAATTAGACGTTCTTTTTTTTTTCCCCCAAGAAGTTTTTTGTAAAAATCAGGACTCTTCTTGGACAGTGCAGGCCCATCACTACAGCCATTAGGGGTTGGCTCAGAAGAATCAAAAGCCTGCAACAAAATCCATTCATGTATACATTTTTATAGAACAAGGATTAGTAGTTATCTGTCATTTTAAGGAAAGCCCAATGAAACAATTGTTTCTATTTGCACTAACTTTTTGAGTTGTTATCCCATTCCCAGTAACTACCTGAGCTGGCTGTTCCTGCAATGGCAGCTCCCTTCTGCCACCATGCTCCTTTTACTTTGTTGAAAACAGGGCCAAAATTGGTTTACAAATTTCCATCCTATAAAACCAGTTCCAAAGCATTTGTTTCTAACTGTGGATCCATCTAAAAAGAAGATCTTAGAGTTGTTTAATTACCTACACGAAAGATCTACTTGTCCATCACATGACTTCTGCTGTCTTTTGACCATGAGTACTCCAGAATGTCCGCAGAGCTGATTCTACCACAGCTCTTCCAGGCTTCAGAGATGTGCTTATGAGGGGGCTGATAGCAGGTGTCTGGGCAGAATCAAAAATCTCCTGTGTAGAGGACCTGGGATAAAATCAAGGCAGAGTATCATAGTGCCAAAGAGTGGATGAGTATTTCTGGAAAAAAGAGATGTATTCTCTTCACAGTGTTTAGGCATTTAGATTTGCTCTGGCATAAAACACAGCAGGGCACACTGTGCTAAACAGGACTCTGCACTCTGGCATGTACTGCAGAAACAGTGACCTCCTGTTATGGATTTACTTGTTATTTTTCCCTTAGTCTCTGATAATTTTATTCTTTCTTCCTTTTTATATCCCACTGTAGCCTATTCTCATTGTCATCCCATTCTGGAACACGTTCTTAGTTTATTTTCTATTCTGCAATTGATGTGCTGCATATAAAAAAGTGCTAAAAAAATTCTGAGGTATAATGGGCAAATTCTGCCTCAGCTACTAGCTTTTCTAGGGCTGCCTGTATCATAGATCCCTGCAAAATCAGGAGTAGATATGATAACGAAGATACATGACTGAAGTGATACTGAAGTCAAAAGTTGCATTCTTTTGCCAGATACAGCAAAGGTACTGCTTCCTTGTCCAGAAAATGGGAAAGCACAACTCCGTCACATCACTCTTGCAGTCCTGGAAATGGGAGGTTTATGAAACTGGAAGATGTCATGTAGGAGTAGGAAAGTCTCTATGACCCATCTAGAATAACCATTTCCCACCCTTGAGTGATTTTTATCTGTCTTGTTTTATATTATTTGAATTGATTACTGTGGTCTTGTGTGTCTATCAATAGTCCTGAAACCAACTTTCTGTGAGCACTGACTCCAGCTGAAGTTCTCTCAAACTGACTTCCAAGTTCATGACTAGCTATGCTGAGGATGTGCTCGTAAAAGAGCTCTGGTTAGACTTAACAAAGCTCCCTTAACAACAAAAGGTAATTTCCCCGCTGATTCTCTGTGTTAAAGAAGAAAACTTGGTTTGAAGATTAATTTCAGGTTCTTCTTTTCCCAGGGTGTTAAAGGTCAGTCCCCTGCTGATTCCGGTTTGACTGAGCCTTCAGGTCATTCTTGAATAGTCTTAGAAGTACAAAGCATAGTTTGAGTCCTTGGGATGAACGAAAAGTGCTGCAATGCAGATCAGCAACATAAGAATATCAAGATGAAAAATGACAGCCCCTGAGTAATTTCATTAGTGTTGTTAATACTTGAGAGGGCTGAGGGCAGAATTTGTACCAACCTCATGCATCAGAGTAGGCTTAAAACTGAATATCTCAAGCCACATTCTGTGGTGATAGAGAGGAAGGAGCAGTTCTCCAATATATGTGTACTTGGTAGGGAAGCCAAAAGGGTTGTTGTCCGTTAATTCCAATAGGTAATTCTAGCCCCATGGTGTGACAATTATTTCCTCTGACAGAGGATAATATCTAGCCCGGATCAAGCTATTTTTCTATATTTTCCAGGATCTCAGGAAAGCATTGAGTTTCTGTTACTCTGTAACTCCTCACATCTGCAAAGTTGAAATAATAACTCTGGATGTATGTTTAATGACTCTGAACTTTTAGCTAAGTTCTTGCCTGTTACCCCTGTGTGCAAAGAAAAGGAGAAGGAAAGAAGGAAGCTTAAGAGAGTGAAGAAAAAGTCAGCATTAATGAACAGCAGTGTAGGACTGTGGGTGTGGCAGCAGATGGAAATGAGTCATTTTGTTTCTCTCAGAGGCTGTCCCAGCCCAACTAGATGACAGCAAGCTGATTGCCTCACCTTTACAGTTTACACCAGTTTGGGCTTGAAGTTCTTTGTCCAGATCTTGGGATAATAAGTTTCTTTCTGCAGGTTCCCACTCTTAGCTGGAATATCTAGATGTCACTGTAATACAAATAAATAAAAAAGTAATGTTACCAGGGCGAACACTTAGATAATGGTGTGCATGGCCTCTGTTCTGAGAAGATGGTTTTGCCTATGATGATTTCTCTAACCAATATGAGTGTCCCTTCTCCTAGTTTATTCCAAATTGCTTTCATGAACTGCTAGCACTTAAACTATCCATGAAGGGCCTAACTGTTGTGTTGGCTGTGCCGTGGGGAATAAAATTTGTGCACTAGAATGCAATGGTGTTAAGCAGGAGAGTCTGCAAAATGTAGCAACTACTATTGAGCTGGAGCTTTTCCAAGCCTCTCAGTCTTCAGGAGCAAATTAAGTTCTCCATTGGGAGCAGGCAGAAAAGCAAGTGTGTTACTACATCAAGCATGAGTTTCTAAAAGAATGATAGAAGCATTTATGTTGGAAAGGACCTTTAAGATTGGAAAATCTAACTGTTAACCCACCACTGCTATGTCCCCCTCTAAACCTTGTCCCTGTGTGCCGCATCTATGTATCATTTAAATACCTCCAGCAGTGGAAAATCCATCACTTGCCCTGTGCAGCCTTTCAGTGCAGACATTTCTCCTAACATCCAATTGAAACTTTCTCAGGAGCAACCTAAGGCCCTTTCCTCTTGTCCTGTATTTTGTTCCTTGGGGGAAGAGACCAACACACCCACCTTCCTACAACCTTCCAGGGACATTGTAGAGAATGTAAAGGTCCCCCATGAGCCTCCTTTTCTCCAGACTAAATGCCCCCAGCTCCCTCAGCTGCTGCTCATAAGACTTGTGCTCCAGACCCTCCTGCAGCTCTGCCCCCCTTCTCTGGACAAGCTCCAGCACCTCAGTGTCTTTCTTATAATGAGAGGCCTAGAACTGGACACAGGATTTGAGGTGTGGCCTCACCAGTGCCCAGTACACGGGAACAATCACTTCCCTGTTCCTGCCAGTGGCACTGCTGCTGGTACAGGCCAGGTGCCTTTGGCCTTCCTGGCCACCTGGGCACTGTGAAAAACAAATTGTTAAAAATTGTTGATGTAACGTTTTAATTACAAGATTCTGATGTTAATAGAAGATTGATGCTGACAAGAGCAACTAACTGTTTGTTACAAAAAGTTATTTGCTAAAGGAGTCTGTTATTGAGTTCCCTTACCGACAGGTATTGTTTCTGATGCTCCCCTCTTTCCTACCACGGTGAATCACCCGAGATTGAGATCACAGGAAGAGGAATGATGTCATCATGCATGCAAATGACAAACACCCGAAGGACAGCAAAAGTGACGAGCCACGATATAAATAAGAACTAAAAATGACACCTCTGGGTCTGGAAGACAGAGAAGATGTGAAACACCGCCAAATCAGAGTCAGATCTCCTCACCCTAACCAACGTGAGTCGGGAATAGCATGGGAAGCGCAGGCTTAAGAACGGCCAGCATCTTCTCAGGAACTCTTGTGAAAATACGGAGACCCAGTCTCGCCTGATGATGAGTCTGCTTTTCCTCCTCCTTTACGCTTTCTTGGGAGCATTAGTGGTGTGCGCACCCCCTCGGGCCCACTTCCCAGACTGCTCTTTCAATTAAGCAGTAATCACTGTGAAGCTGGTCTTCCTGCTCCTTTATTTCAGGCACACTCTGGCTCATGTTCATACACTGTCACCCAGCACCCCCAGGTCCTTTTCCACTGAGCAGCTTTCCAGCCACTCTGCCCCCAGCCTGCAGCATAGCTCTGTAGAACCTTCCTAACCTTCAGTAGATCACCACTCCCACCCTACTTGGTGTTATCTGAATACTTGCTGAGGGTGCAATCGAACCCTTTCTCTGGATACATTCCTTCTTACACCTCATTTCCTTATTAAGCTTTGCACACAGAAAGAAGGGCAAAGACTAACAATACTTTACCTTGGAAGCTTCCTTAGCTTTACTGAAATTGAAGCAGAGAGATTCCTATAAACCCTTTCCCTAAATTCCCAACTTAACCTGAGTAAATTTAAAGGTTGATCCAAAGTGCAGGGAAGTGAATGGAAAACTGTCCATTGACATAAAAAGACATTGAATTAGACCCAGGATGATTAAAGGTCTTTCCACATTGGCTGATTCTTTAAGATTAATTCATGAGAGCAAAGTTCAGTTAAAGTTGTGGTTTTGAAACACTCCCCCCAGTTTTTTATTTCAATAAAACAATAAAATGGTATCCCCCTACTTCAGAACAGTTGCTCTCTGAAACAAGGCCAAGCCATTTCATTAACTTTGGATCATCAAGTTAAAAACAACAATATTTTTTTGTGTGTGAGAGTGCATATGCAGCAAGCCTTGTGAAATAAATTTGTTTCTTTTTCTTTGGGGTAAATTCTGACAATTAGGAAACAATTAGATATCAAGCTAATTAAAGCAGCCTTTTTTAATATATATAAAACAGACCTTATGTTCTCAAGTGGTTTCAGTGTATTCAAAGCACTGAAATTGGGTTTGAAAGAAAGGACTCACATCTGCCTCTCAAGGTCTACTCTCTCTATAAACTCATGAATAATCACTGTCACCAGCTTATCAGTGTCAGATTAGGAGCTTAGTATTACATTTTATTTAAACCTGATCCAGATGGCTGCCAAGAGATTTTCAGGCAAATGAACTGTGAGGCAGACTATCATCAAGGAACATTTTACCATTCATGCATACAAGTGTGTTCTAGCTCTCCAAAGTAACTTACAAAGCTGAAAATTATTTTTTATTTTGGCTTTTTTTACTTTGGCACCTGTGAACTTAATCTTCATCTGCAGCTCATCAATATCATTTTTCTGGCACAGGAATATAGTCAATGACCCCTCTTTCATCAGATATTTAATTTACATGAATTTACCAAGTCATTCAATTAACAAGCTAAAGAATAGAAGCCATGAAGTTATGTATGGCTTTCTAGACATGCAGTGACTTTGAAATATTTGACATTCAAAAATACAACCTCAGCATACTTGGAAAACCCATCTGGTTTTCTTTCTCGTAGTCTTTGTTTCCCATTACTCAATGGATATGCCCACCTGTAATATGTCTGCAGTAAAATAATTTCCCATCGTAAGAATATGGAGAGATTTTTTTGGTAGTGACTGACACAAAAGTGCACCTCTCTTTGCAAGTCTTTGATAGAGGACAGGAGAGCTGAATACACAGCAACCATTCCAATAGGATATCACACTGTAACCAAACCAGGTCTCCCTTGATTTCTGAATGATAGATGGTATTTAACTTATTTTTAAACAATGCATGTGTGAATGTATACAGTATGTAAATGTGTAAAGTTTATGGTTCACTTTCATTTATGCAACATTTTAATTTTAAGTCATATTTTAATATAAATTTATTCCATGTTTTAATTTTATATTTTATCTTAATATCAAGTCATATCCCAAGTTCCAAGTCTACCTCAGGAAATGTTTTTTCTGCAAAGAAATATTGGTTCCAGGCCTCCTTTTTATAATTAAATAATTTCATTTGGGAAAAAAAAAAAAAAAAAAAAAAAAACAAAAGGCCTCAAGGAAAAAATTGTTTTATTCAAATTTTTTTATTTTTCTAATAAAAATATTTTTTAAAAGTTACGTTTATTAATTTTTGTTGCATGTTTAGATTAATTTTTATCTCAGAAGTCCCTATTATTTAATTGTACTGGAAGTAGGTAACATCTTAATTCCGAAAATAAGACTTTTCTATCAATGTTAGATAATTAATGTAAACATTTTCCAGAATTAAATATTTCAGCTCTTACATCTTCTTATCCCACATAGATAATAGTACTATTCCATTCTGAGATTTCTATGTTAAGAAATAATGTAAAAAGAAGCTTCTTCGAAAAAAAAATTGAAAAATAAATTAAAATTCTGCAATTAAACTGTTCATAAGTTATTTTTTCCCACAGTTCCTAATTAACGAATTTTGAAGATACTGATTTAAATTTTCATTTGAGGTAGAATAAGTTTCATATGAAAGCTTCTGTGCTTGATGTTTTACTGTGGTAAAGGCCACCACGAATCCCTTGTGATTTCTGTGACCTTCAGACTTGAAATTATCATGTACTTAGTGTATTATTTTCTCTCAAAAGAAAAAAAATAGGTTGAAATTTTTTAAATTATGGAGGAGACATACACGCATTAACATTAGTGTTGACTGTGTACCTCAGTCCCCTGACAGTTTTGAAAATCTCAGCTGCAGATGACAGATTTGTTATTTTATGATGAACTACTGTAGTAGCATTGCATTTGTACAGATAATGGAGTCATTATTTAATCATCATCGTTCCATGTTTCACACTCTGCTTGAACTCATATATTAATGATTTTCTACATGATAAGTGCATTTTTTAGATGTATTTGAGATAGATAGAATATCAGGTCTGTGGCACATTCTGATAGTTGCAGAAATCCCAGGACAGTGTGATTATAAAATCTTTGGTGGTATCCAGCCTCAAATCATAATTTCAGCTCATGATATCAAACAATGAAGCACAGTCTGTGGGAGTGGAAGTCTGTGGCACTTTCTAGAGTATGAAAACAAAATGGGAAACAAAATGAAAAGACCCTGGAAGAGCAGCACAGCAAATGCCCATGCTCTGACCCAACAGTTCTACTGCAGTGTTAGGCAATGCACCCCCTGTTTAATGTCTCAGGAAGATCTGAGGGGGATGGAGGGACTATAGAGTTACTACAGAGGGACTACAGAGTTACTACTCTGACCAAACTGTGACACTTGGCTTGTATGAAATCAAAAGTTGGAAGGACTGCAAGAGGTGTGAGTATTGGTCTTAGACAGCGTCGTTTTAGTTGGCCAAGAGCAGAATGTCAGGAGTGACTTCAAGGAGATATGCCCAGCAACTTTAAAACTCAAACACCTTTTCGAGCCTTTAAAGTGACTTACTTTCCCGTAAGAGAAGGTAGCAGAGATGAAGAACTCGTTCATTTTTGTTAGTATGGCATAAACTGGAGAGCAACTTGCATTTGTGCTGTGTTCAAGCACCAGTAAAAGAGGGACCATAGGATTATCTTTTCAGCCCTGGTCACATCTCAAACCCAAGACTGAATCACAGTATTGCCTCTAGAATGGAGACTATGCTGCCTTCAAAAACTGACTTTACAGTATGGGCTTCTCGTTCCTCTGTCACATGCTATGTTACGTTGTGTTTTCTCCTGTTATCAATAAAAGGACAGAATAGATAATTTATCAAAGAATATAGTGTAAATTAAACAAGAATTTCACTTGTTTGTGGCTTTCTAAGGATGATTTTGGCTTGTGTCACGTAGTATTGTCTATTATTTATCTCACCATGGAAAAAATATCATTTGTGGTGTTATTACAAAAAATACAGAGTCAATTTGAAGTGAAAGGAAAGCATGGCAGTTGTAGAAACAGTGTTAGAAAAACTCGGCCATGAGTAAATTTAGCCACTCCCCTTCATCAAAACTGCAAAAAGTACAATGATATCTCTTCCTCATCAATTAAGGCATTAAATTTCTCTGCTGTCACTGGCTTTCATCTAGTTTGGTATTTCTGTCCCTGCCTCTGAGATCTTGAATGCCTCTGTTCTTGTCTTCATTTCCAGGCTGGTCTCAAATCTTGTGCCCCTTGTGGTTGTTCCACCAACAAGAACATCCTAAATGTCTCCTTCTCCTCATCCTTCTGCCTTCTTTCTTGATCTCTAAAGAATAATTTTAATTTCTGCTCTTCTGGTTTAAAGTCTTGTCAAACTTATTTCTTTCTCTGTCAGAATTTTAGTTTAATGAATTAAAAATCATATCTTGCCATCTCAGTGAGTCTCATTGCACCCCTATGAGCCCATAGTCTCACCAGGGTAGGTTTTATCGAGACAAATTTGAATGCAACTGTGGGTGCGTGGCAAGCACTTACAAACTATGGTCTTAAATCCATTGTCAAATTCGGTTCTTGGTTTCCAAAAGTGGTAGGGTACTTGAAAGGTAGGATGTAGCTTCTGACAGCATTGCTCATTTCTTTATATAAGACATTTAAATGACATTTAATTTCTGCTGGGCTGCACAAGCTTGAATTTCTCTTCATTTGATACAAGTTAGGATGCTCAGTCATTCACTACTGGAGTTATCCATGAAACCTGTTTCTTTTACCAGTTTCTCTGCATATACTCTGTGTTGTGCGGTACAGATTTTCTTTCTACTCTGGCTTGCGAAGAGAGAGCATCAAAAATCTCAGAGCTCTGAAGTACTCTTCTGTCAGAAGTATCTGCAACTTTCATGCTTAGCAGCTCTCAGGACTTGAAATGTGCTCCTTGAATGTCAGGAAGAAATGCTGTGCTAGCAATACGTGTCCCAGCATCAGTATTTGAAGGTGATATCTTTCTTTTCATCACCTTACCTTTTCATGCCTTCATAGTCTCATTTATGCAATGGGGAATCCCTGCTAAGCACACTTAGTGAAATCCCAGGCAGTATGTTTTCCTTGTGATTAGTTTGAATATCAAACAGCTGTCTCAATATGTTGATGTTAGCAAAAGTAATATCTGACATTTACACAGCAACCTGCAACCTTAAATATTTTCTTAGAATTGTATAACAGGGAGGAACAGACTTCTCTTAGGAACTCAGACTGTGAAAGAAAACCCCTGCTATACTAAGACAGACACCCAGCAGAGTGGCACTCACCTTGGCTCCATCCTTTAGTTTAGACACAATTCCTGGTAGGAGTTCACCACCTTTTCCATTAAAATCCATGACCACTCATTCTCTCATTGCTCTTTTTAATGTTCAAAATGGGGAAATCCCAAATGGCTTTTTTGACAAAACCTACTTGGTTTTCTTACACTGAAAATTTGCTCTGGAAGAAAATGCCCTGTGGGATACCTAAGCAAAAACATATTGATACAACCTCTGACCAAACAATTCTTTCTTGAATTCTGTCAAGAATTTCTGTCTGCCAAGTACTAAAACTGTATCCTACTGCTACATCTTTTTCCTAGGCATCAGCTCTTGGCCCCTGCTGAAGGGGAAAACAGGGATAAATATTTCATTTGATCCAGTAGAACAGTTCTTCTCTGGAGTTAGTTAGTAAAATGATTCATTTTACCCCATTTAAATGTATTCCCCCTAAAATTGCAGATGTCTGTTTATAGTAGAGTTATAAAATCAGAAACAGGTAACAGATTGCTCATCTGACTGTGTGAAAGCTGTGATATGTTACAGCTATCTAACTAGTCTTTTTCTCCTCTGAGTTTTCTCAGGAAATGTTTGCTTGGCCTAGCCAAAGAGTGATATGTTATCTATAGAAATTTGAGTGGAATTCAGCTCAACTAACATTAATTATTTAAGTTTAAGCATCCAGTCTCAAGTCCTCATTTAGACCCTCTTTGTGGTCAGGAAGGATAGACACTCTCCTCCTCTCTAAGGGACACCATCCATTTTCTCCACTGACTCATTAAGGAGTCCAGAGTGTAACTCAGGCTAGATGACTTAGTTTTTATGAGCTAATAAGAGGTTACATTAATTTCCTCCACTCTCTTTTCCCTACAAAACCCCACTCTTTTCCATGAGAAAGGAGGAAGAGAGGGTATGCTAGCCTGGACCCTCATTTTGCTCATTAGATGGAGATATCTGTCAACCTCAGCGTTTCACCTTTTCCACCAGTATCATCATCGCAGTCAGGAAATGTGACAGTTACTTATTGTCTCCCCCAGTTCAGTTTGTACTGCTTGTCTGTGTCCAGCCAGTGATGGCTGTAGTTTTCATCCTGCAGGACAGCCAGGTGTGCAGGTGCTGATTCCCAGATAGTGCACTGTTTGGTATGCTGATGCACAGAGAAAAACAGCAGCTCCTCAGGTGCTTTGTGTCTCTCTCTTTATTCCCAAACATGAGGCAGCCAACAAGGGGTAAAGGACCTGTCAGTGGAAACAGATGAAATAAATTTGTAACAAAAGAATGACTTCAGGCAGTTGTTTAGATATATCACTAAGAATCCACAGATTCACTTTACCCTCTGCTGCAAACAGCAGTGGAAATTAGGCAGCTGTATCCTCATTGGTGAGTTTATTATCTAACGCCTGGAAAATGAATAACAAAGATGCTGGTGTTGCCAAGCAACTGCCTGAGGATGACAGCGGTCAGAGCACACACAAGGACTCTGTTAGAGAAGCACTGTACAGCAAAGGTCTGCTCCATTCACCATTGTGTGCCACAGCGTGTGATTAACAGGGTGGCTGGTTCTGTCCTGGGTATGCACATAGCTCCTTTTTAGTCCTGATATGTCTGACAGCCAATGAAGGTGAACTGGAGAGAAATGGAGTAGCAATCCTCTGACCAGCGCAATGAACATAAAGAGGAAATCACCTTGCAGTCAAACATAGTCTGACCTTCAAAGTGTCGTAAATACGGGACTGAGCTCAGAGGTTCTGCAAATGCTGGTGGAGCTATGAGGAGATTTAGCATGCCTAGGGAAAATTGCTGCCTTTGAGCATGACTGGCAGGAGATGCCATATGTCTGTACATGTACCTCCCTTATCCTCTAGAACTGGGTGTTTGCCAGGAGGCAAATGGCTAACTGGGAATGGCTCCTGATCCACAAATGGCTCCTGGTATAATGAGTCATGGTTGGCCCTGGACAGGTGCACAGCAAAGGCTGTTCTGTTGGTACATGTGACTTCTCTCCCGTGTCCAAGAATGCTCCCTGAGACTAATTTGTTAACACAGGAGCAGCCCATGATACTGAAATACTCTGCATTTCTCATGCAGCTTTTCATCTGAAGAGTGGTGGAGTCCCAAGTCCTCTTGTCTCCTTCTCAGATAGATGTTAGATCCCAACAGTTTCCTCCTTGGCTGAGCAGTGTCGTGATCTTTGGGGCTGCTTTGCTTAACAGCTTGTCAAACACAGCAAGAGTGTCCCACCCCAACAGAGACCCTGCAAGAGTCCTCATGCAGCCCTTTGCAAGACACAAGGCTCCTGCACTCTCCATGCTTTCTCTGGCAATAATGAATCACATGACCCAGGGAAAGTTATTTAACATCCCATCCCAAATGGTTGTCTCATCAGCATGCTTGCAGTATTCATTATTTAACAGATAGTGCTGCTATTTAATCTTTGTATTATAGTAGCATCTGGAGGTCTCAGCTGAGAGGCAGTATACATATACAACGTGAAAGACAATTTCTTTTCAAAGACTTAACATTGTAAGCAGAAAAGCAGCATTGCAGAGTGATTTGCTCCAGTTCCCACAGGGGAGTAATATCAAAGCAGTATCTCCCATCTATTTTTTTGACTGCTAAAATAACACTGTTGATGGAACCTCTACACATATAAATAATAGAATATACCAAAGAATAATGTTTACTTTATGAAAGAATATTTATGATAACCCAGAGAAGAAGGCTTAGAGAAAAGTTGTCCAAAGGATATTTAAGCAAAAACATCACTTAAAGCAGATCCATCAATCAGACTTCAATGAATACCCTCTAAATATGTTCTTCTAAAGACTACTTCATGAAAACCTGATTTGAGATTAAACCAATGAAGCAGTTTTTTGGTTGGTTATATATCCTGAATTTCTATATTTCTGAATGAAGTAAAACTTTTTTCACTGAGAATTGAACATACCATGAAACCAAACAGTTTTATAAATTCATGTGTGTTTTGCCAAAAGGCACATGCCAGAAAATGCATTAGAAAAAAATCAACATACTTGACCAGGTCAATTTGTAGATTAGAGTTCTTAATCTTCCTTTCAAAACTGTTCTTAAGAATGATTTGTATTAACTTAAAATGGTCACAATTCTTTTTTCTTTAAGTTAACTGAAATTAAAAAAAAATTACTTTTTTTTTCAAATTTTTGTTTTCCTGCACAAAATTCATTACTGCACAAAATTTGTTACTGACCCTAATTGTTCTGTATTTTGACCTCCTTGTACTTTATAGAATATTATTTGCAGAATTACTGCTCACATTTTGAAGCAGACTGTCTGTGTCTCACATTCAATGAATATTTATGGTTGTCTGAGTACTTTACTGCCTTGGTTCATAAAGATATCTCTAGTAAGGAGAGAATATAAGCATGTACCAAGTAGGGTGGATATTTTCAAAAGCTTTCCTGAAATTATTTGAGTCTAAGGAACATATTGTCTTTTTGCATTATATTTTGTATCTATGATTAAATTCTAATTCACATAGTCACAGAAAATTGCATTTCTCCCGTCTCGTTTTCTCTATATTGCGCCTTATTCCCTGTGCTCACAACTGTGGCATATTCCAAGTGAAACCCTGATGTTTTCTTGGATCCAAAAGAGAATGCTGAGGTTGCCCTGAGCCATCTGAGGTCAAAATGGAAACTTTACATAATCAGGGACATCTGGATCCATCTCTGATGCTTGGACAGCACTGAAGGTGCTCTTTGACTGATGAAGCTACTCTGTAAGGTAGCAATGATTCTGTTAATAAAATCACAAAATGTACCATGGGAGCAAACTCTTTTAGTCCTCTGAATAACAAGTCCTTCGAAGTTTATAGCCTGGCAGCAACTCATCTGGCATGTAGCATCTTTGGCAGGAGCCTGGATATGCCCATTAGAGATAAAGAAACCTCTACCAATGTCACTCTGCTGGCATGGAATGAGGTGATCATAAATATTTGCAACTTTGTTGAATCCTAGACATGGTTTTCTTTATTGATTTATTAATTGTTCTTTGTTCAGCATACATCAAAGTCTACTGACTGCATATAGAAATAAACTGTAATATATGCATTTCACAATCAGGTGCAAGTCCAAGACCCACCCTGTTCCAGCTAACACATTTAACTTCAGATGGTTTAGTTGCCTTTCAGGGAACTACTCAGAGAAAACATTTCTTTGGGCAAATGTCTGGAAAAGGAATGAGTTGCATAAGTAGCAATTTACTCAAAGCTGCAGAGAATGCTACCACAAAAGTAACAGGCATCCGTTATGCCTTGCATATCCTGTTAATGTGTTGTCCTTTCATCCAGTTGTCTATCCTGACTGACAGGTTTTGGTCTGGACACATGACACCCTATATTAAAAAAAAAAAACATGGAGGAAAAGAGAGAAAAGGATTGATCCTCAGACATCTTTTACCAGGATCCTCGGTGCAAGAAAATAACCAGGGGCTTTCAGGATGAACTTGTTTTAATTTGATGAAACTGCATCCATGCCATTTAGGATTGTCTGTCCTTACTGCAGTGTTCTGTCGCAGTTAATGACAATGAGCACATGGGACCTCTTCTGAAAATTTCCTTGAACTGTGACACAGTTGTCTCACTTTGTCTTTAATTTAGATTTGTCGGTCAAGGTCCTTGTGTGCATTCACAGCCAGGAGAAGAGCACCAGATGGAGAGTGAAATGGGGCACAGAGACGGTGGCTTCTGGCTGTCCAGCAGGAGTCTCCCAGGCTCCTGTCTGGGCTCCCACCAGCAGCAGTTGTTTTTCTGAGATTCTCATCATGTGATGCTGAATGAAGACACTTTCATCAGTGAGTAAAACAGACGCATGTTGAGACCTCTTGGCTTTAAATGACTGCGAGGCAACAGCAGAACAGAACCTTTCCATTTCCAATGCATGAACTCCTTGATCACCCTTCTTGACTCCTCCACTTAGTCCATTCAATATTTTGGAAAATATTATTTCAGAGCATAGCTGTTCTTTCTTGTTACATTTCTGTAGAGCTATCCAGTAAGCCTGGGTTAGGAAAATAAAAAAATCTGTGAGCCCATATTTTTTAATACTGTAAAGCATTTTCAGATACAGTTTATATCCCTGGCCTTGGATGTATGAGGAAATTATTTTAAAAAAATCCACTCCATAATTATCATTTAATCTGTGCTAGGATACAGAGTAGGGACTTTCTGAGAGACTAAAAATTAGCCATCAAAACTATTTTCAGGGAAGTTATTTCCACATTTATTTTACATTTATGGAGTAAAGGATTTCAGAAAGTCATAAATCTCTTCTGAATACTTGCACTTCAAATATCATAAAATGACAAAATTTTTTAGGTTGAAAAGGACCATAAAGATCATCTAGTTCCAACCTTGGATATGGTCTAGAGTTCTTGGGAAATTGTACATATTTCGGCAATTTTATTATCTATGAAAATTCTCCTTTGCCAAGAGCTCCTATGATGGAACTCTTTTTTGAAAAAGAAATCATGAGGCATCATAGGGGAAGATGGAACTTAGTGACAAAATGTGAAGTCATAAAAATGACTTCACTCAAGTATTGTGAAGAAAATAACAGTATTTCCTTATGAAGATGTCTGAGTTATCTGAGTACATATCTGGGAGTTTCAGGTAATTTCTGAGAGGGCATGTGAATATTTGCTAATCAAGGCATTTATGTTTTGAACTGGAAAAAAATAATGAAGGTGGATTCACATAGTTTACTTCTGTATTAAATGTGGAAAGATGATCAAATCATTAAGCTCCTGCTGACACAGCTGAACCAATGTTAACACAGCTGGGAATTTTTTCCTGAAATTCCCTTGTGTGAAAAGGCTTCAGACACGCTAACACTAATATCTCAGAATTTAACACTCTCAGGCTTTTGAGAAATGCAATTTAAATGTAAAATTAGATCTGTATGGTGGTTCAAAATTTAGATATGCATTTTTCAGTCTAAACTAATATCCAATTTAAAACCGTTTTAGATCAGGTAAATTTAAATATAATGAGTAAAAAGGCTTTGCATTATGGGTAAGATAACTTTGAAAGCCACACAAATGCGAAAAAGGAAACCTGTATCAAGAAATTAAATGTTCTCCTAAGCATCTTCCATATCCACAAATTAGTTCAGTTATTCCTTTTTTTATTAATTTAAGGTTTTTACACTAAATGTTTCCAAAGTTATAGCTAGTTTTCTCTGTTAAGTTTTCCTCAGCTATTGGAATCTTGATGTACTGTGCAATCTGCTTTGCAGTTACTTCACATGTGGCTTTGCTGAAGTTTGAGCAACAGTGGTTTGAGCAACAGCTTGTTTCTTTTAAAAAATTATTTATCAATGTATCTATCTTCTACCTATTGTAAAATTTCCACTAGGAGTTTGACAACAAGTATAGTTTTAAACGTTTTTAAATAAATGCCCTGCAAAAATCACTCAGCATAGAAAATTTTTAGAAGAACAAATGCGAGAATGTTTATTTCTTGCTACAAAAAATACTGTGATGTGAAAAAGAAAAGTGACTTGTCTTAAATTTAAGATTAACTTTATCCCCTTAGCTTGAGCCTTTAATCTGTAGAAAAGCCTGGGGATTTATGAGTGTTAACAGACCTGAATTTTTTATTTCTCTTTCTTTCCTTTTACTTGTTAAATTTCCCTCTGTGTGTCCCCTAAGAACCTGAGAGCAATGATTGAAAGGAAAGATTGGTGATTTATTTGATATGTCTCCATTCTGCCACACAGACAGCAATACAGTTAAAAGCAAGGTGATGGCTGATGGTTTAAATAAACATAAAATTTTGAAATTCAGTTGGACCGAGTATGAAGGAGATAACAATACCTGAAAAGGTATAAATTTTTACATGAGCACTATGACTCATTGATCCTTGTGGGTTCCTTCCAACTCTGAAGATTCTGTGCTTCTGTAAATAATATTATTCTTACAGACCTGTGTTAATTATATCCTGAGAGGTGAGGCACACCATTTGATGTTCAAAATTCACAAGGAATTTTTCTGCTGCCAATAAGGTTGCTAAAGATAATTGCTCTAAATGTCAACATTTTACAGTATATGTTAAAATATGCATTTACAATAACTGTAATATGCTGAATATCCTTTATCAAAAAATAAACTATTGGTCTTCGGTTCACATACTTCTCTGGTATGTGAATTTTGTTTTCAATTTTCTAGTAGATAAAGGAACTGAACAAAGTCTTTCTGAGACTCGTGCCCTCACTGTTACAAAAAGTCTATT
Source organism: Bombycilla garrulus (assembly GCA_013400315.1). Taxonomy (NCBI): domain Eukaryota; kingdom Metazoa; phylum Chordata; class Aves; order Passeriformes; family Bombycillidae; genus Bombycilla; species Bombycilla garrulus. The sequence continues at coordinate 431,150 of VXBU01007356.1, forward strand.
ATGTAAAGATTTCTCATCTAATACCCACTTTAAAAAACTTTTGAGATCATTTTGAAGTGATTTTTTTTTTCCCAGAGAGGACATGAGGTTCTGCATCCTAATTTAATTGAGGGATTTGAGCTTTAAAGAAAAGTTCAGATACTTTTGTGCTTGGTGTTTCCTATAAAAACAGCTTCTAATCCAGTAACTTTTTCCCTTTTTCATCACTCTTCTCAAGCAGTACACTCATATAGAGAGTTTATGTCCTAAAACATGGATTCCAAATGGAATGTTTTGCCTAAGATTTATGTTTTGTAACATCTGATCTGTAGCACTCACATTCCTTAACAAACCTGGTCCAAAAGAGGCCACATGGCTTTTTGTTCTTGCTATTTTACTGGAGTAAATAAGGAAGTATCTCATTAAATTCAGTGGAATTACAGTGGCACAATATTGTTTTTGATAATGTTGGATTAGGTCTTTCATGACAAGTGCAATTAGCACCTGATTGATCTCAGAAAAGCAGTGTAATAACTAATGAATTTTGGAGAAATATGATGTAGGAATGTAAATGCACTACAAATAGGTTGACTCAAAAACAAATGGGAAAACATAAATTACAGAAGGAAAAACTAAAAATAAATCAATGTAAAGACTGTAATGAAGAAGTGTATTTAAAAGTCAAAGCATTATGTTTTTTAATTGTATTTTTTGTGAATATCCAAAAAAAACCCCTTCTTCTTATATCTTGTATTATTTGCTTATTTGGATCATCCTGAGCAATTGTAGGCTTCGTCCACTAAAAGCTCACTTAGAGAAGCAATGGCAAGCTTTAGTTTGCAACCCAGTAGATGTATGGGAAATGCATGTGGGAAATCCAAGCTCATAAGTTGCAGCAGTAAGGGGGAAAAAATTATTGTTTTCTTAATTGCTGATTTTCCCATGTTTGATCTCGTATCTGTAGAACAGAAAGTTTGAGTATGGCTTTAGATTAAGTAAGTATGCAGAAAACCAAAGGAAACAAATATTTGAAAAATCAAGTATCCTATGTGACATGAACATAAAATGAGGGATTGATTGTTTTCAAACTGAACATGAAATACATTCCTTGTCTAAAATAAATGTTTGAAATCCTCACCACAAAGCTGAAAAGAGTAGGGGAAAAGGAAGAGGAATAAGGGTGGGAAGGGGGAAGAAACAAGGAAAAGGGAGGGCAGAACATCTTTGTCTAGTTAAAACAAAATAAAAGCTGAAATGAGCTTTCTGTTACAGCCTCAGTGATGCTACTTCTGCAATTCTCTTTGGAAATGGAAGAGATAATTGCATTTTCAACTTTGAACCCTTGCCATTCATTTCTGTGCTGTGACCTCAACAGTCTGTTTGATTGCCAGCCTGTTGAGGTACCAAAAGTAAAACAGTGGGAAATGACACAGCAGAAATCAAATAGCATAAGTATTTTTTTTAATTTCCTTTATGTTCCTTATATAATTCTGATGGCAGCAGAGCTAAAGTTAATGAACAGTAGTAAAAGCATCTGCTGAAGCTGTGTCAGTAGATTCACCTCTGTGTTCACAACTGCAGCACTGCAAAATTTATCCAAGATCTCTTTGAAAGAAGTTTTTAAATGAGGTGAAAAGTACCAGAATTATACAGCTCATGAAGGAACCATATAGTGTTGTGGTACCATAAATAAATGCTGACATTTCCTCACTAGTAACTACCCTAGCAGTGGGTAAAAAAAATTGAAATTCAGGGGGTTAGAGTACTATAAAATTTTTACAAGGTTAAGCAAAATGAGCAACCAGAGCACTGTGAAATGTCCACGGTGCCTTTTAACCAGATTACTGAGGGCAAATATCACCTTCTTCCCCTCAGGGGTGCCCAGACTTTTAAAAGTAAAAGAGAAAAGCCCCATCAGATTAGTTTCTGGGCTTTGCAGCAGGAGGCATTGCATGTATGTAATTGTTCAGTTTCATTATTCATGGGCTAAGAGCAAAGTACTTAGTTGAAAGAAACTGGCAAGGTCTGGGGCACTACAAGGAAGATATTTAAGATTTCATTCAATAAAATACTTTATAATAGCTTATGAAAAATTAATTTCCTGAAAGAGGAAATACCAAGTATCTACTTAATTTGTGTGTGTTGGTGTTGTCATATGTAATCCATGTAAGCATGACCATGGGGTCATGGTCATGTGGAACCAATTGCTTTCTCATGGGAATCACAGGAGAAAGGATAAGTGGGGGGGGTTTTGGTTTTTTTTTTTTTTGTTTTGTTTTTTTTTTTTGGTTTTTTTTCTGTTTCTGCTTTAATTTTAGTGGTTGCTCCTGGAAATTAATTAGTAAAACTACTCTAATGGCAATAATTCACACAAATGGTTCACTAGAATTATCATGTTTCTCCCTCATACCGGTGTGAACAGCAACACTGGCAGGATAGCAGGATGCTGGGCCAGGGATTGGGAGCTTCTTGATAATTCTGAGATTTGTTCATCAAGTTCCTTAAACCTAAATCCTTAAATAAAAAACTTAAATCCAATGACTCTTGCTTGTCTTCAGCTGACTTGCGGAGCTTATAATTTGGTTTGGGAAATCTGCTTACCCACATTTACCTTGATTCTTCAGTCTGAAAAATAAAGATTAAAATAAAGATAAAGATAAAAATAAGCAACTAAGAACAAACTCGGTAAAGGTTGGGCTGCATAAAATCAGGTGTAGGTCTAACACAACTGTCTGTGTTATAAAACTGTGACCTTGAGTCCTCCCTTCAGTTGCTACAAATTCCTGAGGAGATTGGAAGTCATGGACACCCACTTGCCTTCTTCTGGGTATCCATAACTCTCTTGAACCATGCCCAGATTCACCTCAGGTTTGAGAGTTATATTGATCATATTCAAACTCATCATGGTTCAGAAACAGGATTTATTGATTTTTCCACTGAGGCCTGGGTATTGGCATTTCAAATTGGATTACACTGAAAATACACTAAATATTTTGACCGAGTTTTGAATATTTCCCTTCTTGTGCAAAAAATGCAGAGGCATTTCCCTCTTAGAGAATGTTTTAGCCTGATACTTGGGGAGGCAAAGGACATGGAGACAAAATCTAGGCTATGCACCTTCTGCCTGCTCTCAATAGGTTTGAGAGCTACATTTTGGCTAAGACAAAAGTGGCCTCAGGCACTCCACCATCCCTTAGGAAACAAGCATCATGCTTCTAACCAGCTGACCATGTTGCATATTGTTTTGCATTAGAAACCTAGGAGGTTGAGTCAGGCCAGCATTACACAGGTTCCCTGCTCAGGGGATTAGTTTAAGATGCCAGAGTAACACAGAGGCCTATCTCCAGGTGAAAGGAGGATTGGGAATAGCTACGTTCTGTGTGGCAAGATGGGAGAGGAAGTCACTCTATTATCTTGATATCACTGCCTGTGCATCAGTGTTGGGCTGCCCTGAGGAAAATGAAAAGAGGGATAGTGCTACTATTTGTGCTCTCAAAAAAGAAAAAAAAAAAAAAAAAGGAAAAAGAAAAAAGAAGGGAAGCCTCTTTTCCATTCAGCATCTTTTTAAGAAAGGTCACCAGCTCTTTGCTTTTATGAAATCTGTATAGCTGTAGGCACCTTAAATGGGCTTTATTTAGGACATTACTCTATTCATAGAGTTTTCCTAGTAAAGAGTTACAGGCAATTCCCTGTTCAGCCTTTGGAATTTCCCTTGGAGAAAGTGCAGATTATTTTGACAACTTCTATAATGTAGCTTATTTCTCTTAAAAACTGTGTAAGAAGCAGAGAAACTTGCCTTAGTGGATTTCAGCCTCAGGAAGACCAAAACCTCTCTTTCTCTGCCAAAGCACATGGGTGTCAGTGTGGATCCTGTTTCAAATTTCTGTATTGTTTTGTTTATTTTAAAGATCAAGGCTTTTAGTAAAAAAAAATCTAAAAAGTAACTAAAAGCTGTGCCACATATAGATTACAAATTGCATGTACTTTACAGCCTTAAGAGTGACAGCCTAGGAAAGTAAACAGTTTTTTCTTCATCATGGTTATGACTCCTGGAATCTATGGAGTGAATACAACCCTTGCAGTGTTATATGCAGAGATATTAGTGTCAATAATAGGTATACAATGCAGATACTTGCTGGATAGCAGAATGGTGGGGTGCTTAGGGCTCCCAAGACCACTCTTTGGGGTGGTAAGGATGAGATCACACTGCCTTTTAATTCACATGGGTTGGAAGCTCATGGGAATGCAGCTGACCTTGTGCACAGGTCACAGATGATCAAATGTCCACTCTGGCTTGTGTTTGCTGTAGGTGGGAGGTTGTTACAGGAGAAGAGGCAGCAGACAAGGAAGGAGTTATGGCTCTCAATCTGCAGCGATCAGGGATCTCCAGATCTCTGGTCTACAGGCTTCTAATCCTTGCAAAAAAGATGTCTCATTCAGTAGCCTGGAAATTGTAAATGGTGACAGCATTTTGTCATTTAAAGTTCAAAAAGAGCTCGATTTGGTTTGGAACTTCCTCCAACAGTCAGATTCTTACTGTGGAGAAACCAGTGCTTCCTTAGAAAACTGGAACCAACTAGCATTTATTGAACCATGGCCATTATAAATAAGGGATCATTACTTGCAGTTTTATATCCCTTCTATCCTGAATCTTCTGGATGCAGCATAAGCATTCACTAACTCATAGCCTCATGATAGCACTGAGTTATAGCTGTTTAACAGATCAGTTGATACCAAGAAGTTAAGCAACTGGATTATTTTCACAGAAGGAATGATTGCATATCCAGCAATGAAAAGATGCCAGAAATTCTGGCATTATGCACTTCTAAATCACTATGCATCATTCAGAAGAAACTGATAAATATTTGCCTTCCTGAATGCTGAGACACCCTGCCCTTTCCTTAAAGTAATGCTGTGTTCCCCACTCAATAGTTGTATTGTGTCTTGTAATTCTAAGACCTGTTAAAGGATATGACTGTGAAGGACATCAGGAGGACATTTGGTCCATTTCTCCAGATTAGTCATTCCTGAGAGATATCTGTTAGGAGAGGCTGATTTTCAGCAGTATTATGTCCAGAAAGACCTCTAATATTAGAGATCCCCTGGCCTCCACCTATAAAACCTTTCAGCGATTTTCTGTTTCTAAGTTTTTCAGTACTTTTCATAAAGACTGACCCACAAGCTTTTTGGTAATTTAAAACTGTTGCTTCTTATTCTGTGCTTTGTGCCCATGAGCACCAGACATTCCTCCTCACCCTTTCATCACAACTTTTCACACACTTGAAAACTGTTATCCTTCTCGTCCGCCTACTCTTCTTTACACCTCTTTGATCTCAGGGTCACATTTCCTTGACTTCTGATTGTTATTGAGTCTCTGCAATACTTCTCTAGCTGGTCCAACTTTCTAGAAAGTTATTGCCTGAAACTAAACCTGAGGCATGCCTGAGGTAGACCGGATCACCACGTGCAGTTCACAATAAAACATCTCTTCGGCTGCGGGACTGCTGCCTCATTAATTGTTCCTTATCTTCGATTCCTGAGGCCAGTAATTTCTATCTGAGAGTCTGCCCGAGAGTTCACAGAATCATGGAATTACAGAATGGTTTGGGTTGGGAGGGATCTTAAAGGTCATTTAGTTCCAACCTCCCCACCATAGGCAGGACCGTTTTCCCTTAGATGAGGTTGCTCAGGACCCCATCAAACCTGGCCTTGAACACTTCCAGGCATGGGGCATCCACAGCTTCTCTAGGAGTTTATTTCAGTGCCTCACTACCTTCTGAGTAAAGAATCCCAACATTCCAATCTCTTTCAATTTAAAGTCATTTTCCCTTGTCCTATCACAACATGACTCCAAAAAGTTCCTCTCTGGTTTTCTTCTAAACTCCTTTCACATACTGGAAGGCTGCTGTTGGGTTTCCTCAGGGCCTTCTATTTTCCAGCTGGACAGCCCCAGCTGTCTCATCCTGTCTTCAGAGGAGAGGTGCTCCACCCCTCTGATCAGCTCCATGGCCCTCATCTGGACCATGTTCACGTGCTCTAGTCCCTGTCCTTCTTATGCTGGGGCCCCAGAATTGGATGCAGTGCTCCTGATGAGGTATTTATTTGCATTTTATACATTTGTCTGTATCGAATTTTATCTTGTTTTTTTTCAGCCCATTGTTGCAACCTGTCAAGGTTGAAGAATGATTTTTGAATTCGAATCCTACTCTCCAGTTTATTCACAATCCTTCCTATCTTTGTGTCAGCTGCAAATTTAATAAGTGTATATTCCATTCCATAACTCAGGTCGTATTGCATACACTTTTATAAGCTTTAGGAACACTCAAAGAAATCAGCAGACAATTTGGCAAAAGACTGTGCTCATATAGAAAAAGATCACTTTGTTTTTTCTAAATAAATCTGAGACTTCCATGGTTTTGGTGCTTTTTTAAAGCTCTCAATATTTTTAACCCTTCTTTATTATTCTGAAAAAAAATTTAATATTAACCTTTTTTATTAGTAGTTTTGAGAAGTCTGTTAGGGGGCAGAGATACAAGATGTAAAGCACTAACCACTGACATTGTGCTAGCATTTTTAATGTTGTACTGAACTGTGTAAATCACAAATACAATACAAATGCCACCAGTATGACAGAGATTATACAAAACTGCTGACACCAGCAGTCTCCAGGAGAAAATTTCCAAGTGATCAGTTTTAATCATGCCTTTCTCTGAAGCTTTTATGTAGGCTTCCACACAAGCAGGTTAGGGCATCTGCCAAAAGAGTATTTTCCTTGATGTTTATGTAGTTCTGCAAGTGACCATTAGAACTCAGAGGAAGGGACGTAAATCCTGATATGTTTGATTTGCTGGGCAATGATGATACCTTTTCCATCAGAAACAAAGCTTTTTTGTAATTCAGCTTGCTCAGCAGGGTTCCTAAAGCTGGATAATCCTATGAATTTCAGCTGCTAAACCTGTTGCAGATATTTAATATAAAGTGACAAGAGCCACCATTCTTTACACTATTTCTTTGACACTAAAAAAAATTATGAGGCCACTGACCCATGATGAATGAAAACTTACAGCAGTGCATAATGGTAACTTTGTTGCAGATCTTTATGATTTGCATCCATGGGCAATCTGAAGTTTCCTGGGAAGCAGAGGATTTAAACTGATATTGCATAATAATGTTTATTCTGTTTCCTGTAAAAGGCATTATGAAAACCATTCAGATCTTTAAAAATCAACAAATGTCAGAAAAGTATATTTCCCTTTACTAGTATTTAAAGTTTCATGTATTAATATTTGTCTATATTGGTGATTTTCTTTAAGAGATGCCCAGTGTGAAGCCTTGTTTGCATCCTTGGTTACCCCCTAAAAAAGAAACTTAAAAGGATTTTTATAACTGCTGAATTCTACGTGGGGTCTTATACTACTTTTGCCTGTATAAGTTACCAGAATTTTCTGTAATACCCAACAGCTGCTAGACAAGATGCACCTTCTCTTTCATCCACTTTGTGGGAGTTTTTTGTCAATAAATTGTATTTCCAGTTGTGTCTGTGAGAAGACCTAAAGTCCAGGAATTGGCCCTTTGGACTACACTACCCTGAACCCTTAGCAGGCTGCAGGCTCAGATGGTAGGTCCTGCTACATGTTTAACAAAAAGGCCCATGGTCCTTTTTCCTCAAAATAAAAATTGTCACTTCAGATGTTCTCCATCTTTAACAAGATATATATCCCAGAGCATAATCTTTAATTTTCTGCTTTCAACAACATTTCTGGCAACGTCATTTAGTTCTGTGTTAGAGCAATTTCTAACCCACTGGCAGATATCTTTAAAATTTGCCTGAAGTAATGCCAAATAAAGTTTCTGGGATAACTTAATCCTAAGGAAACCTGAACATGTTGCAGAAGAAGGGGCACTGGAACTTATCATTGGGCATTTCTCTTGATACATCCTTAAGCAAGATAGTGAACAGTGCCAGCTGAAAGACCCTGTGCAAGCAAATAAAGAATTTGAGAGGACAGTGACATAAATAACACTTTAAATATGAATGAAAAGGAACTCTGGGCACAAGAGGACAATTATTTTTCACTTTTTCCTCTTAGTAGGATTCTCCAGATCATAGTTGGAATTCATGTTCCTTCTGTTCTTCCTCAGGGCTGCTGTATCCATAGTCTCATTTTCTGTGATACCTGTTTTCCAAGGTCCATTAAGACTGGACGCTCTGTGTAAATTGAATATTAGGTCTAGAGAGACTGTCCTGGTATTGCAGGGCCTGTTGTAACCCCTACAGGGGGACATTGTTAAATGTACTCAGAAGCAAATGGATCCAGAGCTGCTGCTGTGTTGCCAAACCACTTTGTATTCTTGATTCTTCTTCTGTATTCCTCAAGGGTAGTCAGTAAAACAGCGAGTGTGGGAGAATTGTTTTAGAGATTTGTTGTTGTCAAAAGTGAAAAGAAATTGGCAGCCCAAAACAAAACTGAAAGATGTATCTTGTATTTGTGCAGACAGGAATCATTTTGGGAAGAATCAAGAAAAGTAAACTTTGATAATTATTCTTAGAATGAAGTACAAAGGTTTTGAAGCTGGCTAAAGTGAAAATAACATGCATTCCCAAATATATTCCTTGCCTTCTAATTTTTCATGATACACCAGCTTAGACATACATTTTTGCCTTTTTGAAAAATAGTCTAACTTAATTTTAGTCGCACAGATTTTCTGCTATGATACATGAACTTTACTAATTAAAGGAACAATTCTGTGATGACGGGATAACAGGCCTTCTGGATAGGAAGAAAATTGGTAGATGCCATGTATCTTGACTTCCGCACACCTCTGGACTCTCATGTGCAAGCTTGGGAAACACAGACTGGATTAAAAAATGGTCAGGTGAGTGCATTAATCATTTGAGAGAAGTGTATTAAAAGAGTAGGTGTCACTAACTCCTGATCAAATTAGAGGGATGGTTTGAGTGTGTGTTAACAGGAGCTGTCCTGAACAGTATGCAGTGCTTTTTCAAGACTGTATGGAGAACACATTTATTAAGTTCACAGAGAGCACCAGCTGGGCAATATATGTATGACAAAACAGGATGAGAAATACAACAGTGTTGATAAATTGGACAAATAGCCTGGAAAAATGGAATGTAATTCAATAAGCTAAAAAAATGCAATGCTCTGCATTTTTGCACAAATAGTAAAGCACGCATAAGTGAAGGGTAATGCAGCAAATCTGCAGAAAGGTTTAGTTGGAATGAGTCACCAATAGAAGTACCATTGGCTTCAAAAGAGAGAGAGATACATGTGTGTTTACTCATTAAGTGTTGTCTGTGTTATAGCAGTAAGATTTCTGAGTGAGATTAAGTCTTCAATATGTGTTCTGTAGCCAGCTTGGTTGATAGAGAACAAGACAGATGTAGATTAGCTGGAGAGAGACCAAAGGACAGCAGTGAGAATGATCAAGATTAAGAAGGGACATTTGGGGAAAAATGAAGGTGTTGGATTTTTTTGATCCAAGGAGTGGAAGTTTAAATAACAGAAAGCTTAGTTCAGGAGGGGAATGAACTCTTCCCTTTGTCTGCCTGTTAAATAAGAACAAATTATATTAAATTGTGGCAAGGCAAATACAAATTGAACATAAGGAAAATTTTTTCACAAAGAAGAAGAATGAAGTTCTTGATTAGAGAGTCTAGGAGAGCACTGGAAATCCCACCTGAGAAATTCCTAAAAGATGTTTGGACAAATGTCTATCAGAAATAGTATAATAACTTATCCAGTTTCAGAATGGAAAAATGACTGGATGATTCCTTCAGTTATTCTCTGGTTTTATTTCATGTAATTCCAAATTTGTCTTCATTTTTGACAATGTATGTATTCCTTTGGCTGAGATAGTCCTACACCTGACTTTCAGTTTTTCTGCACTAAAGACACAATGATTAATCACACTATTTCTGACAAACTGTCAACCAAAACAAAACTCTTACACTTGACATGTGCCTGACTCATCACAAGATCGTATTATCCATTTTTTTTCCTGATACATTATAAAGTCGTGTGAAAAAGTGTGTGTACTTTTGATAAATTTTCTCTTTTGACCTCTGCCATCAGTTTTGTGTTCCCCCAGGGACATTTCTCTCATGCCAACATGTTCAAGCAGGTATCTGCATCTGGGAAGGACCCTACAGAGAAGAGAACTCTCATTTTGGAAGCATATCCTCTCTCCCTTCCTCTCTCCTGAGGACTACAGGTAGCATCTCGAGTAGGGGGATACACAGTACTCATTCATTCCCGATCTGCCATTAAAATGTTCACTCTGACAGCTGGTGATTGTGCTGTTTTCTCTCTGCTCATGCCAGGGGTCATTCCTGGCTTTGCAAAAGCATGCAGAGGATTCTTTCTAGTTGGGTAATGTCCTAAACGAGTGCATTTAAAAACATTTTCAATAAATTAGGATGAAGACTAAAAATAGAGAAATCTAGGCAAAGGAGAGGCTCCTATTGATTTCAGTAGGGTTGAATCAGATCCCTTACAGAAAACATCCAGAGATTAATGCACTGGCTATGAAGTTTTTCTTCCCTTGTAATCAGTTCATTTGGTCTCATATTAATGAAGTCACCTAGAGAAATATATACAAAGAAACAATGCAAGGACATTTTAAGAATGCTGCTTACGCCTTCTTTTACTTCTCTTTGAAATTTCTGCCATATACCAAGTAATGAATAACTCAGGCAACCCAATTTCCCAGCAATAAAACCTTTACAGAGACTCCACTATTGCACAGTCTCTTCTTCTCTGCGTAATATTATTTAATGGGAATTTTCTGCTGGGAAAGCACAAGTAGCCTAGATAAAATGGAAGTATTGCAAACTTGCTTGAGAGTCAAACTGAATTTTTGTCTCCTTCTGAATATAAGTTATATCAGTGATCAGTGACATTTCTGCTTTGCATTTTACACATCATTCATTTCTGTGTTTCCCAAAACCATTTCTGTAGTCTGACACATCTGTAAAACACCGGTATTCTACAGAACACTGCCCAATACTACTGTGTACCTACAATTTCTTTCCTGATACAACCAGACAAAAAATCATACAATGCTGAAAAAGTGTGAATAGCTGTGATTCTAATTTAAACATTTAAAAATTTCTCTATGTCTAATAAAATTATTTCAGTCAGTAGTTTGCATTGCACACTGCCAAAGCAGAGCAGTCATGTGCAAGGTTTGATTTCATATAGCAAAGATCATTTAATTAGGAGTCAAAAGAAGTCTGCCTGAAGAGATGTCTGTAAGAAATCCACTTTGACAAAACTGGAGTATGGGATTTTTCACCTTTTTCTTTCTGCTCATTCCTTTGCTTCTACTGATTAATGTGTGGTTCCTCAAAGCCTAAAAGCTATATGCTGACAGTTAGACTTTTTTTCCTGTAGCCCTGAACTTTGTTTGAGCTAAACTTTGCTGAACTGAAAAGTTAAGCTGGCATTGAACTTCTGCACACACTTTTTTATTTTTCAGACAGATGAGAGCTATTATATTATTCCTTTTTTTTTTGTTTTAGGTGTACCTGAATCACAAACTGGATGTGGGCAATCATGAGTTGCAGGGAAGTGATAAAAAGCTTTTCCTTCAGCAAGAAGTACCAGAAAAAAGTTTGTTTTCAAAAACTGCAGAGCAGTGGGTGGGTTTAATTCATGTTCAGGTGGAACAAACAGGCAAAGTTCAATGAAAATCTTGCCTTTTACTTCTGACTAAGGGATGCAAAGAGCATGTTACCACAAAAAGCCAAAGCACACAGGGAATTTGTAAATTAATATCCATCTCGCAAATCCAGCTCAAGACGTGTGTATTTTATGTATTCTGAAGAGGATCCACCTCCAACCAGTACTGGTGGGTTACATACCTACACTCTTCCCTTTGACTAAATTTTCTAAAATTGCTGGGGAAGATGTGCTCAGCCTTCCTTGCTCAGGAAAGCGAGCATTCTGCAGTGTGCCTCTCAATGCAGAGTAAAACAAAATCCCCCAGAGCGGAGGCTGGCTCACAGACATGTACATTATCATCCCTCTAGGCTGATAACCACAGACAGCAGTGTATGAATGAACGTGCCACGGATGCAGTGATTATGCAATAACGTATCCGCATGGTCCAGTTCGCATTAGCATCAGTGTGAGCATCTTATCAGGCTGGGCTGCTTTGCAAATGAATGCTGCCAGGCTGCTGGAATTATCTGCACAGTCAGATACTAATTTTTAGCTTTTTCATCATGGCTGAAGACAGCTCCACTTGATCTCAGCAAAGTTATTTTAAAATCTGAGAGTTTGCCAATGTTTCTTTTTAAAGGATCACATCTAGTGTGACTCATTACTCCTGGATTTCATTTGTCAGAGCAGCCAAGTAGTCTAGCTTTTACATTCCCAATGGCCATTATCTCTGTTTGCTAACAGCTAAATGGCTGATGCATGGATACACATTATTCCTGTGTTTTCTTGCAGAGAGAGATCTTTTGCTGGAAACAAAACATTAAAGTAAGACACTAGAAGAATATGCTAATCCATGGATTTTAGAGAAAAAATGGTTATCAATTGGAAATATGTATATAAGGGGTATTTTACTGACTACTAGCTCGAGGGAGTTTATTCATTGGATTTCTTTACTTTTAGATTATATAATGGATGTGTACAAATAGAGTCTTATGCTACTGACACTATATGATAAACAATAATTTCTAGCAGCAATTAATATGTTAATTCCAAATATAGCAGCTGGTTCCACAGTATGGTCTTTATTCATCAAACTACTGCCAGAGCCCCTCTCAAAATATGTGAAGAAGCTGTATGTGTTCAGCCATCCATTTAAGCCAGTGAAGTTGATTCCACTGGCCGTTGAGTAAACCTGATTTTAGGAAAATACTTCAGTGAGTTAGGGTCTGAATCATTGTATAATTGAGCTGAAGAAACCATTTGATTAACTAATGTGGAGCCTGAACCACTTAATTATAACATCACGCACATCAGAATTCGTTGGACAGCATTAGAGTTACCTTTTGATAAGCACAAAGAGTAAAATAATTGTTGCTCCATTAAATAGATATACTACAGTTTGTGCATTTCATGTCTGCTATATGGTGCTGCAGATGCTTTCTGATTAGCAGTAAAACATCCTGATGATGATGATCTACAGTTGCTCAGAACAATTTCAAGTGATAATTAGCTCAGCAGAAAAAACTCCTACCACTAGTTCAGAAGGTCAAAGCAAATGTAATCCAAAACCTTTCAAACCATTGAAGTTTCACATTTATAAAAAGATCCCCTTATCTGCTCCATGATAAGACTGGCATCAACAGTAAAAAAGATATAAGCATTAAAATTTTTACTGTAACCTTTACACTATTTTTTTTTTAAATAAGCAGTGTATCTTGAATAAGCAGTGTACTGTAGTACCTTGCTACTAGTTATCTATCTATTCATGTGAACAATACTGGGCCAATTTTGAGTTGGTAGACATGATTTAGGGAAGACTTCACTCTAAAAAAACAATGAGAACATCTTCTAAGGTATGGAAATCCAGACAGTGCTGAGACAAAGCAATTGGACACAAATGTGTGACTACATCTGCAGCACAGCTGTTGAGTGTGGTTTGCAATGAACCAGGCAAGCAGAAATTCCGTTGTAGTATGGCAATGACTTATGGTAATACTGTTACCATAAATGTGCATGGTCCAGTCACATAAAGATATTATTTAATCTTTGAAAATGTTACATTTTGAAATATAATATGAATGTATTACTTGGAAAGAAGGGAAAATAAAAGACCGGCAATATCAAATGGTTGGTTAAGTAAATAACATCTGCTTGTGGTGACAATTAAGTGTTGTCATCAAAGATTTTTTGTCATTTGAAAAGGTCTCTTGGACTACACCTGTGATAACTGTATTTTAAAAAAGAAAATACTACTACCATGTGCTCTGTGCAGTTAAACTATTTCTCTGCCGTTGCAAATGAGTGTTTTAAGGTAATTTAAAGAGTCATCAGCAAAAGCATTATTTTTTAATAAAAAAGCAAAAGCACAACAAAGTTCACTGGCAAAGGCTTGCTCTACTACTCACTACATGATTAAAGCACACAGAGAAAAAGCCAGCTAATATCTAAAATCAAAGTATCTAAAACAGAATCAACCCGGAAATTACCTACAAGGCTGAGGGTGTGGGAGGAAAAGGGTAAGGATAGGAACGTGAAGGAAAAAAAAGGAATAAGTAAGACTCCCAGGCTGAGTCACAAGGCTTAACTGAGCCCTGGACTTGACCAACAGTTTAAGCCTAAAGGTTTAAAAGCACTTGAACTTTACAGTGCTTAATTGATAGCTCAAGTGAAACAATTTAATAACAATTTAATAAAAGCTTCATGTAGAATTTACTATAGCACAACAGCAACACACAGGCCTAACTTACAAGTGTAAAGTACTTAAGAATCCAGGAGAGTGGCATTCCATTCGCTAGGTCATATTCACACTTGCATGCACACAGACATAAAGAGTAGGTAAAAGGTGTACCTGTGAATAATTCCCCTTGAATTCAGTGAAGTACTCATTTCAGATGCCTTTGTACCTTCTAAATGGCCATAGGGTCAAGCCTCGAAGAGTGAGGGATATCAGCCCAGGATCCACCGCCATTGTTTGGCAGTGATTCTGCAAACCCAAACCTGACAGTTCGCTGCATTTGAGAGGAGTCCCACACAGAGGCAGGTTGCTGGTCACCTCCCACTCTGGTCCAGGAAAGCTCAAAAAGTCTCACTTAGGACCAGTGTTTGTCGAGTCGCAAGAATGTTGGCTTTAGTCATGATAATTTTTCATCCTGGCAACAATTCAGGTAGTTAACTTTGAAAGTTCAGTAACAAAAATGTTATTCTACTTGGATAGTTATCCAGGCAAGAAATACAAGTTTCCAAGGCTATTCATTAAAAGCAAGAGCTTGTTAGCATAAGTTTGTGGAAGCAGACAGTGTTTCTGATAAGCTCAAGAGAAGCTTATCCCAGGTGCTGTTCGTCAAGGTTGAGGCCTAATGAGCATTTCTCAGCTCCCAGTGCGGCCCGGGGGGAGCAGGGGCGGGGGGAATGCACCACCACATCTGCTCATTGTGTAAACTAACATGTGATTAGAAGATTAAATCTTGGAATAATTCAAACAGTTACAGGCCCCTTCCAACTTAAGACACTCTATCATTCTGTGATTCTGTGAACAGTTCTAGGTCAAAAGACTTTCTGTGTGGCTTGGGAATCAGCATAATTTATGCATTTCAAATGCCAAAAAAAGGTCATATGTGTATCGACATGCTGGCATATCCATAACACTGAGTGAGCACTTTTCAGAGGATACAGGAGTGTGGCATTTTCTGACCTCTTACATCCAAGCACACTGGTAAATGTCCGGACTTCAGACATCACCTGTCTGCTTAGGGTGTCTTGCAAACCATTATTTGAACAGACTGTATTTGGCCTTGAGAGGGGCCTGTCTGTGGTCCTGAACATACACATTTGTCTTGATATGTCTCCAGTCTAACCGTGACTGTGTTACATATCCAGGGAACCATTTTACATTGGGGGCTCATAACAAGGAGGAGTAGAGAGCTTAAACCCTCTTTAATCCCCCAGTAAACCCCTGCATTGTGTACATCTTCCCAAGGTCAGTTCTCCCCACAAATGGCTTGACGTGGTATTTCAGCATGTAATTTACAGAGAAAGCAGCTGATAAATTAATTTCTGATACATCAGCCCTGTGTTGCAGGATAAAGCCCAAGCTGATAGAGGGGCAGTGTGACTTTTAGGCAGCATGGCACTAGCATTCAGGGGCTGTGAATCCTCTGCTTGGCTACAGTGCATTGTTTTCCACTGAGTGACCTTGAACACATAATTTGTCCTGTTATAATATGAATAAGATGACTCAGACTTCAATTTAAAACACTTCAAAATCTATGCTTGAAAAGCAGTGCTAGGATCTGCACCAGGTCCCCTCTGTTTCTGCATCTATTGTTCCTTATCTTCATTGCTCCTTTTGTCTTCACTCTTTGCCTCCCACAAACCCTTTCCCATAATCAGCCTTTACAGACTGCACTCAAAATAGACCCCTTCAGCAGCCTGAAATAACTACTTCAGTTTTAAGGCAAGTAAAGAGATAGAGAGTAGATCAGTAAACAAGCTGATGATTTTCCCCAGTAATCCAAAGCAATTGTATAAACTTACATGTGATCCTTGTGTTCTCATTCCTCTTGCGGTCCTTCCTCTTTCTTTCTTTGTTGTTTTGCTATTATTCTTACTTGACATGCTACCCCTGCTCAAGTCCAAATAGCCTGAAAGGCAAGGGATGTATCTTTTCCTCTTTTCTCTATCTTACATACAAATGTAGGAATGAGCATTACATTTGAAACATTTTCTGAACACAGGTGATTTACTGTTCTGCATCTTTGTAAACACTTTGTTTTCTCCCCTGCAGTGAATCAACTGCCTCTTTTGGATCTTTTGTCACTGATTCTTTCTGTGTTTTGCAGTTTTCTCTGCTGCAGAGCTGAGATGGGTTCTTTTCAAAGCATTTGCTTCACACTCTTTTATTTCTTGCAGAGTCATGTCACTCCAGGGCTTGACTCTCACTGCCTTTTGCAAACAGTTACTCCCACTACTTCGGGCTACTGATGATTTTTTCCCTGCTCTCTGTCTCTCTAAGGAGTGTGGGTTTTCCCTTTATAGCTGTACCTGATTTCTGAAGAACTTAAAGGTTGTAACTGCAACTGCATGAGAAGGAGCAAGGGGCTGTGTTGCACCATGCCCAGTCTCTGACAGCCACAGCCAGACCCCTAAGGAATACAACCACAGGCTGGCACTTCCCTAGGACACCACTGCAGATCAGGACTTTCTTACCAGGATTTTTTCTAGTGGTATAATGATGTTTCCTCTCCCTTCTCTCCTCCTAGACTCACTAACATAGTATCAATATATATTGTATTTCTAACATAAAATGACTGGGAACGGGAAAGTAAGGCTACCTGCCGTTATCCTCAGAATTAACATTTTCAAAAAAGTATCCAGAAAGACTCCTCCAGTCCAAGAGGTCATCATTATTTAATAGCATAGTTTGCATATAATTCTATTCTTAGAATCACAGAATGTTTTGGGGTGGAGGAGACCTTAAAGATCATTTAGTTCTAAACCCCCTGCTATGAGCAGGACACTAAACTAGTTTGTTCAAAGCCCCATTCAGCCTGTCCTGGAATGCTTCCAGGAATGGATCATCCACAGCTTTTCTGGGCAACCTGTTCCAGTGCCTCACCACCCTCAAAGTAAAGAATTTATTCCTAATATCTAATCTAAATCTATTATCCTTCATTTTTAAACCATTACCCCTCATCCTATCACTATGTTTCCTGATAGAATGCTGCCCTATCTTTTCTGGAGACCCCCTTTAAGTACTGGAAGACTGTAATAAATAAATTGTTCCTCTTCATGGAAATCTTAAGTAAAAGGCAAGAGAATTATAGAACCTGAAGAGAAACCAGAGTTCACTTATTTCATCACTTCTGGATTGCTCTTAGTGGTACTGTGGCAGATTTGAATCCTTTAAATCTGTGTTAAATACACAGATTCTGGTATAAAAATTAATAGAAAAGACCACATAAATCTTTTTGTGTTATATTTATATAAAGATAATGAAGAGTAGAAACTTCGCAATATCATCTAGCCAGAATGCACTTGGTAGTAGAGCTACACAATTCATTTATTTCAGGTTCTCATTTCATCCACATAAGGTGCTCTTTTTAATTTTCCTTCCCTTCTCAGTTTTTTGGGGTTTTTGTTTGTTTTTTTGTTTGGGGGTTTTTGAGTCCTAGTTTCCAATGTAAACAAAAGTTCAAAGTAAAATTCAGTCAAAAATTTCAGGCCTACTTCAGGTGCTGGACCTCTCTGGGAAAACTTACCTGATTCTCCTGGCTCATTTGTGAGTCTTCAGGAATTCTGCCATGGGACATTTGTCTGCAGAAGGGACAGAAAGAGGAGTGAGCACATTGGAAATATATCTATATACAAAAGATTAAAACAGAAAAAGACATTAACTGTTTCCTTTCCTTGACCATGTATGGCCATTAGCTTAATTGTGTTAAAAAGCAGTAAGTTAGATGTTAGGAAAAGATCTAGCTATAAATGCAGGGAAAACTGCAATAAATTACTAAGGAAACTGATAAAATCTTTTCTTGGCAAATTTCTATGAAACAGAAATATCGGTCAGAGGTGATTTAGTTATGTTTACCTTACTGCAAAGCAATAAACTAGACACTAGGAGGTCCCTCTCTGCTCTTCCTTGCCTTCAAATACAAATTGGCATTGAAGACACTTCATCACCAGGCCTTAGCTCCCAACAGCATTGTATATGGCTGTAATTGGTTTAACTACTCCAGAAAAACACTCCTGCCCATATTTTTAAAGAGGCAGACTTCAGAAATCTGTCAGTGAAATAAAGCCTGAAAGAGAGCATTCCATCTGGGGTAACCCTTTTTTGCCGTATGTCAGTCCCTGTGAAATGTTTTATGTATGTATTCTTTGGAAATCATCTAGCAGAAACAGCTGTGTGTGCTGCCCACCTGCTCAAGCCTACAATCTAGTGTTATTTCAATTAGATTTGATTGCAGGAAAAGTTTATGAAACAGCTATCAATGATTTCATGCCATCTGGCTTCCGCTTTTCTTCTGTTTAGAGAGAGACCCTGTGTTTACATTGATTGGCCTTCTATATATACAAGCATGATTGAGTTTTATTATTCTTTTTATTTGTCTGATAGCTTGGTGTCTTGCAGTGTGCTGTACAAACAACGGAAGAGAAGGTGTAAAGATTTCGTGTCATGAAGTTTGGATCAGACACACATGAGGCTTCAGTTGTGAACACACCAGAAAATAAACTATATTTTAAAAATTCTAGTTTATCAATTAGGATATAATTTTTTTACAGAGGGTAAAATGACTTGGTTTTAGCCATGTAAAAGCTAAGTTCTCAAATGAGACAATAATTTGGTTCCCTTCCAGAGTCAACAGAACAAGATACAAACTTTATCAGGAGGAGTGGGTCCAAAGCCATGTCTCAGGTGAAGTGGATTGCCTCTGGAGACACTTCTTTCCTCTGTTCATTACCATGGGAGCTTGAACACCCAGCCTAAGATGGGTTTACCTTCTCATCTGCTAAAAGCAGAGAGTCATCCACTGACTACTGAAGTCCTTGGCTACTTTTAAACTCCTTAAACTATGAAAATATTCTCTTTGTTTATTAAGTGTTTTCCAATTAGCTATTTTTTTCTTTGATAACATTTAGAAGTTTACTCTCAGGTGCAATATGAACATAAGTCTTTCAAAATGTTGACATGATTTTCTTTCTCCCCACAAATTCTTGGTGTTTCTGTTGTCTGTGAGGATTTGATGCATGAGTCAATCTGGAAGTGGGTGTTTCATTGGTAGAACCAATTTTTCTTCTAGCTTTGGCCTAATTTCAGTTACGACAGGCTTTAACCCTGGTGTAGTTGAACTTGGCATTTCAAACAGCTGAAAGGTTCATTGCTGTTTGGGCAAACCAGCTCTAGGAAATGACAGTTCCAACTCACAGTACCATCTTGTGTGTTTGTGCCTCCTGAGAGGAACCAAATTTAGGTGCATGCGTTGACTTTGGAATTAACACCATCTGCTCACACTGTGCCTGCTTAAGATTTGCTTGTGCCGCTTGCCTCTTTCTTCCCAGAAGGATGTCATGCTGTGCGGGGTTTGCAGGTGGTCTGGACATATGCTAGGCTGTCAAACTCAGTGGTCTGGAGGCATCCCTACTCTTTGGAAATACTATAACCTTTTGAAACTCTATAGAAAGGGATGTGATACCATTAGAGGGTCCAAACCTCTTCTATATTGTCATTACAGTGTTTATTCCATTGCTGTGTGTCTGCCTGGAATATTAAATACCAACAGAAATTAAACTAAAAGAAGCAGGATAAAACTGTAAATGCTCTGGTGAACAGTGTGTCCCTTTATTTTCTATAGTGCCCACTACAGTGGGGATTTGCTCCTGACTTTCATTGCTTTGTGTGATTGCAGCATAGATGTCACTGTGCTGTTTCCTTTTAAACTGGTGTGCAGGTGTATAATGAACCTTCAGTGGGAACTGGCTGTTTAAACACCTTTCACCTGGCCTCTGGTACTTGCAAGCTGAGATCTATGCTATCTCATATGCCCTGCTGTATTTTAAAACAGATTAAGAATGTTAGAATTCTATACGTTTTCCTTGCTTTCACCATGGCACCGAGTTTCAGATGTTGTACTGGGAAAAGAAAAAAAAATGTACAGGCCATCTGGAGTGGAAAACAATGTACTGTTACCACATTTTTAAACCAAATATTTGAAGGAAGTGAACAGTTCTCTTCAAACCAAATGAAAATGGGGGAAGTGGCAAACATATTTGCTTTTGCAGATTCCCTTATGAATTATTTACTACTTTACTAAAACAACTTATGCTAATAATATTCTAATAAGCAGTGCAGGTCTGACTCATGGTCGACTGAAGAGATATGTGAGGAGAACGCAGGAAACTTTGCTGTAGACTCCCATAATTCTCTGAAATACAAATTGTATAATTATCCCAGTACTGCTGAATATATATGAATGTAGGCAGCTGTAGAGCATAGCTTACACATACTTAAAATAATATGGTTAAAGAGTAGCTAAATACTGATTTTACCATTATTCTTCTACATTTTTATTATGAATTTGCATGACCACTTCATGTAGTGGCCAGACTAAACTGTAATCAGTGCCATCAGTGCCATCAGTAAAAAGACCATGTGTGCAAGAATCTTTACAGTTAAAATCAGTGAGCCATGTTCTGGGAAACACAAGATATTGAGGCATGGGTACATGCACACTAACACCGTGGATAGATGTTACAAGTTCGTTGTTTACAGAAGTAGTACCCTGCTGTCTGGCAATCAGCTGCAAGATTTTTTTGTCTATATATGTGCAAGAGCATCAAGGCACCTAAATCTGAGATGTTTCAAACCAGGGAATTAGGAAGATTAACAACTTTGGGTCTATCCGAAGTGCAGTGATTAATTCAAACTTATTTTGTGAGGCTGTGAAAGAGCAAGGTCTTGACTCAGACTTTCTAAGTCACAACTCAGAACTTTGCCCCAGGATGAATCCTCTTGTAATCAGCAATGCACTTTGAAACTAACTGCTTAGAGTCTAATTATCACCAGATCAATTCCTGCAGGTTCAGAAATATATAAAAAAACAAATGCTATGTGGGTTCTGAAGGTGCTAAGATATAGACATGTGCTTAATGCTAATTCTCTGGGCTCAGTGGGAAAAGACACATGTTTAAAGTAAGGAACATGGCTAAGTGGACTTTTTGCAGGAGTGGTATTTAATGGTAACAATTTTTAGTCTCTATAATAATTGGCTGCTCTCCATGTTGATGAATGCAGCTTCCTGGAAAAACGGAAGACACCCCATCACCAACACAGAAAATAACAACCCCGACAACAAGCTAATACAAAGAGCTGTAAGAAATATGTTATTGTCATGAAGAGGAAATCAGCAATACAATTGGCAATTTAAAGAACAGAGACATAATTAAATAAATACATGTGCAAAGCAGAGGCTAGTAGTACTGCCAAAAATAGACCTGCAGAATATGGAAGTGATTGAGCTATTTCATTAGAAAGCTTCTTCATACATTGGGTGCATGTGATCTTAGATATAGAGTAGGAATAAGCAGCATTTGTCACATATATATGAGATTATAGATATATATAATCTTGGACAGTGTGCTGAATAAACTCTGAGTATAGGGAAATGGGTAAGAATCAGTAAAATTATTTTTAGTCCATTATCTGTAAATAAAACAAGGCAAGACTTTTCCTATAAACCTCAAGCCATTATGTTTTTTTTAGCAACTTAAAAATCGTCTCAGATTTGTCAAGATATGAAAAATGGTTCATGAAATATTTTGAGTAAGTGGGGGTTTATTTATAAATCTCCAATGAACCCATGCAGATCTTTATTTTTCTGCATGGTTTCAGACTGATATGAAACAACAGTTTGTGGCTTGATACTCTGAGATGTGTTCCTCCATAGGAGGTTTTTGTAACTCTGGATAGATCTTCAGCTGGTGTAAATTTTATTCCAGCTGAGCATCTGGTCCTTATTTTCACTGGTATTATACTAGCCAAATTAATAAAAAAAATGCGAAGAAATATGTTCGTAAAATAAACATGGTATTCAAAATATATTAGTGAAAAAGAATTGTTTCAAAACAGATGCTAGATTGTCCTATTGAATCTTTTATCTTGTTACATTAGACACACAAAAATTAAAGAGGATGGGGACAAATAGAAGAACTTGAGGAGTATACAGCATCTGAAAGGCAACTGAGCAAAATTTGCATACATCGCAACATCTCTAACTTACAGCACAACTCTTATTTCTTGTGTGGTTCAGAAACTCCCTTCTCTGGAAAGCCTGTTCCAGCATTTGACCACCCCCTCAGCAAATAAATGTTTCTAAAGGTCCCACATAAACCTCTCCTGAATCAGTTTGGAACCACTCCCATGTTTCCTGTCACTGGATACAAGGAAGAGGAGATCAGCACCTTCCTCTCCACTTCCACTCTTCAGGAAGCTGCAGAAAGCAATGAGGTCACCACTCAATGTCCTTTTCTCCAAAGTAAACTAGTCCAGAGTCCTCAGATGTTCCTCACAGGACATTACCTCTAGATATTTCAATAGCTTTGTTTCCTGCCTGAAAACTCTTCTTGAATTAAGGGGCCCAGCACAGCACGTGGCTCTCCAGGTGAGGCCACCCCAGCGCTGAGCACAGCAGAACAGGCACCTGCTTTGTCTGGCTGTGTGTGTTGTGTTTGATGCACCCCAGGGTGGGCTTTGTCCTTGGGGGGCTGCCACGGCACACTGCTGCTTCATAGTGAGATGTTGTTTTCCTCGAAAAAAACACTAACTTGAAAACAAATTATAAATGGGCTGCAAAACCTTTGGCTAAAAAGGATAACCTCACTCTGTATGTTCCTTGGCATAGGGTGAGGACATCTGAAATGCAGAACCAAAGAAGCAGTGGAGCTGAACGTACCTGTCTTTCTAAGCAGCCAGTGCATTTCTGACATGGCAGTGCCACAGCAGCAGCTCCCTCTGGGAGGCCTGAACCACAGTGTATATTCACCCAGGCTCTCTGCATGTGCACACAGATACACACACCACACCACCAGAACCACAGCCTCACATGGTGTTAGAGTGAAACATGTAACGAATTTGCACTGACAATATGGACATGAAATGCAGGCACCACACAGCACAAATTTCTAAGAGCAAGAGGCAACTAAGGACTCTGGCACCTCAGAAGAACAGACCTGTTACAGGTACAACTCAGCATAAGAGATGCTTGCAAAAGAGGAAGCATACTGAGCTCCACCCAACAGCCTATAGGAGATTCAGAAGCTTCTGGACTCTCATCTGCGCTTACTTGCAGTCTCTGGCACCTGTACTTGCTTCTCTCAAGATAGGAGATTCTCAGTATGTCAGGGAGGACAGGGAGCTGAAAATGCCTGAGATAAACCCTAAAATTTTGATGGGGTTTTAGGAGCATTTCTGGAATTCCTGAAGGAGTTTATTAAATTGCACATTAATTTCTATCTGAATCCCCCACATACTATTCAGGTTTGATGCCAAGTGCTACGAGCTGCATCTAGATTGAAGTCAGTCTGCTCCAATTGACTTTCTACTCCCCATATGCTGGCCATACCCAGCTTTGTCCTTGTAATTCACCACCTGCCTGGGGTCCAGTTTTTCCACTGGATGAAACTGTGTGTGAGCCAAAACATTGTTCTAGGAGCATCTTGATGGCAACTGGGACACTTTCCTTCCAGTAGACACATACATGTGCCTGTGGCTTCAGCGTGCTCTGGGGAGAACCCTCACCCTAAATCCATTAGTATCAGAGAGAGTTGCAGGTACTTGGATGGTAAGGTTTGCTGGAGTGGGCCAAGAGAGTGTTTAAATGCAGTAGTTATCATAGTCATGGATGGTTTCATGTGACTTTGCAGAACTCTGTCACAAACACCTAGCTCAAAAATTGCACTGGAAATAAAAGACACTCCTAGACAAGTTTCACACAGGCATTTTCAGAGTGCACAGGCAAACTCAGGATAAACATGTGGCCTCATTTCCCAAGTAGATATTCAGTAGCTTAGAACTTCAAAAAATATATTTCCTGTCTCTTTAGGTAATCCCTTTTTCTGTTAAAGAGACTATAGTGCTGACATTGTATCATTAGCTCATGTCAATGATATAATCAGTTTGTGATGAAGACCAAAACCTCATCAAACTCTAGCATTATTATACATATATGCATGTATTTATAGTTGTCTCTCCATCCTTTGATGTATAAAATGTATATGCATCTTCTACCATCTTTTAATTTCCAAGATCCAATTTCCACCATCATTTAGGTCTGTGGAGGTACACAGACGTGTAACTGTCCCTCGGTATATTTTGAAACAGGAAAAAATTTTACCACACAGATAATTGGGTGGGTGCTTTTTGTTTATTTGACTGACAGATTCAAGTCCTGGCTGTCCTTAAGAAATGACCCTGAGTTTTAGACTATAGGAATAGTATGACAAGTCATGCCATTCAGAAGTAGTAATAAGTGGAAGTCCCAGGCAAGAAGAACCCTATTCTGATGATGAGCAAATTTAGGATGCTTGAAAATGCACTGTGAGCTTAATAGATAAGCTTTAATAATATGCTTGTGCAGGCAGCTAATGCTTACAAGGAGATTTAGGTAAATGTTTGTTCAGGTGAGTAAAGATAAGATTTCTTGGCTTCCTACATGCATCTCAAATTCCCTTAGAAACAGATTGGATTACAGGTACAGTGAGAAGATGAAGTGAAGTTATCTCTACAGGAAAAGGCTTCCCATCTTCAGGTGTCGGCCTTCCTCAAAAGTTTGCTCAGTAGGATGTGAGAAACAAGGGTTGAGAAGACATTACAGTCTCTGCCTTAACTGGGGTAGTATCTAGACTTTCCAGTTATACATGGGGTAAATTCTCTGGAACTTTTCTCCTCTTTTAACATATTTTTTCTCACAGTTTTAGTAAAAGAGAGTTCCCAAAGGTTTTGACAGAATAGGAAATTCTTTCATGGGATGGGAGATGGTTAAATACCTGGAGAAAACATGTTATTCACTGCTTCTCATCTAGACCTTTTCCAGAAATGACAGAAGGAATCAAACAAATCCCTAAACAAATCCAGATCAGGGAATTTCAAATTGTTCCTCATCTTCAAGACAAGCAAAACTCATTATTCTTTATACCTCTGCCATGTTTCCATTTAAAAGATGCTCCTAAGTAAGAGGGAACCAAAGAACTTTGCAGTTCACTCTTCCTAATACTTAAAGCATTTTATCTGTTAAAAGTAAGACTGTGCTTTGATGAAAATGCTGAGTGGCATGTCACTCAGCCTTAAATCTGAGCTGAAAAAATTCAATTAGCAGTGAGGAAGGATAATGCTAAAATATATACTGCAGTACGAGGACCAGCAGAGAGAGGGCAATTTAGAATGATAGCTGCATCAAGAACAGCAGACTTGATTAAAAATTTAGCAGTTCTGCTGATGAATGTCCTAGTTCAGATTTTGAAAACATCTATGAACTTAATTTTCCACTGATTAAATAATCATTTTATAAACCGTGTATAATTCATGTAATGTTAACTCAACAATCTTGTGAAATATGACTGCAGCTAAACAGTTAACTCCTGGCCAGTGAAAGAGGACTTGCAACAGACCATTAGCATGAGCTGCTCAGGGTAAAACCCTTGATCTTGGCTGCCCAGTGCCTTCACATCTGTCATTGTCACTGGACATAGAAGTCTGTACACTATCTGAGGTAAATGCCCTTCCAGGCTAAATCCCCATTTCAAGTGTTTCCAAGTATGGGTCCTTAGCAGTGGGTGCCTGAATCTGAGGTTCAGCACCTTTATACAAAACCTGCACTTGAGAGATACTGAACAGCTATTGATCTCAGATAAATCCTTAAGAAGTAAGGCATAATCATCATTGATTTCAAAGAAAATTAGTGCCCTCTAAAGTGTAAAACTGTGATAACCCAGGTTATTCTTCACTGACTTCATCCGAGATGATTGTGGTAGTGAATTATAGTACACCCTGGAAACCAGCTCAGTTTT
The DNA here is from genome assembly GCA_013400315.1 of Bombycilla garrulus. Classification (NCBI taxonomy): domain Eukaryota; kingdom Metazoa; phylum Chordata; class Aves; order Passeriformes; family Bombycillidae; genus Bombycilla; species Bombycilla garrulus. Next base: position 457,372 of record VXBU01007356.1, read on the forward strand.
GCTGCAAAAAATTGCCACTGAAGTACTGCACACAATCATCCACACTTCTTGGACAGGTAAGGGTATTGCCTTGTTAAAATGTGTGGCAGCAAAATTATGTATCAAAAAATAGTTATAAAGACAGCCAGGCAAGACAGATTATGAACTGTAGGGATAGAGCAGGTTTTGACTTCCATCTGCCTTGATGAGAAAGCTCAATGGGACTTAGCAGAAAAGTGTGAGTATAAAAATAGTGGAAACTAGGAGACAATTGTTAATTATTAGAAAAATTGGATTCTGGAGAGGTCTTCAAATCGCTTTAGTAGAGTCTAAAATAAAACTCAGTATGTCTAAAAATGAGTGATATGGTGTAGAAAGACATGGTGAGGTGCTGGGCACAGCAACCTCAGAGCCTGGTTTTCACCCAGTGTGAGGAGAAAATATACGACTGAATTTAGCTGGGTTTGAATCAACAAGGGAAGAGCAATGGGAAAGTTGAAGAGATTGTTCTCCACACATCAGAATAGCAAGGATTTTGAAAGGTGAGAATAAGCATATTTTAATTTCATATATTGAGCAGAAATATGAAAAAGCAAATCTTTGGGAATATCAACTCAAGAAAGAATGCTTTAAAATTTTGTATGATTTCAGATTTCCTAAATATGATTTTTCAAGTTCTTCTTTTCTCAAACATGTTCTTATTTATACTACAACTGATGTGGAGTGATATAACCTCCTTGGAAGAAAATGGGAAAAATTAATATCCCAGTTATAACTTTTCTAAGTGTTCTTGGTGTAAATCCAAATAAAACCCAACAAAGATGGACTGGCTTGCAGCTTTGAAATGTGCTTGAAATTTGCTGTCAATATTGAAATTACATTTGCCTTGCAGTTTTGCCCAGGTGTCATTATGAGGTGTTAGTTTCACTGATGCTGCAAGGACTGTGAACTCAGATTAAAATTAGTGAGAACTTTGACATGCACATTTGTAAAAAATCCTCAGTGCATTGTAACACAAATTTGGCTCTGCCTCGCACCTCTGAGGACCCTCATGTATTCCAGAATTTGGAGGCAGTAAAGAAGCCAAAAACACACTTGAGGAAAAAGGCAAATCTATGTGCATTACACTTCTCCAGAGAATGCTCCACTTGCTTGTATGTGGAACTTCTAATGGCCAAGATTTCCAGCAGCCCCTTTCCTGTTTTCTTCACCTCCCATCAATGCCAAAATATCTTACTTTTCTCATGCTGTAGCAGATTTCATGGGTAATTTCTGTACTTGTCTTGCTCTGGAGGCTATTAAAAGCTTGGAGGAAAAGCATATTGACTGGGAGGTTTTTCTTGGCTGAGGCCCATAATAGTGAAGCAGCGCACCCACGTAATCAGGATCCACCCTCACAAGTTTTAAAGCTCAGTCTAAAATCTGCCAGGCACTCAGAGGAAAAGCACATAATTTAGTACGTGTCAGAATTGCATGCAAATGGCTAAATATAGTGAAATATTATCAATGTGTACAATGTGACAAGCGAGCCGTGCTCATGGAGCCCAAGCTGAGTCCCTGAGCAGCTCTTTAGTGCCCTACCTGTTACTCCTGAGGACCAGCCAGCCTGCAGAGTCAAGCTTCCAGAGCTCTTACTCACTTGCCTTCAGGACACATACTGACTGATAAAAGTTTATCCTCCATTCAACTCCCCTTCTTGGTAATGCAAGTCATCAAGTCTCCTGACTGTGATTTATACCCTGCCCCTTGTTCAGAGACAAGGAATGAAAGTAGTTTCTATCCCTGAAGATGAGTGGAAATGTTTAGATTGCAGATGTTCCTTTGCTCAGATGGGTCCCTGCTTTCAAAATCACCTTTTTTGCTCATGGAGGAAGCAACATGGTCTCAGCTAAATGCTACAATGCTTGTTCTGTCACCAGGTGACATCATGTTGCCATGGCAATGCTTGGCAGCATTTCATAGAGGATTTCTGCATTTCAGATAATGGAATTTAAAAGGGCTTTAGTCTGAGCTTTTCAGGGTCATTTCAAAACAGAAGATCCTGTCTTATCTGTTATAAAGAAAGGTGATGGGGCATGGGAAAGTGGAATCCAAATCTCAAACCGGGCCGTATCAAGAGAGCTAGGGATAGCTTATGTAAAACTGAGGGAACTGACCTTCAAGGTGCACCAGGTAGCCCCTCCACCCAGTTATTTCTTTACTTAACCTTGAGCTGTGATGGTGCTGGACTTTTCACTTATAGGCATGTGCCCTACAGCACACGTCTATTCGCAGATTAATAGCTATAATCTGTCATGTAAAATGGTGTTTCAAATTTGCATCACTGACTTTTACCAAGAGGTTTCCTCATCACTACCTGTCATTCTCAGGAGGATCAGGAAGTACTCTGAAAAATCAATGGCTTCTTCTGAATAATGGGAACATCTGCTTTTGAAATTGATGCGATTTCATTAGATAAACTTTTTGATACATGCTCTTTTGTACTCTGTTAGATAGCTAAAAATTGATTCAAAGAACAGTGACAGTATCTGGAACTCATAAAAAATAATAATTATCATTTGAAAAGTCAGATTGAAGTTTATGAATTTCAGCACAACAGCATGGCATCATGGGAGGTTTGATTACTTTTACTAGGCAATAGAAAAATCTGTGTTTTCAATATCCAGATACTTGCTACATTATTGATCACATGTGTACATACTGGCTTTGAGAACAAAGGAAAAATTATTCGGTGTACATTTAAGGCAGCCAGAAAATAACAGTTTCTAAAAAAAATTATTAGGAATTCCTAAATACTTAGTTTTCTTTCAAAAGAGCCTTCAAGCAGAAAGCGTGCAGGACAATTATAGATCTGTAAGTCTGGTCAGCATACAAATGAAAACAATGCATAACAAGCAATAACAAAGTTAATCACCATAGTTCTTGCCTGTGGGTAACTGCAGTTTAGCTGCTTCTCATTTTTGCTAGCACATAGAAAAACAAGGGAGATTTCAACAATATTCTCCTTTCAAAGTTTGTTCTGGTGTGGGCAAGCATTTGCAATTTGCATGAAATGGCACTAAATATCTTTTATCTCCCAAAAATAAGTATCAAGTAATCATTTTAATGAATGGGCACACCCAATGATACACAGACATTAATGTCTGTTCCTCTATATTTATTAAATAACTATACATTTCCTCATATATTATTGCACTAAAGTGTGTGATTCTTGCCAGACTCAGAGCACGTCTTGAACATTATTGAAAAATTGTGAGTAAACATGGGAAAACTGCAAGGCATTTGCACATTAACTTATAGCAGTTATAGCTTAAATAACCCCATTAATGTGTGAGATTATGAAGTTTATTACTTAAAGCCATGATGAGCATAACGAGTGAGCAAATGGGAGTACTGCAGAATAAATAACACTTCTTTGCTTACAAACATCCCCATAAGTTACAATAATAAAGTGTATAAAGTGACAACCCAGGAAGAATCATCATTCAGTTGGCTACACTAAACTTTTCTTCCTAGGCAATAAAAGAAGCTACAATAAATTTTTTATGTGTAAAGTTAATTTTTCATTATACCAACTAACACAAATGAAATCAAAATGTCAGCAAAGGTTTTGGTTTGATTTAGCCTGTTACTTTAAAAGATGCTACTCATCTCAAAGGTAGTTTTTCATACTCTTAATGTGTTTTTGAAAAGGGTTTTATGGTCTCCAGCTAAGACATCCTGAAAGTTTCCACCTTTGTAAATCAAGAGGGAAGTAGAGGGGATAAGTGGAGTTTTATAGGTTTGTTTTGCCACCCACGAGCATAGAGTCAAATGTCATTCAAACCTACTTTGCACTCAAAAGTGCATCTTTTAGAAGTGAGGGGTGCAACAGTTTGCTCCTGGGCCAGTGCTGTCTTTCCCCAGTGTTTTTTCCAGGTGACAAATATCATTGAGGGCAACAGACAACACCACAGGAATGAATGAACAGGATTTGCTCTATAGCAAAAATAAGATTACACATTGCGTTTGAACGTAATGTAGAAGTTTAGTATAAGCTTTGCTACCCACATTCGTTGTGTTATGTGCAGACAGTGGGCAGAAAGCCCAACCTCTCCAAAGCCATTTCTCAGAAACTGGACTGTGAGGCTCCCTCCTTGCACAGTGCTGCAGAACTTGAGTCTGCAAAGGGACAAGCATATGAATAAAATGGTGGAAAGGTAATCATGAGCAAATATTGTTTCCATGCTGCAACAGAAATATCAGGACCTGGGGTGCTTGAAGTTATAAATTTTACTTCTCAAAAAAAACCAAAAAACCAAACAAATTTAAAAAAAAAACACAAAAAAATCCTAAATCAAACAAAAAACCCAAACAAAACAACAAAAAAAAACTAACGACCCGCACACACACACAAAAAAACCCAACCTTGCATTTTAATAAAGAATTTTTTATTCCAAAGTGAATTTCAAAGTTAAATTCTCATTTTTCTGATGAATTAATATTTTATATGGAAAAAGACCCCAAAATTGCAAGTATTAAAATAACCTAATAGTTTGATGTTTTTTCCAGTGTAGTCAAAATCCTTTATGTCAGGTTTCTGACTTTGGCTTCGTTATAGGAGGTGCAGGACTCTGCTGCAGCCATGGTATCAATGCAGCTGAATTTTGGTGCCTGTAGCACACCAGCTGCTGTGAGGACAAAGTTGGGTATGATCTATTGCAGATATAACCATTCTGGATTTTAAGTCATGTTCATTATTGTCTTGTTCCCAGAAAGAAAGTTTTCCTTTATAGACTTGTTGAGTGCAATTAAAGAAAAAGAGTAAGCTGAGGGGGAAAAACCCAACCTGAATAAATAACCAAGATATGATGATCCATTTTTTCAAAAATTTCACATTGATATTATATTAGCCACTATGAGAGATGGAAACATGGGATTGCTAAACTGCTCATTTCCTCTAACACTGCCATTCTTGACTTCCATAAGTTAGAAACCTAGGAGTCCCAAGATAGAATTAGAAAGGGATTCCTCTCACCTGATTTCACCTATCTGAATGTTAGGAATTAATTTAAGTGGTTATTAGTTTAAAGTCTGATGAACTGAATTCCACGCCCAGTCACTTGAGAAAACCAGCTAGTTTGGGAGTCCTGGGCTTCTGAAGCTTCTTCCATCTCCTTGATGCACCTGATGTTGCAAGTAACAAAATGGATAAAAATATATTATCATATCCCTGCCTGACACAAATTTGATTGAAAATAAGGCTGTCCTGCATGAATGTAGCATACTCTCGTCATGATACATGGGGAATTTGTGGCAATAGTACGTAACTCAGTGGATGCTATGAGAATGCTCTCTGCAAAGTTCAAGACCTCTAATATCTCTGCTGGTATACAGTGCCTGGTGATTAACAGCCATACAGCTGGAATAGTCTTTCTTCAGTTTAGCAAGAGGTGAAGTTTGATTGATAATAGATGGGTTGCTCAATTCCCTTTGAAACTGTTATAAATCAGTCAGATAGTTACAAACTGAAAAAATAAGTCAGGATTAGTTGAAGGATTTTTCAAAGACTTTGTCAGCTATAGGTATTTCTTTGCTGAAAGTCAGAAGGAGAGTTGGGACCTAAATTGTTTTTTTTCCATCCTCCAAAAAAAAACAAAAACAAAACCAAAAAACTATCAATCCAAGGACTTTAAGGAGAAAAGGACCTGGGTACTTTGAAGATATGTCCCAAATGTTCTGCACCTTTTAGGTCCTGGTGCAGTGCTTCAGGATGATTGGCCTCAGGACCTTAACAGGAGAGGCAGAACTTGGGAATTTCACCTTTGTGATTACAAGGATGGAGCCTGCCTATGTCTCTTCATTGCAGAGCATGACTCTGCAAGTTAAGGAAGGAAATTATTCCTCTAAAGAAGGAATTTCAGTGTAACCACATCAATCTAACTGATCCAAGAAAATCACCAAGGATTCTGAGGAATCTCTCATTTTAAATTAGGCATAGGAATGACCACAAATAAATTATTGCCAGTGAGCAGCTAGGAAAGAGCTGGTAGAAATGTCTGTTATTAATGTTATCTAGCCATTGCCCTGAAGAGATCCCACTTTCTGTTGCTTACTCTCTGCCAAGCTTCAACTGTTCAAGTTGAAATTTGACTTGGCAGGCAGCACCCAAAGGGGGGTCACAAAGCTCATCTAGGGCAGACCAGAGACATGCTCTTGCATCTGTAATACAAACTTGCTCTTGTGTAACCCTACTGGAGATAGAACTTATGTCTTACCACTTATATTCACTCTGGCCAGAGCATACTCACATTTCTCCTACAAAGGGTCCCCAGTTTCAGAAGCAGGACTGGTCCAGTAACCGGAACACTAAAAAATTTACTAGTGGATTTCTTAGATGTGGAAGATTTTTCTGTTTTACAAAAGGAGTTATTTGATGTGTTTTTAAAAGCAAAATATATTCATCAGTTTAACTGGGATGAACTGGGGTTCAGGACAATATGCAGGATGATGATGAGTCACTGGAAATCCTCAGGAGGAAACCACTGCATGCTGCATTCAAACCATGCTAGTGGTCACCATGTCTAATGTGCAGTAAGAGCTGAACAAGTGATAAGGAGAGTCAGTAGGCTTAAGGAGAGGGTTTCATCTCCTTGAAATGCACCTACAATGCAGATACCAGAAGCTAGGCAAGTCACCCAGGACTCAACTTATATTCTGTGGTCAGAAATAGGAACTTTTAAGTAGTGATTCATCTGACCTATTTTACTTGTCTAAGAGGAATTGTACTGTGATGTAAGAGGTCCTGTTTCTTTCCAGTAAGACAACCTTAAAGGGACTAATTATGACATAGAGTAGCTCTCTGCACACCAGACATCTGCATTAGTTGGATGAAACTCAAGGTCTCTTTTTGTGCTGTACATAGACCTTTCTGGAAAAAAAGTTAATGCCAAGGAGAATACAGCAGAAAGGGAGCTTGCACTCCAGAATTCACTAGGTTACAAAGACCTGGTGCTGTAAAAAGAAATTGACCCTCACAAAGTGTAGGATGAATATAGTGTTGAGCAAGAGTAATTTGAGCAAACAGAGTTACTGCCATGAGATGGATAAATGTACAAGGGCTAGTGAAATAAAACTAGTTTAGTGTCTGAATTTGAAGAGAGAGTGGGAAGTAGGATAAGGCTCTTCCCTTCCCCAGCAAGGAGAATTTTTCAAAATTGTAGCCCAGCTTTGGAAAAGGACTGGAACATCTTTTATATTTTTTCATATTGAAAGTATGGAATTGCATTATTTCTGTGGGGATGTATGGTCTGTAGGACACTTAAGAAGATTTGTCACCAAGAAGTTGCAAATACGTTATGCAGGAGCATACCTTCCCCACTATGTTCAAGTACTAATCCACAGTAATACCAAATGCAGAGGTGAACACAGGACGTATCTCCTGAAGGTACTGCCTCTGAATTCAACAATTAGGTCAACATTAAGAGAATCAAGACCCAGATGACACAGCTGAGAGATCCCAGAAGGCACTCCTCATTGCATGGTTGAATCTCTTTGCAAAGAACCCTGCTATTAAGCAGGGGCTATTTCTTCATACCTTAGACACTCTGCACCTTTAAAGGCATAGTCAGCTGCTGGTCCTAGGAAGACACAAGGAAGTCTAGAGACCACAGAGATAACCAGATTCTCCGTTGCCACTGGCCTAAGCACAGAAAGCAGGAAGAAGACAACTATGGAGGATGTTGAGGACCATAGAATTGTGGAATCATTTAGGCTGGAAAAGACCTAAGAGCATTGAGTCCAGCTGCTGAACACAGCCAAGTCCAACACTAAACCATGTTGCTAAGGGCCGCAGCTACATGGAAGGCCCAAAAAACCAGAAGAAGTAAATTAGACAACTGCAGAAAAGCAGCATCCAGATTCCACTACTATAAATAGGTAATGATGTGACTTCAGATCTCATCTATCATCTGGACCGAGATGGGATTAAAAACTTACACAGAAAAAAAACCCCATAAATTAACAATTCAGAGAACTAACCGTGTCCTGCCACAAATTCTGCTGCAAGGAGGAATCAATGGAAAAAAAACTAGACAGGGAAGAAAAGACTGAATTAGGTATTCTGAAAGTGTGAAAGGCCTCCTAGTTGTAGAGAAGTTATAGTACAGATGTATTCCAACATGGATATTTTCAGGAAATAGCTTCATGAATACAGCTTGAGGGAGCAGAATACATGGTAGGAGAATAAAACTGATGAGTGGATCGAGAAATCAATTTACTTGCTAGTGTCAAGAACCCTAGTTGCATTCTTTCATGAAGAAATTATTCAGCTCCCAATGAGATGATTTAGCTTTATAAACTTTAGCCTTTATGTTCTTACTTAACAAGTGGTACAGAAAACATAGTTCAATAGATTGTGATAAAAAATAAGTGGTGGTCAAGTAATTAAAAACACCCATTCTGGAAGGTTGTGTGGATAGTACTGCTGGTTCCAAAATCTGTATTGCTAACCTTTATTACCACTGCAGTGCTTGCCTTACAGTATGAAAACAGCAGTATTTTGATAAAATTTTTGATAATAGCAACAGGTTGCTTTGGTGGTCATCTTGATTAACCCACCAGAGATTAAATCAGGAATCTTCTGGAATTAAAGCCTGAGCTAGTACAGGCAGTCAGCAATAAGAAATCTTCTGAGAAAAAAATCTGCATCCTCAAAGATCAGGTAGAAGAGGGGGTCTGGACTGAAAGGACCGTATTACAATTTTGGTGGGTTTAGCAATACCAAAGTATAGAAAAAGATATGGCCTCTTTAGATTTTCCTTTTAATGCTGCCACAACAGGAGTTTAAAATGGAGGAAATTATTGTGGAGTTAAATATTTTCCTCCTAGCTTGTATAAAACATGAAGTCTCTCACATGTGTGTATCTTACACTGTTAAAATATTGCACTTGATTTTTTTTCTACATAGTATTATCAAACACTATTAAGGGCAAATGTTAGGATCCGGAAAAATAAACACCCTATTGAAAAAAAAATTGCACATTTGAAGAGTTGTAAACATATGCAAAATGAAAATGTGTATGTTGAGTGAAATAGATCTGGAAAAAGAGTTCCCAAAAACCAATAACTGTTGTCACCTGAAGAGTCAGGTATGCCCTTTAGTCATATAGTATTCAATGTAATAAAAACTCTTCTGACAGATTTCAGTGCACTGTAACATTATCCTTTATTAAGATGGCAGTTAAATTTTTTACCATAATTTTCTATCTGAGTCTTATTAACTTTATCTTTAAGGCTGTTCTTTTAAAGTCCCTACACACACAGCATTATGCTTTATGTCTCAAGCTTTTAGTAAATCGAATCCAGTATCAGTTCAAGAGAATTAAATTTAAATTGCTTGGTTTTGAATGGCTAAAAGATTGAATACTGAAGAAATTTTTAGAAATTCTCAACACTGATAATCAGTAACTTAAGTATAACCTTGTAGTTAAGGTGCAGAACTAGACATCGTGGGATTTGGATTCACTGTGCTGTTTCAGGTCTTTTTTGCAAGCTGATGCAAATATCCATGTTCCCCATCTGTGTAATGGGAACATTATTATTCCTCTGTCTGCATTGCCTAGGAGTCCTGCAAGCTGCTCATCAGACTTGTAATATTCCCTCATCTGTGAATGCTTTGCAAGAGAAAAGGCTTTGAATGTATTCTTATACAGGGCAGGAATGATCTTATTATGCTTTTGAACAACACTGTGCAGCACTGGGATCTGAATCTGCTTGTAGCTCCTTCTGCTGCAGAAATACAAGTGTTAATAATAATTAACAATATTAACACCTTTTAATTGTTCTGCACTTGTAAGCTCTTTCTTACCTCTTTGCTCTGGGTTAGGGAACTCCCTATTGTCTGCTTTAACTATGGTAAATACCAGTGTTGCTCAATATTATTATAGTTGTAGTTGTTAGCAATTTATTCAAACATCTTATGATTGCAAATAAAACAAGCAAGTGCCTGCACTGAGGAGTTTATAAACTACATTAGAGATAGCACAGCAAGACATGAACAGAGAGGAAGCATTAGAGCTCAATGCCTTTCACGGAGGTACAAAGCAGTAGGCTTTTCTTTTCCCTCTTCTTTTCTCCTCTGTTACTTTCTTCTCGTTTTCTTGGAGTCCTGATGTGTGGACAACTTTTGCATTCTCCAAACACTGGGCAAAACATGCTTAGCTGCTAAGTTTAGGATACAATATATAGGAAGTCCTGAGGGAGATGGAGGATGTAAGGAATCCTGTTCTCCTTGCACATCCCTGAAAAAATGCCATCTCTTGAAAACAAATAATGATCTGTTATTCATGAAATCTGCAACTGCTCACCTCCTTCCTTGTGGACAGCTGCACAAAGAATAGGAATGACCCCTTGGCTTCCAGCAATGTCTTATCCCAAGATAAAATTGGCACCTTATTATATGCAAATCATTGTTCAACAAAAAGAAGAAGGAGTAAATTTAGGTCATGGTATAAAGACTGTTAACATTAGAAGTGTTGGACATTTGACCAGGTCTCCTTCTTAGCCTATGTAACCTGAAAAGAACATTTCCTCTTTTCCCTTCTGCAGTTTGTTACCATCTCCTGTTAGAACTTGTCCCAGTTGAGACTGTGGCTCCCACATAGAATTGACAGGAAGAAATAGAAGCATGTTAAGAGGCCTCGGTCCCCTCTGCGCCAACAGCAGCTGGTGCAACCTGTCCTACTGCATCACAAAATGCAGCCACTGTTGTTTTGAGAGGCATGTCTGTCAGGGCAGACACTCTCTTCTGGGGCAGGGGGGGTCATTCCTGACTGAGGCTTTGAAGTGCTCCTGTCTACCAGCCCACACTGAATAAAACAAAGGGTTGAGATGACACTGGAAAATGACAAAAGAGTACAAAAGGTCATGGGGTAAAGTCCAGGTGCACAGCACTTCATGGGGTAGTTATGGAGCCTCGACAAGAGTCAGAGGCATAAAGAAGGAGAAAGAAGTTGCTGTAAGCTACTTTCGTTATGAGATTTTACACTGGAAATGAAAATGTCACCCCAGAGCAAAATGCTAACTTAGTTACCCTACAGACAACTGCAATTGAAAAAAATTCGCAGGTTAAAAAGGAAAGGGAAGAACCTGTCAGCAGGGCTAATAGCAGCTAGCATGTCATGAAGAGTGGAAAATGTTAAAGGCTGAACTGCTGCCAAAACCGATGATGAAGCCGAATCCAGCAGGGAGATTCTGTGTTTCGTCAGTAAGCTCTGGATCAGGCCCTTCATTTCCCTTTTTCTCACTGCAATGAGCAAGAGGTGGTGGAAAGAAAAGTGACTCACTCTTATAGGAGGCTACTCAGCCCCTTTGCCAGGGAGTTGGCTGACAGCATATTGCTCTGTAGGGCATGTTATATCTCTGCACTTTGCTTATCAAAATGTCAATACTTTCTCATTGCCTTTGAGTGTTCCTAGGAAAGTACATACAGACTGCAGGAAATGAAAGTCATGAGATCCAAAAGGCTGAGATAGGTGTTCCTAGGAGAAGGCCAGACTAGAGGCAGGAAACTGAAAAGAAGGGTAAATAAGAGTTATTTACTTATTTTTGTATGGCTATAGTTGCAGTTTTGAAAGGCAGGAACAGAAGTTTGAGGCCTGGCCTGGCCCTGAATAACTGAGTGATAAAAAATTTTTGAAATCAGGAAAAGTAACTAAGGAGTCACACTGTCAACTCTGAAGAGTGCAGAATACATATTCCCTTTCACCAGCCTTTATTTTGGCTTCTCAGCTACTATCCATATTTGTTGAATAGCAGTGCTTTAGCCTAGGGGAAGAGACACATCTGCAACAAAATAATGGTTGCTCTTAGTCCTCGAAAACTTTCCCAGTATTTCAGTGGGCCTGGGTTTCACTCCTGTGCTCCTACTCTGACTCACCTTTGTTCCCATTTTTGTTTGTGGTATTGGACATTTTGAATTTGTAATATCAAAACAGCAGAAGGAAACACTAAAAGTTACAGTTTGGCTTTCTTTATCCAACCTTATTCTTTCATCAGTGTCTCTATAGGCTGTACCAAAACATTGGTCTCTGGTCCCCTACAGCCCTACCATTGTAGCAAGCATAAAACAGAGCTGACAGCACAACTCCATGCTCCCCACTCTGACTGTTCCTTTTGTATATTGCAAAAAAAGTTAATAATGAAAAATAGTTTATGTAATGCCTGATTTATTGTAAAATATCATGATTTGATTTAATATAATAGGATTTAAAAGTGGAAATTATCTCTTTGGCAGCAGGATTGTGTCCCAATGCTAGACTTGAAGAGCCCACCTCCCACCAACATGCCATCCTGTGCAGATTCCATGAGGTCCCACTTATAGGGTTGTTCCTTGGAACAGCTGGACTATGTAGAAAAGAAAACAAAATCTTGTGCTCTGTCACGTTCTCCAAGCAAACGCTGTGAACTGATTTTTCATGTATGCAGTGGAAACCACAAAGTAATAAACCCTCTGAAAATGCAGCCTGGATTACAGGCAAAAATGCCACATAAATTGAATGTTTACATAAAATGAGCTTTTTTAAGTAACAGAAAAAAATGTAAGGTGTGAAACATCAACAGAGAGTACTAACAGCAAGAACAAGATGGTTACTAACAGGCTAGTATTTCAGTTTCAAGGTAAATTTGCATTCAGATAGATGTACCAGGCTAGATTTTATATGAGAAAGTCGGTGAAAAGAAAAATTCAAATGGATCACAGATACTTACTCGTTACTCTGCCATATATGAATTTTATGTGCATGTTTGGTAGCTGATTACTTGGATAGAGACAAAATTGTTTTATTTCTCTCCCTGCAGCTTGTTCATTAAAATTCTGTTTTACTCCAGCAGCCAGCATTGTGCTGCATCCTGACAACTGCACAGAGGAAAAGTGCCACAACCGACACATGCCAGCTGTCCCTTCAAATCCAGCAAACTATTGCTTCCCCACCTGGAAATATGGTAATATGGTATTTACCCTTTTCCTGGGGAAATAACATATTCTGCAGCAAGACAATGGAAGGCAGCTTGTTCGTGCACAGTTCAAGTACACACATGGTAAGCACAGCAGCCTGATTTCTCTCTGCATTGCTTCAGATTTTCACAGATGCATGCCAAAATGATTCCTACTCATCTGTTTTTTTGGCAGCCACAAAATCTAACTCCTGTTCTGCTATCTCTGACACGGCTTCTGAGTCTGTGAAAGGTGTCTGGCCCCATGATCACCCTGCAGTGCACAGAGGGTACGTGTCCTCACAATGAGCTGCCTGGCTGCCCAGCACTGGCGCTGGGCATGTCTCTGGAAATTCCAGGGACACATATCACAGCCTTATCTCCTGGATTAGGGACAGAAATTCCTCCTCTGCTTCAAAATACTGGCATTATGCCAAATTCCTAGATACTTAAAAGTAAGCCCCAAGTCATATCTAAACAAGGACTTAGGTATCCAGAGTGGACCTTAGAAGGAATTTAGGCACCTGACAAAATGGTCACAACTGAGTTGTGAAGTGCTGCTCTTCATCTATTTTCCAGATTTAGAGGAGCTCAAGGTCCATAGATGCTTTACTTTCTCGAAGTCTCCAAGTACCTAAAGCTGGGTTTGCAGTGCCAGTGTAGTTGCTCCAGAGCTGGCATAAGTGGATATGACAGCACCTAACTCAAGTCTTGATTAAAATGCAATTTGATTAAAATTTTCAATGGTGTTGGTGGCTTGCAGCACCAAATCTGCTGATGGCCGGCACCCACAGGGAGAAGGACATGAACTGTGACACTGTGTTCTGATTCCTTTTTCTAGGGAACTAAATTTATAGTCTCATTTCCATTGTCAATTAATCAGTGCAGGAAGTTAAACAAGGGTATTTTAATATAAAGGAAAAGTATTTGCTTTTAAAAGGTACCTAAATGTAGCTATTGAATTCCAACATCTTTCAGGCAGGCCATATTGTTAGGCTATATTATATTTCAAATGTAAAGGGGGACTGTGCATAAAAAAACTCTCTGCAGCGAGTTATGCCTGGTTGACTTTCCCATTGACTTGGTGTTTGCTCATTCAGCATTAGAGAGGTATTTGGGCCAAGGCTCTAATAGGTGAAGAATCAGAACAGGAGGAGATTTTGCGTCAGTGTGTGGGCTGTGAATGCAACAAGGAGGTGATTAAATAGACACTGGCAGCAGAAGATAAAGTTAGCAATTATGAGGCCATTTCCAGGAACAGGCTGCCCAGAATAAAATTATTTTGCTCAAAGTCAGCAGGTAAAAGTAAAAAAATGTCTTTCAAAGAGGTCTACTTGTGTTAAAAGATTGGGGTTTTTTTCCTTTTCCTATAGAGCTGCAAACTACATGGTTGCACAGTTTCCCTCTGCACATATCTTGGTGATTATGTTTAATATTCTTGCCCCTCTTTGCAAAGCTAGTAGGGCTCGCATAGAACATTAGGCTGGAGTGTGATACTGTCTGTATCACACTAATGATGTGTGATATGTGATGTGCAATGCTAAGGCATCAGAGAAAGGATACTGTAAACTGTAAACTTTTTACACCCTCTCACCCTAATGCTGTGAACCCAGCAAGAAAGGGCAGCTGCCTATGGTGTGGATCCCTACTGTGCTTCACCATATATAGGGTGAGAGGCAGCAACATCACCAGATGCTCTGCTTAGTGCCAGTTGTGATGTGAAATTATTAGAAACTGGGCAAAGATCACAGATTTCTTCCCTACAGGCTTCCAGATTCATGACAGATGACAACTCTTTTCAGATGTTCCTGACATGATTGGCTTTAAAATGCTTTTCTGAGAAATGAAGACCAAATCCTGTAAACTGTGCACATAAGTCATCCGGCCCCCTGCCCTTTGTTATAGAATTATACATGCACCATTGTCATATTGCAGAAGCCATTTTATATCGATCAACAGGAGATATTGAATATGCATTTATACATGCTGAGAGCACCTTAGGTGCAGAGAAAATTATGTTTTGAGACATAAAAGCATGAATTTTCACTATAAGAAGACTTATTTGAAAACTCAGCCTTCTTAAAATATTGTTACCTGTGCAGCAAACTTGCTGTTCTTAGACATATCCACTGAGATTAAAACAGCAGATATTTTTGGAGATTTCAGAAGCAGCTCAATTTGCAAGAATAATTTATTAAAACAAAATATCTGAAAGATATCTGTTCTGTTCAGGATTTCACATTTTTGTTTATATCTCATAAATGTAGATACCTCATAAGGTAGTCTTTAAATGGTTCCCTCTGTAACCAAGTCCACCCCTCAGAATAGAGTCAAATAATGTACATCTCCCTGAAACTGGTCACAGCTAAATACATCACTAATGATGGTGTGATTTCACAGCATTTAAAGTCAGTGGGGAGAATTATAGTCACCTGGTCTCTTTTGCCCTTTGTGTAACCAGGCCCTAGCATTTTGTCAGTGTTCCTTCCATTTCCCCTGACAGATTGACCTTTGGTGTCTAGCCTTGATTTTCTTCCATCACTGCAGGTAGCACAAATAACACAATTTCTATAAGAGTCACCATAGAGACAGATCCACCACTAAATCCAGAGCCTCATCCCTCCAGTCAAACCTTGATACATCAAACCTGAACACTGAATCTGGAAGCTTTAACTTCTACAATGAGGGGATTGACAAAACTAGCCTGGAGCTGAGTAGAAATAAGATTACTGAGGTACAAGGTTTTACTCAATGTTAAAGAGATAGCACCAGTAAGCTCTATCCTGTGCACAAGTAAAGCAGTGGAAGGATTTTGCTTCCGTGATTTTTTTTAAAGGAAAAAAATATTATAAATCTTTGCTGTGAGGCACAGGACACCATAGAGCCAATGATCCATGAAAAATTGTGTGGAGATCTGTAAGATCTATGCATGCAGCTTTAGTAGTGTTGCCATAATGTGTTGGCACACATGCCATGGCATAATAACAACATAATAACCCAAAACTTACAAGAAGTGTGCGGTGTATGGTAAGAGGACCCATGTTCTCCAAGGAGGGTTTTTGCACACAGAATTGAGGTATTTTATGTCTATACCAAGTAAACAACACAGTAGATTTAAATGCTGGGGTTTTTTCTGTGTGAAAAAGTCCAAAGATGTTTCATACAGGCTTATTCTTATTCTGACAAAATATACAAAAGAACAAATTGTTCAATCTTTTCTACTAAATACAGCTTCAGGCATATAATTAGCAATCTAGAGAGGATGATTGCAAGTGAGCGGGCATGAAAAGTTACACTGTTATCATAGATGAAGTTATAATATTTCATTATCATTCCATGATGCATGAATTAATTGATATTTATTCACAGAGGTGCATTGGAAATAGCTGTGCCTTTTATGATAATTATACCTATTTTTCAATCTGGAGGGAAAAAAAGCTGCCTAAAACACTATGACTTATGAGACAGACCTTCAAAGAGAAGCTAAGTACTTGTACCTACAGAAATACAGCAGTTATGTGCATTTCTTTTATATATTCATGGTTCATAGCTATGCCTATGTATATATGCATAGTGTTTATGGCACATAATGATCTATGTGAGAATATGAACATACACCTTGAGGGAAAAATAGTGGTTTTAAGTGTTCTTTTTATGGGTAATAATTAATCTACCCAGTAGTGAAATACTCTCACCCCTCAAGTGAAATGACAAGAATTATTTGGCATCTTTGAAGGTTACATAGATCCTAAACAGGATGTAAAAAAGCATACCTGTTTGTGTGGGTTCCTCTCTAAGGATTATGGTGCTGTATCCTACAGGCTTAGCATCTGTCCTGGGGTTTAAACTTTTAAATTCTTAATCACTGGAAGCAAAGATGAGGTTGAGCTAAGCTGTGAACTTTGATGTATTTTTCAACTGCTTTGTGGAGCCTGGGTTGGCTTTGTGATTGGATGGACAAGGGTAGCAGACAGGAGTATTTAGAAAGAGTTTTAGAAAATATTTGAGCAGTTTTTGCCCTACACACAGTTAAATTTATTCATTCATTTCACCATGGTGAAAAGAGGTGGACTTGGTGCTGTGCTTTCTTTGCTTACTAAGACTGGAAGTTGCTCTTCCCATATGCAATAAAATTTGCTGACTTGGCCATGAAACCTTAGAGATACCAGAAAACATCAGGAAATCAAAGGCCAGATAGTATGTGGTCAGCCAGAATCAAGGTGAACAAAGAATTTGAAGAGAGGATGCCAAAACAGAAAAGAAGGATTTCATAAGTATTGGAGGTGACACTGAATATGGTGGAAACCCATGGAAGTAGAATGCTTGCAGACTCTAAGAAGGAGATTGCTAAGAAAAATTATATACATTTAAAAATATCCAAGTACAACAACTTTCAAGTGAAAACTGCAGAGGATTTCTTTGCAGATTCATCTGGTCAAATGAAGCTGGGAAACTGCACAACAGAAACACAAGCTTGTCTTTCAGGGCCACTTGCAAGATGCTCAGGCTGGGTCCAAGAAGGATCCTTCAGTCCAAGATTACTATGCTGAGATGAACGGAAAGAACAGCTTGTAAAGGAGAGTAGACAATAACAAACTGTGCTGTCTTCTTGGAGCCAAATCTCATGACATCATTCTGGGAAGGCATTTTGAGGTTGGCAGGAAAATTTTCACTAGTGAAATTGCACATTAGCACTGACACTTCTGTATGTGATAACACCTGAAGAGCTTGAAGGGGCCTGGTGGTGAGACAATTCACTGTGATCCTCTGTGCCTGGAGACTCTCAAGTTGAATAGATGCATGATAATGCTGGATATAAAGAAATGATGTGCATAGTGGAGGAAGCATGAAAAATGTTCAGTGTCCATTGCATTATGGAAGAAGCTTTCTGCTGATGAAGAGTCTGGATTATAAAAATGGAAAACTTACAAATGTCTGAAGGTTCAGAGGGGACAAGAGGAAGACAAATAGCATTCGTTTCATGCCAAAGGCAAAGATCCAAAATTAAGGAAACGCTCAAGGGACAGAAAAAACTCACATCCTTTATACATCAGTATATCTCTACATCAATATCCTGATTCTGTGTAATAATCAGGAAGAATTTGAACTGCTTGTTTAGGACCATATACCTGGTTTAGTCACTGGTACTATAACAGAAAGATTTGACTAGAATTTTAAAAGTGCAAGTTCTGTTTTATGTGGAAAGGGGCTTGTGGAAAAAGGGGAAGGAAAGTTATCATGACCTCTCCATAACTTCCTGATAATGATCATGAATGCCTGTAGAACAAATTTCAAAAACCATTAAGTGGAGTACTAGTGTCTGACATAGATCACTAGATCACACTATGAAACTACACAAGAGGATCTTTAAGATTCTTTCCATAGTAGTGTGTGACAAAAATGTACACTATGATGGGGGGGTCAATTTCACTTAGGTGTGATAAATTGTCAACTTTTCTATTGTTGGTGTGTCCTTGGAAAAATTTTAATTTTAATGATGAACATTTTGTAATACAAAAAGCAAGATAAAAATGCAATAATTATAAATCTGAAAGCTGAGGCATAGAGTGCCAAGTGACTGACTTTGTTGCCTTTGTCCTGTGTAAACAGAACAAACCCTGTGTATTTGCTATCTTAATGGACCAATTTGCTATATGGGAAGTCTGAGCTGGCTCAGCTTGATTTCATCATAGCCTGGAAGAACCTCTGAAGGAAAGAAAACTCTGAAAATAGAGTGCCAATCAATTTATCAGACAAATCATCAGAAAATTCCCTAGCTGTCACATAGACATATTCAGACTAGAATAAAGATTCAAAGCTTGAGCACAAACAGATGATTGGAACAATTTACCAGATATAACGACTGATACTTCAGTGGGAGTGTGTGGTGTGGTGGTGTCAGAGTAACTGGATGTTTTTTTCCAAGAGACATCCCTCATTTTATCTGTAGCGGGGGAGTCTGAATGAGAAGTTTATTTGGGAAAATTCTATGGACTATATTAGGCAAGGAGTTGGGGTAAAAGTTTACAACATTGAAATCCTAATATGTTTTGTAAAATTTAGGAAGCAAAATGTCAGACACTAAAGGGTCACTACAACTCAGTCCTCATTTTCTCAATGTCTCTGGAGACTAGACTTCTTGCATTCTTTAGAAAACAACTGTCCAAAGTCTCAAAGCTTTGGTTTAATTCTAATTGTTGTTTCTCCAGCTTTGTACAACTAATGAATAAATCCTTTCAAATGTATGGTCTTGTACCAATGTGACTGAATTCTTTGCTAACATAATTTTCCCTTCTCTTTTACAGAAGTCCTGCTCTTACTTCTTGTCTTTTCCTTGGTTTTTTTATTCATTAGATTTAGGTGCATTCTTGTGTGGCAGGGTAGAGGTATGATTTGTTTGTTTGTTAGCAGGTAGTACTTTGTACAAGTATTGACTGTATAGTTTTTGTTTGTTTATTTGATTGATGAAGATAACTGTAGCTTTTGTTTAAAACAAAGTGTACTTGTAATTGAAATGCTTGCTCAGAGCCCTTAAATACACTAATAAAGTTTTATGTATACTTTACTTTTAGCTCAATAGAGAAAGCTGCTGTTTTGGGATCAGCAGGCCCTCACTTTGTATCATGGGACACACTGAAGGCTCCCTGTCCTACTGATCCTACTGGTCCATCTCATCTACTTCGGAGACAGCAGTTCTGTCAACACAAGCAACTGTCCCAGGGAAATCCAGAACAAAGAAAATGTGCAAGTTTTGAGGTAATGTGATAGTGATTTGACTCAAAGGAAAGAAAGAAAGAAAGAAAGAAAGAAAGAAAGAAAGAAAGAAAGAAAGAAAGAAAGTCTCAAACTGCAGTATGTCCCAGACGTAATTGAGGGGTGCACTGTCAGAGTATGCATGTCTCTTGGAGAAAGCAAAGAGGACTGCTGACAGTTTCTTGGCTGTGTGCATGCATAGTCCTCAAAACCCTAGTAATCTTGGGTTTAACATTCTTCCACTGAATGTATTAAATGTAGTTGTGATTCTGAGACCTGCTTAGTTTAGGGGTGATCAAATTGAAGTGGTTTTTTTTGTAACATCAATGCAGAGTCTTATCCAAATTCAGTTGGAGATTCAGGAGTAGGTCTTTCTTCTTGGAATTAGATTACTTCTCTATGGTACTAAGTAAATGTTTAACAAGAGGCAGTTACCTGTGCTGGAGCTCATTGCTAACATAAATTGTAGTATTTGTTATTAATCAAATCCATTTAATGCATAAGATATTGAAGAGAAAACTCTACAGAGGTGCCTGTTTATTTAATGGGTAGATTGACATCTTTTATATCCATTTTCAGCTCAGGATGGAATATTTTTTGAGCTGAGTCTTCAGAGTTGCAGGTTACCCTATCCTTTCTGGACAGAAAGTGCAGCCAATGTGTTGCCAGCTCGTATCATTACTTTGTACTGCATTCCTTACTACCATGCAGGTTCTTAGCTATGTATATGGATCAGCAAGGAAACAGGGATGAGAAGTACATCACATAGTCATCAGAATCCATCCATCAAAAAAAAGGATCAAGAATATATAAAGTATCCTTATAGACCTCTGTCTAATAAATATATTTGGTAAACTCCGTGTAAAGAAGCTGAAGGGATATTGATTTCAGTTTCTCAAGTTACTGCAGTTGTTAACTACCCTTTATGCCGTAAAGTCTTACCTAACATTGACTCTGAGTCAGTTGGTCAGACCATGGTGCTAACACCAAGGTTGTGGGTTCACTCCTTGTATGGGCCATTCAGTTAAGAGCTGGACTTGGTGATCCTTGTGGGTCTCTTCTAACACAAAATAATTTGTTAACATTTAACCTGAACTTTTGCTTCAGAGATTCTTTCAGAGACTTCATTCTCTCTGAAATGCAGTAGCCCATTCACAAGTAACATAAGGAAAGGATTATTGTCTCCTTGTAGAGTTATTTGACATATTTAAACACAACTGCATTTCTCTCTAGTTTCCTCAAGACTTAAAATTCTATTTCTTAAAACTGTTCCTCATTGGTCATATCTCAATTCCAACTCACTGCTTTCTCCATCTCTTTCTCTTTCTTTCTTGGACCATAAGAAAGACAGTTTTATCAATGCTGATAATCTTTCTAGCACAGAAAAATTCATTTCTATATGATGTTTCCCTGTGTACTTTATACACCCAAATGATATTGCTTTTCAACACTAATATGGTGGTTTGGGTTTGCGACTCACTGCTCTTGCCAGGTCCTCCTCTCCCAAACTACTTCCTGGCCAGTTGTTCCTCATTATGAATTTGTGCAGTTCATAATCTTAGATAAAATATATAACTTTGTACTTGTCCTTATTGAATTGAGTCCCATTTTTTCAGAACATTACTTCAATTTATCAAGATCTTTTTGCACTTTAATCCTATTCTTCAATCTCATTACAGCCTGGATGATTTTGGATCACCTACAGATTTAACAAACTCATATTCTATTCCTTCATTCAAGACATAAGTGAAAATATTGGCTGGGCTCAGGACAAAGTGGCTGAAATCTACTTAGACATCCTTCTATTCTGACATTAAATTAATAACAGCTTTGTATCCACCCTGTAACAGTTTCACTTACTTTTCTTGACTTGCTTATGAAAGTTTTATGTGAAGCTGTATCAAAAGGCTTTGTAAACTATACGGCTTCTATGGTTTCTTCCTTATCCCTCAACCAGTTAAAACAGTTTGACACAATTTCTTCTTGTGAGATTCAAATAGATATGCATTCCTCATCCTGGAAAAAAAATAGATAGTCTATAAAATCCTGAAAGTTGGGAAGAAAGTTTAAAATGAATGATCATTCATGTCCCTGACAAGGCAAAAAAATATCTTCTGATGAGGTTTCGAGGCCACAGCTGACTACCACAGCTCTCCCAGCTGGCTACTTATGTCTCCATGTTTATTATTTCTCATCTCCTTCTTGCACAGGACCATCATTGTGGTAATAATTTTCTTTATAGTTTGGTTATAAATACAATTTCATATATCACAAAGGATTAATGAAATGCTACAGGTCTCTTCACTTCATCCCAATGCCATAAATATACTCCTTAATCAAGATGGTTGCTTATTTACAGAAGAGTTTCTGAGCCAGTGATGTTTACCAGGCACTAAAGGACTGTTTTCTGGTCTGTACCATCTCTGATTGAAGAGATTTGTTTGGGTTCCCATGAGAGCCACACAGCTTAGATGAAGACTAACAAGCAGCAGTATTAGCAGGCTACAGGCAATGCCTGATTTGAATCAGAAGTGACTATCTCAGAGTACATGCATATCTCATCAGTGGAGAAAAGGTGTAAAGGCTACAGGGGAATGAAGTCTCTCTGCAGCTCAGGAGCAGCTGAGTGAGGAGAAACAAACATCTATGGACAGAGGTTTTGAATGGTATTTTAATAAAAACTGAGGGAAGGTCTATAGGAAGAATCAAATATGAGTTCATGTGTTGGGGACAAAAACAGACCAGTTGCTCATCTAAGAGATATTAATTTATATTTCTGACTTATTCAAAATAATCAAGAAAAGAAAAAACACTTTTAAAAGAAAGCTTTCACTAAAACAAAAGCCAATGGGACTGAGGCTTCTATCAAAGATGAAGTTCTAACTTTCTCATCTCAAATGTTTCCCACTTCACAGGGACAGGAGAACTCTTTATAATCTGCCACCACTCAGCAGCCACATAATACTGAGTCAACCTCATTGCTCAGCTTTTTTTTTTTTTTAACTTTTGTCTCTTTTGCTTTTAAACTGTAACTAAAATCTTTTAGGGAAATTATTACATGGTTTGTGTTGTGTGAATATGTTGACCAGGTTCAGCTACAGCTTCTAGGTACTGCAGAGACCAAGTAGATTGTAAGCACAGATACAGTATCACCTTCATGACTAATTAATATTCCACCAACAAGACTCCTTTCTATTTTGATTTATTATCTTTTATTATATTCATGCCCCAAAGTGAGTCTTGTATATACCAAGCTTTGTAGAAAAACACAATATACTTTATTCTCTTCTGTTTGTTATTAATATGTAGTGTGAGGCCCTAGAGAAACACAGAAAAGTCGGCAGAGCATTCTGGAGGAAAAAGAAAGGATTGCTTTTCTCAGACATTATTTATTTAGTAAAATTAAGCATATTAATCAATAAATTAATAGAGATAATTTTCTTAAAGTCCACCTGAGGAATTACTTAGACTATTCCTTTATATTTCTTTTATAAGAATTTTGATACCTTGTTATTCTGAAATATTCAAGTAACCTGAGACTGAGAATGATGGCTCTTTATTTATTCTTCTTCTCTGTCAGTCTCATATTCTCATTAGATTCTTGTTACCTATGCCAGGACAACAATATTCTAATTTATCTGTTTTTCTGTTCTCTGGTAATGAATTAACGGTAATGGGAACCATAGCAACTGAAGGAAAAACTTGATTAAGCAAGAACAATTTTTCAGTTTACACTGTATAAGGTGAAATTGCTTTCAGTAACAAAGTCTTCCACAGAACAATTATAACTAGAAAAAAGAAAGCAGGAAATCAGTTAAGCTAAACCCCGATGCAGAGGAGTCTGTATTCCAAGCTGTGAAATGCTGACCAGGTTTCCATCTTAGGAATAATGCTCAAAGATAGCCATTAACAGTCAAAAAATCACCCAGTAACTGCATAGGTTTCAAGCAAACATTTGGCAACCTTCACTGTGATTCATCCTGAAATATTATTCTAGGCAAGCAAACCAACATAGTTAACACCAGAGCTCTTAAAGAGAATCTTCTCAGCTGAAATAAATGCAACTGGAATGAACTACCTAAAGCGTAGGTAGTTGCTGTGAGAAAAGCAGCTGTTCCTTAACCTTGTGCTCTCGATGTTGACAACAGTTTTTGTGCTATGAAAAGATACAGCCACAGGCATCAGAGAAATTAACCTGAGGTATCTGGAGTCAGATGACAGTTTAGCTCTTCCAAATTAAATCTCACTCAAGATGTAAAGCCTACTTAGGCGTGAAAAAGGGTGGAGTTAACATTCTGCTGTGACACAATGATGGTAATGACATCTCAGAGGTTTACCATTCAAGAAATATTTTAGAAGATAAAATAATTCAGAAGTAAATTAATAGTGGAAGTAAATATCCTAGCCAGAAAAACCAGCCATCCCAGGCGTTCTGTAAGCAACAAACTAAATCATTAAAACATGTACTGATACAAGGGCAACTCAATTACCCTGTCATTTAATGAGAAAGGAGGACAAGAAGTGACCAACAGGTGCTTTGAGTGCATTGTGAACATTTCTTTTTTTATGTATTAAAGACCAGGAGAGCAGCCTTTTCTAAGTAATAAAGCAGAACTGATTAAGAACATGACAGAGAAACAACTTAGACAGAACTACCATAAAATTGAAGAGCCTGTAATTCATAGGAAAGAGAGCAGCAAACAAAACCATTTAGCAATTGAGGAAGACTGACTTCAAGAAACTCAATATGTGGTAGACACATGTGGTAGACCATGAGAACAAATGTCAGTGCACATGGCACAAAGGGAGATATGAAGAGAAAGAAACACAGAAATCACAGGAAAACATCCTATCAGTAGTGAATAGATGAGACCAGGAAAGTATATTCTCTGTTACTTGGCAGGGAGGAGAACTAAAGGACACCAAGAAGCCTGAAGTGTTTAGTGGCTCTGTTACTCAGTTCTCACTAGAAAGGTCAACTGCAAGTACAGGACTAGCACAATTAATACTGGCAGCTAAAAGGTTTCTGTCTCAGGCTGGAATATATAAAAGGTAATGCATAATGCATAGGTAAAAAGGATGCTCTCAAATTGGCTAGATTTGATAAATGTTATGTGAGAGTGACTAAAGAAATCTTAAAGCCAGTACTGGCTATTTCTGAGACTCCATAAAGTGGGTAAGGCACCTGCAGACAGCAAAAGAAAATATGTAGTACCTGTCCTTTGAAGTAGGAAAAGGAGGCAGTGAACACAAAAGCACAAGAGATATCCAAGATCAGAACAGAGGTCATTGAGCATAGTCAGTGTTAGATGTCCAGGTAAAAGTATAACAAGTAGAAACCAAGGGAGTAGTGGTACTTTCCAGCCTGCAGGATGTAGCTTATTTTAAAAGTCTATTCTAACAAGGATGAATGGTTTCAGCAAAAATACAGGCAGTGCAGAAGTATAAATTATCAAGAAAATGTGGTCAATTACATACATGCATACAAACATGTAAACAGAAGGGCTGTGATTCAGTTATCACAATTTTATCATAATAAAATATATTCCTGTCTTTGAAGTAATATGTAATAAAAGAAATCTGACCTCCTGTTTGACTCCAAGATACTGGATGAAGTTCACCTTGCTTGCTTTGGTTCCTAAATGGAGTGAAGGTAGAATTTGTGCAGCAATTCATTAAGAGTACAGGTATTTGGAGGAAAGCTGCAGACAATGGCTGGATTTTGGGGAATAAAAGGCAAACAGATAGGACCTTTGTCTGGTTTTTTAATCTTTTGTTTAGGGCTTTTCTCAGTTATTTCTTGAGACTTTTGTATCAAAAATCCTTTTGAAAAAGTGACTACTGCCTTGGGAATATGAAACTTTCAGCTTTGATTTTCCACTCCCAGTATGAATACACAGCATTTTTTCTCTGTTGGGCCATCTTTGTTTCTGGTGATGCTATGTATCTATTGCATTGTTCTCACTTTATCAGGAAATAAACAACATTACAAAGAAACTTAACAAGTTAAAAATCTAGATGTGAATGTAATAAATAACTTTTTGAAATACAAAATATTATGTACAATTCTGCTTTTGTTTTAGAGAGGAAATCTCTCCAAACTTTTCTATAAAAGATGCTGTTTTGAAGTTTCAAAGCTAATCTTAATGCATAGAGTCTTTAATTTTTTGGCACACACATCCACATAATACCTCTTTTCCTTCTCTGAGGTGAACAGGTAATGCACTCCCACAGAAAAAAGAAGCTGTGATTTCACCTGAGAAGACATTACAATTTCAAGGCATAATACCATAATACTACCTTTTGCCTCACTTTTTTTTCCATTACAAAATTATTGTACTCTAACTTTTGTGATGACTCTATAGTGATTAGCTGTGATTAAAAAACAACATAAACATAAATAATAGTTATAACATTTAATAAACATATTGTAAATAACAGAAATATATAAAAATAAATATTATTATTATTGCTGATTTTGAGGCAAAACAGGATCTAAATTGGTAAAAAAATGTTAAATAGGATTATTATGAAAGAATCTGAATTTTCAACCGGGGCAAAAGAGCTCTGCCAAAAACCACAGGAAAATGTAATGTTCTGAGACATAACCATTTGATCATTTCTTGCAATGTTCTTGGGTAAATAAAACAGAAGCAGCATAAAATAAGAGTACTGGAAGAATATGAATCTTTACACATTTATATGCCACTGCAGAAAGACAAACTNNTTAAAGTACAGAAGTAGAAGGCATCCAAAAATTACTAGAAAGTGTATTCTTTACCCAGATGTCAAGCATATGTAGGAAGCTAGCATGAACTCAACTCCAACATATAGGTGCAGGTAAAGTTTCACGAAAAGTTACGAGTGAATAATGTGTTTCAAAGTTTGTAAAGATGTTAATAACAAACCTTGTTTGGGTGTGAGATTTACCATGCCAATGGTTATGGTGGGTACTTTATCATGAAGGCATGGGTGCAAAACTTCAGGGCTTCCGAAGGTAAACTAATAATTTTGAGATTTCTTGGATTAATAAATCCCATTAAGTTCAGGAAGATATTGAAAATTATGCATTTCAAGAGGCCCAAAAGCTGGTTTCCACATTTTAGCACTTTGAAAAGCCAAAATTATATTGGGAGCATGCCTGAAGTAGACTGTTACATATACATATATATAGAATAGCATGCCTGCTATTAACTCTGCGATGTATGGAGAGAAGACAGGTTGTCTAGGGAAGTGTTAAGCTATTCAAAATAGCATATTTGACCTCCAGAAAGAGCTGGCTCATTGCAACCAACAGGATGCAAAGAAGTTGAAAGAAGCCTACATCCTCTACTAAAAGCAGTGAAAGAAGTGGCTGTGACAGTGGGAGTTAGAAAACAAGCTGAAGGTTTTCTTTGGACATAGAAGCTTTCCATGCTGGCCTCAGGCTTAATTTTTTTTTCCTTCAACCAGGAAACTTCTCTCAACAGATAATCACCTCAAGCAGAAAAAGTGAGATTCTATCCAAGCTCTTTGGAGGCTGCTATTTACATGCTGTAAACAGTTTCTGTGCATTTACTAGTGTTGCTGCTGGAATATCAAGGGGTCCCCTACCTTCAAATGGTTTTCACCTGTACAGTCAGGCTTGAAGAATTTAACCACCAGTTTTATTCTAGCCTGGATGCATTATCAATTGTATCAAAGAGCACTCATGCAGTTAGAGTTCCTGCTCTTAGTTTCATTACCTTTAAGAGCTGCTCAGGAAAGAGAAGCTTCACTAAAAATATTTAATCTGTGTTGGCATGGCTGGGAGGCTGGAGTATGACCTGATCTGGCAGTTATCATGAAGATCTGTTTGGAGAATGATAATACCTCTGTGTAGCAAACTCAAGGCCAGCAAATAAAATGAGCTGTGATTTTACAAGTCTGAACTTGTTTGGAGATAGAACTAAGCTATCCAGGACACCTTGTAATCTGCTCTGAGAACCCTGACTTTCTCCTGACCCTCTGTGCAACTTCTGGAGTTTAGATGCTAAGAGGGAAGCTTTTTCCAGTGCCTTCCATCTCACACATCTAAGTTATATACCTGGTGGGAGAAGGTTACTGTAAACTTCTGAAAAACCAAATGTGATTATAACCTTTGGAACCAAATGTGATTATAAAACTGAGCAACAGTCTGCAAGGACTCAAGTTTTGTTCACATAACCAGTCAGCTGCTGGCCAAGAGCATCAATGTTGATCTTCAATGAAGAAGGGAAAGGTCAAGGCTTCTTGTGTAGTGAACAAGCATGATGCACAGTTTATTGCTGCAAGAAATAAGGTATTAGGTTATGATGGCATTGTCTTAATTTCTGCCAAATTGTTTCTGAATTCCTTAGAAGTAAAATTTACATAGAGAACAAAATTACTTGATACTGCCCTTAAATATTATTTCTATGACTTATTTAGGTATGGATTTTCTAGCTGCATTCCAAGACTTCTTGCAAATGCTTTAATATATTTGGGAAGCAAATGTAAAAAGTTTTTGGAAGGGTTTTTCTCAGAACTGTTTTTGTGTTATCCATATGTATCCAGACGTGTAATCTGTTACAGCTGTTATGGGAATAGTGTCTGGACCCTGACTTGGCTTTCATGATACCTGTGAACCTCTCATTGTGGAAAGGACTTGACTAGCTATATTCTGTCCGAACAGAACAACCATGTCACCAGGGTGAGAAAAAGGAGGAAAGCTGGATGACCCGTGTAAAAACTGAAGGCACTCCTTTGACTAAACAGACTAGTGAATTTGTTAACTTTGAAAATTTGAAAGCTTCAGTCTGTTGCTTAGACCCTCCAGAAGATCACATGCCCTGTCAGCGAAATCAGGAACAGAAGATTGCTACTAGAAATTAAAAGACTTCCCCAAAATATATTCTTTTTTCATACATTTTTGAAGGTTAAGTAAACTATGTGAAACTTTTTTTCTACAGAGAAAATAAAGTTAGAAAATATCAACCTGACATTTTTTTCTGCCTGGAAAGTGGTATCAGGCATTTCAAACTTCAGTAATTTTGGCTTTAGGAACAGTTTTTTGAATGTTTTTTTTTAGTTTATGGAGGGCTTTTATGGAAGACAATTGTTTACATTCAGTGTGCAAAATCCAATTAATTGTAGATTACTTCAATGGCTGCTGCTTCTGAAAGTGATGAAATTCAGAGGGGACTTAGTCATTTGTGCATGAGTATCATATCCATAGATCAGAACATATATAGCCAGGCCAGGGGAAAAAAAAAGCCTAAGTACAGAGAGTATTCAGCTTTTTAAAATTCTTAGAAACAAGGTGGAGATCACAACCCCGATCAGCAAATGAACCTGTCAATCTTGAGTTCTCTCCAGAAGCTTCTGAAGGTGATACCAAATGAGCCGCTAGATAGCTTTCCTGTGGCAGAACTGAGACAGTCAGGGCTTAAGCACAGAGCTATTCTATTCAGGCCAACTAGCAGTTGAGGCTTTGAAAAAAATCAACAATAGAATATCAAAAGCAAGAATTTCTTTGTTGGAGGCTTCTGGGTCCCTGAAAACACAGCTTGGTTGAGAGATGAGAATATACCTCTTTTACAGCTCTGTATCAAGGCCCTAAAGTACCCATGGCATGAGTCCTGGTGATTTAAGTAGTGACCAACTCACAAAAAGCTCTTGGTATCTTAGGAAAAAGTTCTCAGTGTCTTACTTTCATCACAATACCAGGCAAGCAGCCAAATAAAAGAGCCAAATTAATCTTAAAAAAAAAAAAAAANAGGAAACCACACCAGGCTTTTTAAAATACAACCTCTTTTGTGGCATCCAGCAGGATTTATGAGGACTGTTAATTTTTTGCTGTCCTGATAGGAGGGCTTTCGACCAGCCAGTGGTAGAGCATAGAGAATAGTGGACACCCAGCCTGCCTGGGACACAGCCACCTGTTAGAGTAATTTACGCATTTCTCCTGCAGAGGAAAACACCAGAGGCAAAGACACTCTCACCTCCAGGATGCTGAAACAGAGCAATCTACAGAGAACAGCTTCAACTGAATGCATAAAAGCCAAACTTCCTACCCCTGTGCTTTCTAAATATCAGATGTGTGTGAAGCAGGATGATCCACACAAAAGAAAAACAAATCTGCCTCTGCAGACCAGGAGGCAAAACTGCCAAACTCTAGGAATGCCAAGCAACTGCGGTTCAGCAGTCCAGGAAGTACTGGGAAGTGTGAATAAATATTACAAGAGACAGAAATGCTGAAGTACTACTAAATACACTGGGCTGATTTCAAGTATATTTCTTAGAATGCTAGATGAGGTTCTACACATAAAAGCTTAGTTGTTAGTGATTTTAATATACTCAGTTTGGGGTAGAATATTATTTAAAATCTTTTCGCAGCTAAAGACTAGAAAAGTTTTGCACAAATTCTCTAAAATAGATCTTAACTAACTATAACCATAAATGCACTTTTGGAACATCAGAAAAGTTTTTAAACACATATTAGATGGATTGGAGATCACTTCTGTTTTCTCATTTAAAATGTGAAACCTAGAGAAAGTTTTCTAACTCGGTATAAGATATAAAAATTTTAAGTTTTTTTTAATATTGAGAACAAAACTATGTTAAAATAAATTTATTCTTTCTGACTGCATTGTACAATACCTTTGAACCAGTTGGGATAAAGAAACACTATGTCAGTGAAGGATAAGCAGCAAAACTCCTTGAGGCTACCACAGAAGTTTTAGTAAATAACATGACAAAATCTGTTACAAGAGCCTAGGTCCAGGCTTGCTGAAACATGTTTGAGCAAGTCTAGGCATGCCATATCTTAGTTTTATAAACTGTACCATCAGCCAGTTGTGCTGTTTAAAACTAACAGAACATAGTCCTTAACACTGTTTGGAAGACAAGTCCTTGCCATGGTGATGTAGAAAACCCCATGGTGATATATAGAGGTAACCAAGCAGGGGTTTTGCAATAGTTGAGTATCTAATGTAGTACCAGAGGCATTTTTATTTTAAATTCATAGCCTTTCTATGAAAGGAAGCATAGGTTGTGAATGTTCATACAAGCCAAGATATTTTCAGCAGTTTTCTTCAGGGCATGCAACAAGCCGCCCTCTGTCTGTGCATTCAAATGGTTTTCCAAGGCCATAGGCAGATTGTGTTTCCCAAGTCTAACTCTGCTGACTGGAAGTGGTACTGTCCCTGCATCCCCAGCCAGAAGGCACTGCCCTACAGCTCTGGGGGCACTTCAGATGCTTCATACCCTACCACAGGTAAAGCCACCTCATTCACCTTCACTGGCAGGTCAAAGTTGCTGACTGACTTTGCCACATGAGACGTGGTTAACAGATCCCTTCAACTGGCAAACCTGTGTGGACAAGAGCAATGCAGCAATTGCAGCCCACTAGGGTGGTGCCATCTTCAGCTGCTACAGCTGCTTGCAAAATGAGGATTTCCCTGATTTCCATACGTGGTCTCAAAACAATTGGCTGTCTGGGAAGAGCTCTATCTTACACACTTTGGTTACTTATCCCAGGTTTGTATGTAATGACTTTATGTATGGCTTTAGGCTTCCCATCTTATTTTAGAAGTCTAACATCATTTCCCTAAAGGTCCACAAAATTAGTATAAAATACAAAGTGCAAGAAGTTTTGAACACAGCATTCACAAACATAACTATTTAGAAACCTAGTGAAGAGCATTGAGTGGTCCGAAACAAAATTTCTCAGAAACTGCTATCATGGACAACTGATCTGCATGAACTTTTTCACAAAATTATTAAGCCCAAATCATGAAACAACTAGGCTCTCCTCTCCCAGTGGTCCAGAACACCAGTGCACTCATGGTTATCAAGTCTTTTTTTCTAAATTCAGTAAAGATTTTCTCATGACCTGATGGAAACCACTTAATGCTTTCAAGGACATTTTTGCCTGAAACCAAAATATAATTATGGCACATCATGTCCTTAAAACCCCTTTTCCTTCCCTGCAGTTTTAAATAATTTTTCTTCTTTGTCCAAAAACTCTGGATAATAATGCAGAGAAGGTCTTAAGTGTGGCACAGCAGTGCCAGTGCCTGTATCTCTTCTTATGTCTATGACGGGCAATAAAGTATTGGTTTTTCAACAAATATTTTGTTCTTCAGAGACCTTGGAACCTTCATCTTCCTTCTTTGTGCTCATCAGCTTGTCTATTTTAAATCCCTCTTTCTTTCGTTCTCTCCATGTTCATTGATTCATGGGGTTTGTGCAAAAGACCAGCATGAAGCCATGCAGTGAGGGTGTCATCACTGTAATTGGGCATCGATTATTTAAGGAGCACAGTTGTTACTTTGGTTGATGAGACCATCTCTCAGACTGACATCCACTCAGAGAACAGAAACTTGGGGTAATTTACCAGACCCTTTTTATACCCCTTACCAGGACTGGTTTTACCTTTTATAGATCTGCAATATTACAGTGCAGGATTAGGTCCCTGCAATGGGTGCTGCATCTGATGCTTTACAGGATAATAAAGACAATGTTGCCGTGATCAAATATCTGTTAATATTGACCTGTAATGAGAAACATGTAAACAAAGCACAGATTGGTTTAGATATTGAAAAAAATATGCTTGGCTGTGCTCAAAATAGTAGCTTTTTATTTTATTTAATTTCATTATTTCATTTCTTTTCCCAGGAAAAACTTTCTCCCTTTCTATCATACATCATCTTGATCTTCCACTCATGCTGACAGAGAGAGGATACAAATGATTTTTAGAGCTCCACAAGGATAAAAATCAGCAGGGATTATTAAGCTCTTTCTGAGCTGGAAAATGCTATGCTTTAGCATCTGCTCAATAAATATTTATTTTGCTTCTATTTCTGTGTGTGAATGAGACCCCATCATGTTTGTTTGACCTGAGATTATGGCTAAAAGACATGTTTCCAGAGGAGGATATGTTAAAAAGAATGTGTCAAACCTTGGGTGAAACTGAGATTTCTTTTAAAGAGTGAAACATCTCTCTTCTTTTTACGTTTCTTTTTTCAGCAGCCAAAAATACAGAAAAACTTTGAACAGAAAAAAAATCACGTCGTCTTTTGGACTAAGATTCTCTACAATCTAGAATGAAAAGGCTCTTTTGTCAGTGGACATGCATTAGTAGGAGAATTGAATATGCAACAAGTATCCTTACAAAGTGGTGATGAGAAGCGTGTCTTGCAAGGGATGAATGTTCTGTGTCATGTGCTTTGGCCTTAGACATAAAGCACAAGACAGTTTTTAAGTATCTGTAGCCTTGAAAGCTAGTTACAGGATATTCACACGTTTAGTCTGTTGTTTTCTGCTGTTCACTCAGTTGTCCTAAGTCAGCAACACACAGAATGGAAATGACTATTTTAACAACTTTAATATATTTTAAAAAACACCAAAAAAATATGATTGAGGAAATGTCATAGAATGTAGAAAGGATGCAGCTGTAGCCCAGAGGTATTCATCTCAGCAAAAAGCTGGATACAAATAGTGGAGGAATGGAAAGGCTACAACAATCCCATTATAGTCAGTACTGCTGAGCAACTTAAATACAGGGGTTGCTGCCAAATTCACCACAATAAATGAATGTGATGTGTTTCCTGCCTGGGAAAAACTGAGTGGAAATATATGTACATCATGTGAGTAAACTAAAAAGATCCAATTCTCAAGATATTACACTGACAGATCTTTTTGAGTTACAAATAATAGCAATAGGTGAAATTTTGTCTTAATAACTGCAGCTGTAAATCCATGGATGGAACATTGTTAGCAGCTACTCAGATTTCTATTGATAGGGATGTAAAAATAGACCATTTTCAGCTGTTGTGTACTGCTGCTGTTTCCGATGGGCAAAGTGCTGAATCTGCTCTGTGGTGAGTTTGGTTTTTTTTTATTTGTGATCCAGAATTATATAGTGCAGTCATACTGACATTTAATAATGGTCTTATTATTGTCCTGAAATACTTGTTCACCAGCTGCAAAACAGCAACATTTTTATTCACCCCCAGATGCTGTGTGGCTTCCCATAGATGAAATGGAATTTATGCTTGACAGTATTCCAGTCAGTATCTCAGGTAAGCTGATGTGCTTAGCAAGAACTGAAGCCCATCAAAATGAAGGTTAATCTACACCAAGGCAGGAGCTGTCATTCAATCACTGCTAGCAAGGTTGCAGGAGTCTCAGCAAGCAGCAGAAATTACAGTCCTTTTGGGATGCTTGGTTTATTTAGTGTTCTTTATTTCCCTTTTTTTTTTTTTTTTTTTTTTCTGAGAATACTATGTAACCGAGTTATGGTACATACACTTCTTACCTGGTGGTACAAAATAAGCTGCTGCAACACCTGACAGATTTGTTTTTAGGAAAACGAAAAAACATACTGATTCTCATGCTAGTCAGAGAAAGTCTGGTTAGATTGGAGTCTGGACCCTGAAACACTTGCTCAAACATCAGAAGTCTTGGAGTGAACAAAGAAAAGGCTGATGTTGCAAGGGAGGAAATTGGCAGATGGAAGCCAAGAGAGCTGCTAGCTCATGCCTTGCTATTTGTGCCTGCCGAGCTGTGTGAGAAAAGGTGGTTTCTTTGTGTGCCACTATTTTTTATTGCTTGTTTTAGGGCTTACTGCAGGAAAGAAAGTGAGTGTGATGAGAAAATGTTGTCTATGGTGCAGCTGAAGTGTTTGTAAAAGGGCTAAATTCACTGCCAATGTAATTCAATATAACTGCAAGCGATGGAGCTAACCCAGGGGTGAATCTGCCACCCTTTACTTTTCAGCTGAATTGGTACATACTCATTAGACAGAGCAGCTTGTATTAGTCCATTAGTGTATGCCATGTTTTTAATCTATATGTATATATTGCATTCATTTTGGTGTAGAAGTATTAATTATTAGGATTGAGGGAAGTAGGAGAATTCATTTCCTTTTTAAAAAATTCATTTATTCTGGATACATGCAATTTACAGGTTTTCTCCCTGCAAGCATTCAGTTAATTTGTCATAAGATCATCAAACCTGAGGGAGTATGGAGAGACCCTCTGTCTATACTGCTGTAGATGGATCCTGCTCATGCTCTAGGCTGGCTAAACACTATCGCTGCCCTTTGACAGGGTTAATCTGTTCAGGCTCAGAACTGTCCAGTGCAGGTTCCTGCAAATAGGCTCATACCAGGTAATTTAGTACACCAACTTGTATGCTGTTACTTGTTACTGTGGGGCCCATATCTACAGGCAAAGCCAGGAGTAATAGAAAAACTCCTTGCATGGAGACATTTTCATGAAACCTCCAGTTTAATCCCATGCTCACCACTGTTCCTGGAGTGGAGCAGGGATGGGATGCTCCATCTTTGGTATTTCAGTTTCTTGGTTTGTGCATAATCGTTTTAGGTTTCCATCACTAAACAGTCTCTTTTCTCTGTTTGTTAGTCTATCCAACAACAGCCATTCAATTAAACTTTCCAGCATCAGATTGCAGAGAGGATACAAACATCTTTCCCTTCTAGGACACAAATTTCTCTCATTTATTTGTCTTAGTTTTCTCTAAGGCAAAAGGCTGTTGTGATGTGCGCCATTAAATATGCTTCTCTGTCAGGTTCTCTTGGGAGATTGTGAAGGAGTTTTCTTCCTAAGTTTCTTCTATGAAAATTTTTTCTTGTTCCATTCAAATTTTATGCAATCTTCCTCTCCTTGCAATGTCTGTGTCTTATAGTTTTACATTTTGCCCTATGCTTCATTTCCTAAGCTGAAAATCACAGAATATGACAAGAACAAGTATATTTTGATATATAGCGGGTTTTTTTTTGCTGAGTAGTGGTCATGTTGGGTTCTGGTTCATTTGCAAAAGACCTGTAAAAAAGCAGCAGATGAAAGGTACAAAGAAAGCTCCCAGTAGTTTTAAGATGACATCTTTACACACCTGCATAGGGCCTGAACTCTTCCAATCCCACCTGAATTCCCTTCTGGCAATGAAAAAGGCCACCCTCTGTGCCAAATGCTTCAAGCCCACCAAGATTCACGTTTAGAGAGCCATTGAGAAAACTAACATTATGGTTAGTTTACACAAAGTTTGTCATGACTTACTCTTTCACAGCTGTCATATGGTCACATGCCATCTGATAAACCATGGACGTGGTTGAAAACTCATGGAAATAGTTTAAATCAGGAGTCGTAAGATGTCAGAACAGTTGCATACCAGGATGATTTATAGATTATTCAAAAAATTCACTCTCCTTTTCCTGTTCAGATTCACTTATGTAGTAAAAAAAAAGTAATTCTGGATAGATTTGAGTGATTAGATTATCAAAGCCTTTTAATCTGGAAAGGAAAATGCTAGAAATTCAGATGAGCACAATGTAATGCTTGCTGTTCATTACT
Source organism: Bombycilla garrulus (assembly GCA_013400315.1). Classification (NCBI taxonomy): domain Eukaryota; kingdom Metazoa; phylum Chordata; class Aves; order Passeriformes; family Bombycillidae; genus Bombycilla; species Bombycilla garrulus. The sequence goes on from VXBU01007356.1 coordinate 493,431, forward strand.
CTTTAACTGGAAGAATTATTTTATGTTGTTTACTGGTGGTTAATTTAATAATAAAAGACATAAGCAAGCATTGCCAAGCATAAGACTTACTGTTGTGTGAACATGGGGAAAATGTATCTATAAGAATGTTTGCAAATCCTTAACTATATTTTACATAAACTTTTTTACATTTTTTGATCACTTTTCCCATCTAGTCAACTGAGGAAAGATTTTTTTTGTAAATGTTCACAGAAAGTAAATTTTAGGCCTGATTGTCATTTAATTATGAAACAAAAAAGAAATTAATGAGAAAATAACATGTTTATTGGAAATAAAGTGCAAAAAGAAAGCTGAGGTCAGCCAAATGAGAAGATAAAGTCTATCTAGACTGACCTACGTCCACACAAGCCAGTTCCAGTCCTGGGATCAGGAGAGCCAGGTCAGCACAGAGCTGTGACAACTGAATTGAGCTAACTCATTTATACAACCCCTGGGAGCTGAATGAGTACACAGAGTGGCACCATGCCAGGCAGACATACTGTCCTTTTTCCTAGGCTATCTTGGCTATCTCTCCCATGACATGGCATTGTATAACGTAGATGTGTCCTTAGGAGACCAACCAGCACACTCAAAACGCAAATCCCAAACAGCAAATGCTCAGACGAAAGGCTGTAATCATTTATGAATGCACTGTGAGCACTGATATTTGTTCAGATGAACTGCTAAATAACAAACAAAAGGGAAAAATCTGGAACCTCATTATAGACAAGATATTAGCAGAGACAGGAGCTAATTTCAGCCCTGTCTCCCCAGTTCATTTGCTACTGGCATACCAGTCAGTTGCCAAAAGTATAACTCCATTTTCAGAGCCTAGTTTTAATATTCAGACTCATTTTATCTTGCATCACTTTTTTAAAACTTTTGTTTGTATGGTAGCACATGCAATACACTGTGCCTTCACTTTTAAGTGTGAAATATACAGCAGTTGCTTTTGATATATTTCAAACATACTGTTGTGTTCACCCATACAGAAACCCTTCAGCGAGTTCTGCAGTTCAATTCATCTTAATGCAAAGGCCTGTTTGGAGTTTCACACTCTTCAGTCATTACTTATATGCTGCAGCACACAGTGCATTACTCAGTAGTGCCTGAAGATCTTCCAATCTTGGTCAAAAAAGTTTATTTCCAAATTGCAAGCATTAATAACAATTCAAATTGACACAAGCCTTTGACAATACCCTTGGATGTATACGCATACGTGCATGCATTTTTGGAGAGAAGAGACCCAAGAACATGCTTGATTGCCATCCTTAGGGCCAGGTCTTTCCAATGGTTTGCCAGGAAAGGACTTATTGCTGGGCTATACATTCAGATAGATAAAGCATTTGGAATTTGCCTGTTACATCAAACTGCATCATTTCCATGGCTGATCTTTGGAAAGAATGAAAAAAATGTGCCATGCAAAAATATGTGTTATTTGGAAACATTAAGTATTAGTCATAGAAAACCCTTCATACATAGTCTTTTACCAAGGCAAAACTAGAAGTAAATAGTTTAAAAAAACTTGTTTCTAAACCCAGCAGTTTTTTTGGTTTTTTTGTTCTAGATTTTTATAAATGGAGTCATGTCTTACTGATTTACCCTAATTCAGCAATGAAGATATTCTGGTCCTGTCAGCCAGTGCAGTGAAATCAGAAGGCCCAGGAAATTTGGGCCATCATCTTTTTCCTCTGTCATTTTCTTTTTTCAGCAGAAGGTGATGATTCTATTTTGTTCTCTCATAAAGTGCTTTGAGATTTGAGTATGACTGGAGCCTTCTGTAAGTGTCAAGTGCAACAACATTTCTAATATCTAATTAGACCAAATTCTACTCCTAAATATACAAATATGACTTCTGTTAAATGCAGCAGAATGTCACAGGAAATAAGAGGGAAGTTTATACATTTAGAAGATGATATACAAATCAATTTTCAAGCTGTGTAATAAAGATTTTTATGTCTAAGTAATACTTAACCTGAAGCATCCTGATGGACTGAATTTTGATGGGTAATGTCCATTCTTTATTGGATTCAGGAGGAAACAGGATGGAGAAAAGACTAAAGTCCTTCATGCCTTCTTTGCCTCAATCTTTAACAGCAAGGCCAGCTGTTCTCAAGGCACACAGCCTCCTTAGCACTATAGGCTGGGGGCAGAGTGGCTGGAAAGCTGCCCAGCAGAAAGAAACCTTGGGTTGCTCTTTGACAAGGATTAAATATTAATCAGGGTTTGCCCAGGTGGCCGAGAAGGCCAATGCCACCTGACTTGTTTCAGAAATACAGTGGGACCAGGACAGTGATTGTCCCCTGTACTGGGCATTGGTGAGGCCACACCTTGAATCCTGTGTTCAATTTTGGGCCCCTCATGACAAAAAAGACACTGAGGTGCTGGAGCATGTCCAGAGAAGGACAACAGAGCTGTGGAAGGGTCTGGAGCACACATCCTATGAGGAGCAGCTGAGGGAGCTGGGCGTCTTTAGTCTGGACAAAAAGAGGCTGGGGAGAGATCTTATTGTTGTCTACAACTCCCTGAAAGGTGTTTGTAGCCAGGTGAGGGCTGGTCTCTTCTCCCAGAAAACTAGCAGTAGGATGAGAGGAAATGGCATCAAATTAGACTAGAGAAAATTTGGAATGGATATGAGCAAAAATTCCTTCATCAAAAAGTTTGTCAAGCTCTGAAGCTGGCTTCCCAGGAAAGTGGTGGAGTCGCCATCCCCAGCTGTATGTGAAAGACTTGTGGCACTTAGGGACATGGTTTAGTGCTGGATTTGTCAGTAAGGTTAACAGTTGGATTCAATGGTCTTAACAGAGTTTTTCAATTGAAATCATCCAGCTCTATTGTTACACTTAATTTCTGCTTTATGCATTGGTCTTTTACAGACCTCAGACCATTTATGTCTGTAATTTTATGCCCAGCAATGCTGTGAGACCTGCTCATCCTGTCACCTGTGGGCAGAGGAGATGTCAGCTCAGGGCTCACCAAACACAGTACTCTTGGATGGAGTAAAGGAGAAGTCCCAGCCCTACAGCTGCTGAGCAACCACACTGAGCCTCTCTGTATGCATTCAGAATTCCAATTCCCAAATGTAGAGAAAAGTCATGATCCTGGGCTAGGAAGACAGTAGCTGCCAGAGCTATTGGGAAAGGGATAAAGTCTTTGTCAGCCCCTCAGGAAACACATATCTGAAATGACCAGCTTGATGTTTGTGGAATTGAGGCCAAAACTACACAGAATTTACTGCAAATCAATGTGTTGTTGCAACAGCTATATCTTTCTACTCCTAGAGAAAAAATTCAAGCTGCTGTGACCCTGGTTTACAACTGTAAGGTAACACAAAGTTTAAATTCGAGAATTTTTTTTCCAGTTAGGATCAGTGTTTCTACAATAGAAAAATCTAATGGACTTTTCTCTCTATAATATGTAGAAGTTGCTATTAATATTATTTAGGTTTCCTGAACGCTCCCAGCCATTCCTCTGCTTCAGCTTCTTTTCTCAGAGCAAATAAATATTTGCAACAAGTAGAGCTGTGTGAGCTAGCAGAGGGGGGGAAAAAGACAAAAAACCTGGCAAGCAAGTTCTCTGTTTCTTTGAAAACTCTCCAACACCATGAATCCTGTGAGAGCTTAATTAAAATGAAAAGGGAATTTTCAAAGGGAGAAAACAAAATAAGCTTTTTAAATTCTATTTTTGTTCTGAGCTCAGAAAATCTCTTTCTCTTTTTAAATTGGTTTCCCCAAAACATAAATATTGGCAGCTTTAAGGCTTGTTTTTTATCCTCTCGAGCAAGAAGCAGTGAGTTCAAAAGCTTTTTCCAGTGAAGCTTAGAGGGTTTGCTCACTAGAGCTTGGATTTCTGACACAACTAGTAAGTCTAGAACTGTAAACACTACCATGAAATCAAAGTTGCCATTTCAAGGGAATTATGATTAAATGGTAATATTTTTGTTTCTGCTGATAATTAGAGGAACCTGTTTTTTTTCAGACACAGCAGTGCATAAGGGCCAAGGTCAATCCAACCCTACACATCTTAGGCTCACATGATTAAAGATATTTCTGCAGTCAATCTCACTCAAGAAGCAATCACTTCTCATTCTCAGCTGCCTCTCTCTAACCAGTGGCTGGCTGGGTGTTGCTTGAACATGAGTCCAGTTCAATATTTGTTTGTTTCAGTGTATATAATACTTATCTGCACCAGCCATCTACTGGTAAGACACTACTAGTTGATATTCCAAAGTTTTAGAGACAGAAATTGCTGAAACTTTAAATTGTTTTTTTTCCTTTGATATCCACATTCTTGGAAAAAAATGCATGAGCTCTTTCAGCCCAAAAGAAGAACAATTACAAGCCGATATTTGTCAAAATTTTCAAATAATCTGAGTGACAAAATGGTTTGCATGGATCAAGTTGCTTCAGCCACCTCTGCTGTAGACTGACACTGAAATGAGGAACCTTGCATGTCAACTATTGATGCAAACACAATTGCAGAACCCTGTGTGACCTGTTTTAGCCTTGGCAGGGGGCTGGACTGGGTGATCTCCAGAGGTCCCTTCCACCCCTAACCATTCTGTGGTTCTGTGAGTCCTTTCCCACTTCAGAGGTATAAGCCAATAATTGATTTCTGTTGCTGTTGTGGGTTTTCAAATGCTCTGGACATCCATGGTGCTTTCATGCTCAGCCATGAACTGCTCTGTTCTGAGTACCATGTGTTCATGCACGGTGTGATGGTGTGTGAGAGCACAGCATGCACCGTGCAGAGCCTGGTGGCATTGCACATTTGATGTAGGGCTTGGCCTTCTGATCTAAGCAATGCAATGTAAGGGCTTGTGGGAAGGTGTGGAAACAGCTTTGAGGATTGCCTTTACACAGCAGAGTGTTATACCCCACCAAAGGCATCCTGCAGAGCTCGGTCCTACTGCCTGTGACATTGCACTTGAGCAGATCAAAAAGTGGAAACACATATGCAGAGTCATTTATGTGTCCAGTGTCAGACGAAGTAATTAACAGGGGCAAGTTCTTTTTAAAATTGGAGAGGGAGCTGGCCCCATGGACTCATGCCTCTAGACAGCACTGCTGCATTCATTCAGAAGTTCCCTTAAAGTGCTTTTAAGTAAATGTATTTTCCTGCGCACTGCTTGCCAGTCCTATATGTGGTGAACATCTTTCTCCTTGTGGAAGAAAGTGCTGTGCATGTGTTTTTTATTCCAGAGGTCATTTATGGGACAAAAAAATCAGTCTTCTAGATGACTAGCTTAGGATTTTAAAAACATGGCTTGTGCTAGATTTATTTTAAATATTGATGGCAAGATTTAGTCAAGGTTGTCTGAGGATAATGGTGGCTTATGCAACTAGTCAGCACACAGCTACATGCTGATAGATTTCTCTATTTCACAGGGGTTTTTTTGTAGCTAGTCCAAAGGCCAGCCCATTCTCTCCCCATTTATTTGTAATTTAACCTGGGTATTTAATGAATTATAAAAATGAACAAAGATCAGCTCATCATCCCATAAAGAAAATACATTTCTAATTTAAAACTATGTATGTGGGTCACACTTTGCAGAAGGAAGCATAAGTCAAGCATCATTCTTCTTGATTTGTTCCAGGTCACTGTTTTTGTCTGCCTGGCTGCAAAACACTAATGGATTGTCATGAGAAAAATTTGCTTTTGTACCCATCTGTTACTTTGCACTTTTAATGTCTATTTTACTTAATATATCCTATTCTACTCCACTTGCAGCTGCAAACACCCTACATTTTATTAGAATAAAGTTTTATCCTTTTTTGGTGCTGTAAATGAGAGGAGATGATGTAGAGAGTTTTCTTTGCAGCACTGGCAGTTTTAACATATGTTAGTATAATAAATTCATTCAAGACATTTTTTGAGTGCACATTCCTCTCAGAGTCACTTTTCTAGACACTGCAGTTGGTCCCTCCAGTCTAAGGGTTTTTTTTTACTGGCATTAACAGAAATTTCTATACCAGAAACATTTTTAAAAGACAAAGTCAGTAGGGAAGATTTTTTGTCCTTCAAGGAATATTGAAGATGAGTACTTGAAAAGGGAGCTGGAAATGGGACCTAAGTAGATGTCTTCTAACATAAACATTGTTTGATAACCAGTGAAAGACAAGAGCTTTTGGACTACTCTGGCAGTCTGTTGTTAAAAAGGAAAATGTTGAAGAGGACAGAAAGATGTGATAATGAGCAATAAAAAGAAAATGTCAATAGAATAGTCTCCAGAGCAGATGATCTAATGCTGTAATTATCAACCTTTTTTCTGTTTCTCACTTTCTTGTAGATCAAATGTAGCTCCAAGATACAAGTATCAATAGTAGATGAGCAACCCTGTAGGGATTATGATCATTAGCTTGGAAACATTTGGTCTGATGGAATCAGTAATGGGGCAGCACCTTGAGACCTGAGGTGGATCATGGTATTACCTGAAATAAGCAGAAAAATGTTGGCTCAAAGAGCTTCCAAATCAGATATTAGATGGCTGTAGCAGATGGACAAGCAACAGCAAGACAATCCTGATAAATGTAAAGCATGACAGTTGCACTACTGGCCACCGACCTATTGCCAAAAGTTTCACATATTTTGTGTGATTAATATATTGAAGGTGATTCTGTGTTGTTGCCTCATTCTTAACAGGTTCCATGATCTTTTAAATCTGTGTGTTCTATGGATGTTTCACCTATCATGGTGCTCAGCACCTCTGTAGGTAACAGCAATAATTCAAGATGCTGTTTGAAAAGCCTTGGAGCAGAGGAAGGGGAAGCAGAAACTCCACAAACTGCTCACAGTAACTGAGTTTGTGGCAGGCCTGTTCCTGTGATCCCTGTGAGTCACAGCATTCCTCTCTCTTCACCTCAACTTGGGTTGGACTGGAGTTGCCTTTGTATGCTACAAGCTCATACAGAGCCCCTACACCTGCCAGCTGTGTCATGTCTTGGACACACCTCTTCTTCACATAATGTTCTGGAGGCTTAATTGTAAGGGCCTATCCTCTGGAACTCCTAGCAACTGTCAACTCTATTTTATTCCTGGGAATGGTAATGGTCTCTCAATTCAACCCACTCTAGAAACAGTTTCTAATTAGCAAACCTAGTGGAACTGAGGCTCCCAAGCCAATGAACTGCTTTTGAAAAAACACTCTGACAAATGGAATCTCCAAGTAAATTCCCTGAACTTCTTTCTGAAGTTTTTATTTTAGGGTGGAAATAAAAAAGTAACATTAACTTGGTCAGGCATGGAGAGAGAGCAGCTTCTGGGCTAACAGTGAAGGCCTTCACCTAGGATAAAGAAAATTAGACTGCTACTTCAAAGGACAGTTTCCCTAATTTACATTGCATACATTTGGGAACAGGGATTCATCCCTTTAAGAGGAATGTCCTAGCCAGAAAGCTGTAGACTTGAATATAAGTCTATAATTTTTTTTTTTTTATGTCTCTTACTGGATATTTAATTAAACTTGTGCAATGTGGGACAGTTCAAAGGCAAAGGACTAAGAATACCTTCATCCACAGATTTCCTTAAGTAGTCAGATTTGGGCATTCCCCAGTGGTAGATGGGAGTTGCCATTTAACTTTCTTTGGGAATAAGACAGGTTTGCTTATTCATCTGTGAATAATTTAACTGGCTAATTTTTACTGACTAAAAAGGGACATGGGACTACTTTGTATTCCAAAGCTTTGGGTAACTCAGTGGTAGCTTCTGAAAGAAAAAAAAAAAGGCATTAGGCACCCAACTGCAGAAGAGGCTCAGGGCTGAGCAGTGGGATGCTGCACCACTCAACCCAGGCTAAGGAGCCTACATTTAGGGCACATATTTTGCCTCATGCACAAAGTGTGACCTTTTGGCAATCTGACTCTTAGCAGATTAACTTTTAGATGCATACTTAACCAATCCATCATTCTTGGAGCCTAGGGCTGTCATTTGAGAGCTGTGAATCCCATTAAGCTTCCACACACCGAAAGGTTAAGAATCACAAGGTTGTGATTCATCCCGTTCCTTCTGGAGTTATGTTATTATGGAAAGAAACAGTGGTTGGAAGGAGGAAAAGCAATGGCTGGGAGTTACTGTTGGGGTTGTTCCTTTAAACTTTCAGCAAATTGAACTTAAATAGAGGGAAGAGTCATTACCCAGACAAACAGATGCTGGGGAAAGCACTGAAACAGATGGATCATGAGGCAGATTTAACATATTCACCTAGTCTTCTTGGAAGTACTCCCACAGCCAGGGGACATCTTTAGCCAAATGAAACACAGTGTCAATGGGATCTCTGTCCATCTGTCCTGATGAGGTAGGATCCCCTGGCAACAACAAATTTGTAAGACAAATAAGATCAGATGAAATGTAAATAAGAAGGACCTTGATTATCTCATACCTCTGATGAAGATACTGCACTAGAAGGATGAGAAATAATCTTGGGTACTAGACACCGTTTATAATTTTCATTTTTAAAAGCCATTAGATAAAATACATAGATTTGGGTGCAGAATTGAATTCACAGACTTTCTCCCAACCCATGGCAATGAACATTTAACAGCTTTTGGGGTGGGGAGAACACTTTCAATTTCACATGCAAGTGAGGTGCACATTTTCTTCTGCAAATTTTATATCTTTTTGAACTGCCCTCTAATAAAAACATTCCTGATGTGGTATAGAGCAGTCATTTAGCCCTGTTAGAGTAGGTACTCTCCCAACCAGCAGTTGTGTTACTTCAAAACCAACAAAACAGTTGACATGTTTTATTTCAAAAGTGGCTTTCCCAAAGTGCTAGATTCTAGTCTCAAGAGTATAATGGATAGATTACAATAGAGCTTGAAAATCTGACTACTCTGCTTCTATACCAAGGATAGTTAATGGGGACTTCAGGTCATGCAACTGTTTGTATACACTGCATATCTGAGAAGTGAATTTGGCCTTGAACTGGAAAAGGATTAAATAAGTCAGTCTCATTTCTTGGTAAAACCCTAGGCTCCATGTGACACTACTTGATTGTCTGAGTCATGCCTTCATATTTATAAACCATAGCTAGTGTTTTCACACATTTCAAGATAAAAATAAACATATTGTAAGACACTTGTTCAAGGAAATTTTCCATCTTCAAAGTACATATTTTGTTATCATTCGAAATGAAAAGTTGCAACAAGACACTGATGAGGTTTCTGGTAGTTTTAAGTTC
>VXBU01007356.1:502654-553888 GCA_013400315.1 Bombycilla garrulus
GGTTTAGTGTAGGATCTATTGCATAAGGTTCCAAAAAGTTTTAGAATTGAATTGAAGTTTTTCCACATCTTTTCAAAACTAAGCTGAGAAAGATACATTTTCAGCTGAGAAAGATATATTTTGCACTTCAAGAAATTAAATTTAAAAACTATTGTTTGAAGATGTTCCAACCTTATGTAAAAATAAAACTATCTTGTCAGTTTTATGTCGCAAATTTAATTTAATACAATAAGTACAATAATGTAAACCTGTGCTTTGGAAATGCTGTATTTCTTTTATACAAATGGTTGTAAAATAAATCTGTATAAATTCTGAGATATACTGGGAAAAAAACTATGGCTTATGAATATGAAGGTATGACTCAGCCAGCCTATTAGTATCACAAGGAGCCTACGGTTTTATGAAGAAACTGAATTAATATTTGTTCAGCACTTTGAAAATGTAAAAAGCAGTATAAGTGATTTCTAATTGTTGACTTTACCATTAAAAATTGGAATTAATGCCTGTGCAAAATTATTATATTTTTGAGTAATTAATGGGAGAGCCCACAGGTAATCTACTGGAAGCCTCACATTTCATAATCTGAATACAGCAACTGATGGACCTTGGACATTGCCCCATCATCTGTAGCTCCCTTGCACAGCACTTACCTGAGTTGAAGGGTTACATCAGGAGCCCCTCACTGAGTTCCTTGAACATTTACCTGAACCTGAGGGTTGTGAGAGAGAAAGAATTAAAGACCAAAGCCTTTAATATTTAGGTGCTACAATACTTAATATTTAAGGGCTTGATCTACACTTAGAGTTCATGAGTACTCTGTGATGCCTCTGGAGGACAGAAATCAGGTGAATATCCACCCCCTGCAGAAAAAAATTAAGAGTCTTTTTGCTCTTTATATCTCTCAGTCAATCCTGAATTCTTCTCTGTCTTGTGTTCCAGTTACAGCAGGATTAGTGGAGCATATCTGCTTCCCAAAAGGCTAAAGTTTGATGATCTGAGACTGTCTTGAGTCACCAACAAACCCTTGACAATTCCTGGCCTTCAGCCTCTTAGAGAGGCTGAGAAGAAAGCAGAGCCTGGATTGGCAACTTTTTGCACGATTTTTACTGTGCATTAAGATAGGAGAGAAAAAACATATATATAGCAGTGGTCAATTCAAATAGAAAGAATAATCACAACCTCTAGTCTGATCAGCCTTATCTACTGCCTTAAGGCCCCTCTAGGGATTTAGGCAAGGAAACTCAGCTTGTAGACTATGGTTAGATGCAGGAATGAATGACACACCAAAATGCTAATCAACTGGTGGATAAAGTATGTTACTGCAGCGGTTCTAATTAGTGCATTATTCAAGACCAGATACATTGAAAATGAAAATAATTAGCTTATGAGGGAGTTTTAACACCCCTTGGGTTGAACAGAAGCTTAAACAAAGATTTTCAAGATTACACTTTTCTGTCTAGATACCTCAGTTCTGCCTAAATTCCATATTTGGCATCAGCATCCTTCTTGAACTTGGCTCCAGGTACTTCCCTGCATCGGGAGGTTATATATATGGTCCTTAAAATACAGCAGCTGATGTGTTTGAGTTGTACTAGCTAATCTTCAATGCATATCTGATCCCACTGTATTGATAGAAAACACATACTTCAGGCAATACCATGAAATTCATAGACAGTGAGTTTTACAGACACCAAACAAAATACCCAGATAAATCTCAAGTATTTAGAGCATAGAATAAGTAGCTGACTTAATTTCTCAGCTGCCATAGATTTATTCATTATAAAGATATTATTGAAAATAATTTTGATTTATGAAGGTCACATAAATTCAGTATTTTGTTAAGAAAATGCTGTTAATTTATTACAGATAGTAGATGTGGCCCAAAGTCTTGCTTGCAGAATTGCTTCTTTTCTTTTAAAATACAAAAAACGTCAGTGTAGAAGACCTGTGCATTTTCAGCTATTCAGTAGAGAATGACTACCAAAATCTGAATCCACCTTGCTTAACTGACCTTCTGAGAAATCTCTACTGCTCTAGCTGTGCATTTTTTTGGGCTGGATGGGTGGTTGCCATGCCAGCATCTTTGTGCAAAGCCCTAAGGATACTCCTAAGCCATCAAAAATTTTCTGTGGTAGGTTAATAAATTCAAACCTTTCTTAAGCAGCCAATATATAAAAAAAAAAAAAAAAAAAACAAAAAACCAAAACACTAAAAACCCAGTAAAGCACATACACTGATATCTCTAGTAGTGTTTGTTCCATGATTTTTTTTCTGGGGAAAATCAGTTCAACCAGGAGGCTGACCAGAAGAGATTTATCTGACTGCTTACTCTCACTATCTCAAGGACCAAGTTCAAAACAGCACTTTGAGTGATGTGCTTAGGTTGAAATCTGCTTCCAGCTTTTGAGCACCCTACTTTATCCTATCTGCATCTTAACAAATTTGAAAGTGCCTCCTGTATGAGTACAGGTAAATCTGTCTGTGCTCACATATTTTCTGCTTCAGGGACTGAGGCTATTAACCAAAGTGCCAGGAACAGTGGGATTTACTTTCTGAACTGATCATGCATAAGAACAAGGATTTGCTCTCCACTGACAGCGTCAAAGTATTGAGAGCCAGATTTGAACACCAGCTCTGAAACTCTTTGAGTAGTTAGGGCCTCCCAGGAGTGGAGGGGAATCCGTGTGGACCACTACCACTTGCTGCTGGGATATTGCTTTTGATTTCTGAGTTTGTTAATTGCTTAATTGATCCAGAAAGAGTACCTGTGCCAGGATGCTCTGTTTAACATATGCCATATAATTTTCCTATTTAATTTAATTTAAAAATAGAGAATTTTATAAAAAATATCTAACACTACAATTCTCTTTATCTTCCAGAATTTCGTTTTAGTTCTAATATTGCTTCTCAAATTAAAGAGCTAATTATCTTTCCTGAATATCCATTTTCCATTCTGTTCAGTTTGCCAGGAACCATGTTTTTATAAACTAAACTAAATTAGCTGCTGGAATTCTTTGCTCTCAGATTTTTAAATCACTGTGACAGATCTCAGGAGCCCTTCTAACTTCTCAGTACCTCTGTTGATCTAACCAAGAATCCCAGGGGACACCCAAAGGCAGGGTGTCCTCACCTAACCTAGTCTCCACATTCCTGCTTTTGCTACAAAGTACACTGGACCTTATTGGACAAATAATTGGCAATATTTGTTCACATCAATTCCCAAGAGTCTCACTCAATCCTGTTTCCATTCAGTGGTTATTGGTTTAGGGTCCCACACACTGTCTGGCAGTTTATGACTCTCATTCCTAGAACAAAGTTCAAAGAACTCTGAACCACTCACTTGCAGACAATTGCTCATAACTTATCCGAATTAAACTAACACAAATCATGTTTTATTTTGCTTTTACTTGCAAAAGAGATGAATGATGGACATGCTTTACCTTTTTGTTCTTGTTGTTGTTTTGCACTCCAATGTCAATTACGCTTAATTTGCCAGGAATATTGTCTTACATTATTATCCTTCTAACTAGAGGTTAATGATTTTATCAAAAGCCAGCCAAGTCAAATGAAATAGTACTTTATAGCTAACTGTTCTCCTGCCATTTGCTTTAAGAAGAAAATGTCTTATATTGCTCAATAATACTACTTAAACTATTGCAAAATATATAATTCTGAAGATAAATCAAACCAGACATGACCACGTTACTTTCCCCTCTTTTGTCAGGTCTTTAAGTATACATTTATAGGTTCACAATGAACTGGTCACTCCTGCAAATTACAACTGAGAAAACTGAAACTGCCAGTAGAGAAACCAGCACTTGTTTGTTAATCAACTTTGTATCATTAAAATTCATCTAAACAGAGCAACTTAGAAAAAATTGCTGTGCACATGCACAGAATATATCACTGTTTCAGTTACACCTCTGTCCAGTCAATCTTAAACACTGTTTGCACATATTGGTAGCTTGTTCTAGCTCATGAAAACTTTAGGCCTAAGATATAGCAGTGGTAGGCTGTTCCTGGTGACCATTTCACCCCAAATGAAGAGCAGAAGTGGCTTGGCCACATTCTTAGGCAGAATGTCTGTGGCGGTCCCTAATTTTGTTTGTACTTTTAGTTATGGTTGTGCCCTACCTCCCCTGCTAATTTTCAAATTTGGTTTCTCCCTACAGTTACTCCTCCCTTAGTGCCGTCCCCCTTCCTGTCTGTTAGCCCAACTCCTCCCCTTGTTCCAGACCCTTCCCTGTCACTCCCGACACAGGCCAATCCCTGATGTGTCCACCCCTCTGGAATTACCCTAAATCTTGATGCCCCATTGGCTCATGTGACCCAGGTTCCTCCGCCCCCAGGTGCCATTGGTCCCCCTCAGCTTCTGTCATTCCCCAACCTCCGCCCTTTCTCCTCCCCATCTGCTCTCCAACTGGTTTCTGTGTTGTTCCCGCCCTCTGTTCCAGGCCACTGTTTAAGGTGTTGTTCAGAGCTGTTCTGCCTCTTTGTTCCCTGGAATTCCTGAAATGGCTTTCTGCCCGTTTGATTGTGTCCTGGAGCAAAGAACCCTCCTTTTTCTTCTGTCCCCATCTTGTCTTCAGCTTTTTAGCCCTCACAGCAAGCAGGGGCTTGCTAGCCTTGGTAGCCAGTGCTGCTGATTTGCTGTCCTAGACCCACCTGTCATGTGATCCTTCTGGGGCACCTGGGTCAGTGGCACAGGACACTGCACCACCAGAGAGAGTTAGCCACAGCTCCAGAGGGGCTGCGACAAATGTCCTTAGTCACACCCCCAAAACTGTCTCTCCTTGCTGTACCTTAACTTTATAAGAACCATCATCCACAGGTTAGTTAGGGCTGACTCTCTGCACGCCAGGTATCTGTTTCAGCAGAGTGTCACTGACCTATGCAATGTCACTTTGTTTTTACTTGCTGCGTTGCTTGTCTTATCATCAGTTTCCACTGCCCCAAGAGCAGAGCCAAAGAGCATCCTTCAAAACTGGTAAAGTCAGCACCATTTATTTTTGGGAAAGAAAGGACAGCAGTCTATATTTAATCACGGCTTATTATCTGGCTACTCAAGGTTCTGTATAGCCCCTGCCATTGCAGCATCTGAATGTTTTAGACAGAAAAAGGTTTGGCAACGTTTTAGTTCCCGGGGGACCACGTAGAGTCTCTGGCTCTACTCCCTGCTATTACATTCAATTGCTAGGATTTCCAAGGGACTTGTGGGTTTAGGTGCTTTACACTCACAGAAATTGGATGTAAATTTTGCACTTCAGTCTTTTAGGCTGTTTTGAAAGACCTTTCCCATATTTTTTCTAGGAAAGAAGGAAACTGAAAAGCAGCCAATGTGTAGTGCAGGAAATATTAGTGAGCTGAGGATTTTCCTATGTGCTTTCATCAGCTTTTGCCCTTTGTTTTCATTTGTCCCTGTAGTGCTATCTGAAACCTGTGGAGAGCATATGATGTGAGAAATTAAATTAGTTCTTTCTTCACAAATGGCAAAGTAATGCTCATTCCTACGTCTTTGCTCAAGGAAGGCTCTGCTTGCACTGGGGCAGGAGGCCAGTGCTCTCCACACCCATCCTTTGAATGGCTTTGGCTCCACTCCAGGCTGAAGAGTCAGAAAGAAAGGTATAAAGAGGGCCAAACAAGCAAATTTAGGCTACATGTTGCCAGTAGAAACCCTTGAGCATGTTTAAGCAAATCATTTAGTAGTGCAAACCAGCACTGCACATCAGGAGAGGAGCAAACCATATTCCATTGAAGCTTCAGGAAGATATGTAGATAAGACTAATGTAATTACCAGAACAGTAATTCGGTAAAACTAGTCAGGGAAAAAAAAAATAAAACAAAACCAAAAAAACCACTAGTCACACCCCAAGAAGAAATACCCTCACATCCTCAACAGACATTAATGAAAAAAAGTGGTTAAAACCTGAAGTTTTATGTCTCATTTGAAAGACAAACACAGTTGTTCTGGGCTAGACAGTGTAAAATTTTCCATAAAATTAAATGACAAATCATTATTTGATTTTATATCCAGTAGCAGCAATAAACAGTGAGGTCTCACAGCTTCTGCAGCATCTGAGTAATTCTAAAAATTTCAGGACTGTGGCATGTAAATGGTAAAATATCTGTTCAATGTGGAGTATTGTATATATTCTTTATAGTTGTTTTTGTAATCTTTTGCTAATAAATAGTTTTGGGGCTCCCTCTGTATAGAAAGATCTAAATGGAGAATTTACTTTTTCAATACCTTGTTTGACTCTTAAAAGTGGAACTATCATGTCCTCAGGCTCTTTTTCACTCCTAGATCTCAGTATTTTTAAATTGTTTGAAAAGCTTTTTACATTAAAATATTATGGTCAGTTATATAGATGATAGATACCAAATGCCATGACTTGATCTTACTTCTAAGTACTTAGATCTTGCTTCTAAGATCTTACTTCTTTTGGTACGATGTTTGTTAAGAGCTAATATTGTTATCTACATAGGCAGACCCTGAAATTGTATACAATTCTAAGAAGCCTGTGTTGGTTCTAGGGCCGGAGAACAGGTTCAGGTTCTTGGTTAAGCATACTACACAAATACTGACATAACTTTTTAAAAAATAGTTTTGGAACTGGGAAGGTTATCACAGATGCCCAAGGTCTTCCTACTTGTCTGGCTTAAAGTTTCTCTGTTAAGAGGCAGGTTAGGTTGGCCACTGGTTTCAGGCATGCTAGAGTTTTTGCTTTGCTAGCTACAGAACCTGAGTTTGCGTGACATTTCTTTATGGTAGAAATGCAATTGGTGAGTGTTACCCATTGAGTTTATTGAAAAATGTCTCCACTAGATTAATATGATCTCATTTTTAATCCAGATTTTGTGTTTTTTCATTGGAACAATTACTTTGTCAAATACTAAACTATACTAGACAGACTACTAAAGAGGTAGAATTTATGTTAAAAATTCCTTAATTTTTCAGAAAGTAGACTCAGATTTTAATGAATCAACAACTTCACTTTTTTTCATTCAAGTCTCATTTTACATTCACAGCAGATGAAAAAATGAAAAGGTAAAGAAAACTTTGCCTTTTAACCTCAAAAAGGATTTTTCGCTTAGAAAAGATACAGTAACCTACTCCCTTCCAAGAATTTGAAGGCAATATATTTGGCTCCTTAGAAAAATATTTCAGAATTCTACACCTTGCAGAAGGGAGGTGGATGCAGAAACGCTTGCCATAGCTGCCACATATATTCCTCTTTGAAAATGCTGGAGTACTAACAACATTGTTTGCATGGCTGTAAAGTATAGTAGTACACAACGTAACAGACTTCCTTGCTTCTGCACCAGGCACTAGTGACATATATTATGTCACTTGAGACAGATTAATTAAACTTATATTGCTATTTGGAAGTTGTTCACATCTATCTGAATTGTTTACAGAGGGGAAAAAAACAACTTGCAATATATTTGTGGAGCAATATACTGCTGCATAGGACAGAGGAGAATCTTAGTTTCCATTCTAGAAATTGGAAATACATTGTGCAGTTAATTATAAAATTCAGGCTCTGTTCTTTCAGGATGCATATTGTCATTCACAAATTACTGTTTGTTATTAATTGCAGTTTTTCACCAAGGACATTACTTAACAGTGTGGGAGCATGTTTTCAACGTGAGATTGACCTGTGACTTACCAGGGTGAAAAGCTAATGAGGTCAGCGGGAGTAACCAGAATGAAGGGGGACTTCTAAAACTCTCACGCTTTTAAAATCCTCTCAGAGTAAAATTAATTCACTCTGTCTTCTCACCTCTGCAAGCCACATTGGTGGTAAAGAAATGGTGGGTAAGAAAGGCAATATATTTCCTGATGTTCTGAATTGGTTTATATACAGGTCAGACAAGTTTATGTAATCTAGGCATACTGTTAGCATCATATTTCCGGAGGAAATCTGAAGCATCAGAAGCTCTTCTTGATACAGTAGCACTCATATTTTTTTTCTAAATTTTTCTTGGGGGGAAAAATATGTCAAATTCCCAAACAAAGAAGTCTAGTGTATGAAGTGATGGGTGGATTTTTTTAGATTGCTTTCAATGAGAAATGATTTTAGGGTGGGAATATTGTGAAGTAATTTCATTATCTTTTGGGAGCCTGCTATCAGTGGTATTCAGGTTATAGTCAAATTTCATGCCGCAAATGCTTCAGCTGAGCAAGAGAAACAACTCTTATGACTGGGAAAGGAGAAGAGCTAGCTGGTAGAGAGAGAATGAGAGCACCATCAGAGTGGGACAAGCCACTTGAACATATATTCTAGCCATACCATGAATATGTATCCATCATGCCACTCTCTCCTGAAGAGATCTCTCTATAACTGTGAGCAGAATATCAAGTAAATTTTTTTCATGGATGCTAATTTCTCATCTTAGTCTCCTCCTCTTCTAGCACCTTCCTAAAACTATTTCAAAACATCCATATTCAGATAGTTACAGCGCAAATAGAACCCTTCTGAGTGACTGGCATCAAAGAACCCAGGGACTTCAAGTAACTAGTCTGCTTCTTTTTGAGATTTCCAGAGGTTTAGTGTAGGATACAAAGAAAGAAAATAATAGAATACCCAGCAAGAAAACATGATGACAGTTAGTTATCTTTTGAAAGATAGTTAAAAGTACTAATCCTATTTTCAGCACTTTGGGTAATCACCATGAACTAAATGGCCATTAGAGCACTTTCTAACAGAAACTAATATGGGAAAGAGCCATGCAAACCCACTTCTGCCCAGCCACTGCGAATATGGAAAAGCAAGAAGAAAAAATTGCTTCAATCCTATTAGTACAATGATCCCTATACATTCCAGTCCAAGATTAATTCTTTCCCACAAGGGCATATAGTACATTTTCAAAAGAAAAAAGAAAGACATTTTGAAGAAAAAGGTGATAAATGCTGATCCCTTAAAGCCATCAAACATATGTATTACTTTAAGTACATGTCTAATATTCAGCAAAGCAGAAGCATAAAGTATAGATTTGTTTTATAATCATTTGTTGATTAAACTGAATGCTGTAGCAGACACGTGAAGAAGAAAAGCAAGTTGAAGGGTTAGCTGACATAAGGCCAAGTTAAACAATATGTAATTATGGCTTCACTTAATCTTTTCATTCTACTTCAAAGCTTCCATGTGTGGGAAGGGTTTTGACAGGTTAGAGTCAGGTTTGGTGTCTTGCTTAGCTTGACTTTTTTTTCAATGACCAACACTTTTCTAATATGCCTATTTCCTTGAAATACCACAGGAAAAATTCAACTTACCACTTCCAGAGAAACCACACTGATACCCGTTAGCCCAACCGCTTTATAAGGTTGAGCCGTTATTTTCCTAATTTGGATTTTATTACTGGCATAAAATCTTGAAAATTACAGACAGAAGCAAGCTTTAAGGCATTGTGAGAAAAGATAAAGGGGCCAGGACCATATATTCTGAATCCTTTATCTTAATATCTAATAATAAACCCATGGGTAATAATGTGGCCTGTGAGACCTAGCTAGGTGCTTAATTAAAAAGCAAGATCAAAGGTGATTGCTTCATTTAGAATACAAATCTCTGCGTTTGTTACTATAAGGGAGGGGGCAGTGTGCAACAGCCTGAACTATAAATCTTTGTTCCCCAGTCCCATGCCAACCCCACCCAAGGTCTCTGAGGCTGGAATGCATCAAGTGCACTGACCCCTCCCTAAGCCTTCCTAAGGATGGCATCTTGAGCTTGTACTGCCTGAGCCTGGCCTCACCAGCCTCACACTGGTACTGGCTGCAGGCAGGGCTGCAAGGTCCAGGTGAGTGTGATCAGCTCACCAGGAAAAGTGTAACCGCAGCACAGGAAGTGTAGGGGTAGGTAAGTGTGGTTTACAACAAAAGTTCCCTGCACCGCTTACAATAGGAAACACTGTTCCTTAACCTTTTCCTAATGTAACATAAAAAAAAGCAGGTCATGACAATATTAAAAATTTGAGTTTAGTGACAGATGTAGCATAGGTAACGTTTTAAGTTCAGAGGTCGGCAGGATTTCATTAGGCACAGGTGAAAAGTAATACTAGGCTGGTTGTAATACTAAAAACCAAATCTCTGTGTAGCTCTAAATCTGCTCCTCATGTGATTTGGTGTTGAGAACACCCCAAATATATTGAAAACTTGAATTTAACAGGAGTTAGTACTCTCATTTAACTCAGCCAGACTATAATTTAACATAATCCACAACCTTAATATATAAAAAATTAAAAAAAAAAAAAAGCCCCCCCTTTTTTTTTTTTTTTTTTGCCTGTGTCATTTCTCCCGAACTTTCTACTTCAACAACTGCCTGTTGATGTTGTTCTCCCAGTGGAAAAAAAAAAATAAAGACAAGTCATGGCGCAAAGATTAGTGATTGAAAGTACCTATAAAATCCTAAAATAAGTTGATCAGTGGTAGCACTAATTGCCTCTGCCACAATGTACAACAAAATTTAAAGAAGTGTAGACTAACTTTGTTGTTGCGCAAAATTCTGATAATGGATTTTTCCTGGACCTGTTGTTATGGAAGTAGATTTTGATCCTTGGGATTGATTTCCTATTATTGTTGACAAAACTCACACTGAAAATTAAGAATCCTCAAAGAATTTTTTTTTTTTTTGTTTTCAGAGATTCCAGAGGAATAAGCCTTTGGTTTGGGCTGAGGTTCACACCATTCCTCAGTGTGGCACTTGGGGACACAGTTAGCGGTGGATTTGGTAGTGCTGATTAACGGACTCAATGTCTAGGAGAGTTTTCCAGCCTAAATGATTCTATGATTCATTGTGGGAAAGCACCTCTTTCTGCCACATTAAAATCAGAGAAAAAAACTGTCAAGGGGTATTATTTTACCCTGTTTTGCAGCTCTTCCCTCACCTAATGGGATTAACATCCAGCTCTCATTGCAGTAACAGCCCAAGCCTAAGAGTTTATGAAAGTCTGACCTAAAACCTCTACTAATTTGATTGGTTTCTAAATACAATGAATGAAATTTTCTCTCCTTGCTAACATCAATATAATTTAATAGTCAATTTTTTGAAAATATCGTTTTGTATTCATGGTCAAACCATGCCATTCTCTTGATCTTAACATGTAGAGTATCTCTTCTAATACTTCCTAAGGATAGTTGGTCACTGTCAAAGTTAGAAGCAGCTAACTTGGTGCTCTTCTCTATCTTTTTTACATTTTTGGCAAATATTTTCATTTTATATTTGCTTGATCCACTCTCCCATCATTAAAATGAATATATAGTGGCTCATATTCTATAGTATCAAATAAATCATCTATATAGTTAACTGATGATGTCTTTATTTGTCTTCAAGACCACTTTCTGTGGTTTACACAATTCTGGGCATGGATGTTTTATTTTAAATAGTAATTGAATTCACTGAGTAAAATTTGTGATTAATGTAGGTGTGAATTATTCCAGGAGCACAAGACACTGGTGAATAATGGAAAAATATATTTTCTGAATAATCTATTTGAAAGATAAGAATTGTACAATAAATTATTCAACCAATATGATTCAACAAGTCTTTAATAATGTTTAAGGTAGCATGCACTCCCTCTACTGGATGACTTGGTGCTTTTAAAGGAAGCTAAAAAACTGTAGAGTCATGATTTCAGAATTGTTTTTCCAAATATCTAAAAGGTCTTGGCTACAGGACAGGGGACCTTTCAATATTTATACATAAACTCAGATGGGCATATCTTATTGGGCAGCCATCTTTTTGAAAGGTCAAAGATTTAGACATAATTACTTGGCATTGTAGGCTGATTAAAAAAAAAAAAAAGTCATCCTTAAGTATTATGTGACATGCTGTGATGAACTATGGCTCGGCCAAGGGAGACCAAGGCATAAGACACTCGAGAAGTTTTTGTTCAAGTAATGACTGGTGGCATCATTGGTCATGGGAATCCCAGGATTGTGCTGCACCTTGAGCATTGCAATCTAAATGCTGGTCAAAGTCCTCAACAAATATTTCACTGTATGAACATAGTCTATTAAAATATTAATGCTAGGAAATGGTGAGTAGATGTTGATGCCATCAGATAAGGCGTGGGCACTGACAGCTCAGTCTGCTCGTTAGATGGCCCCCCAAACACAAGAGAAAGCATCCTGTCCCCACCCTAGTCCTGACTACGGCAGTGGCTTTGATGTGTGTCAGATGTGTGTCATACATGAAAGTCAATACATTTCATTTCTTGTCCCAATTCAACTGGAGACATCAAGCTTGGGGCTGCCTGGCAGGATTATATAATTTGAAATATATTATCCCTTTTCCAGTTACTTAGCCTCTCATTTCCCTGACCCTGCCTCCTTACAAATGAATAACTCATCCACAATTACTTTTTCTCCACCAGTCCTATTTTTGTTATATCAATACACAAATTTGAGGACTTTTTGATGGGTTTCTCAGTCATTTCAGCCTTGTATGATATTTCTGATGTGCACAGTAGTCCTTGCAATGTATGACCCTCACAAGACTGCCAGCAGTCCCCTCTAAGTTCCCATGAATGTCAGTCTGCTGTTATGTAATTTATGCTAACTCTAACCTTTGACATTCTCTTACTTTGATATCTGTTTCCTAAGCCATGTCCAGCAGTCATTCATAGTAATAATAATAAAAGGCTATGATCTGGTAATTCTTCCTCAACATAAGATGTTCATCTTCTCTTGACTTGCCCTTCAGATCTTTTGATTTCAGACTGTGAAAGGTCCCAGGTCTTTCTGATAGAGTTCGTCAGACTCCACTGAAATCTCTCTCAAAGGCTCTCTAGAGACTTGTGCAGAGAAGCATTTTAAAGTTTGTGATGAGTCTGATCCAGCACATACTGAAAGACAGTCTTTCAATATTCTTTTTCTCTGAACTTCAGTCATGTCTCTCGAGAGTAATTTATTCTGGCAAAACCAAATTCAATCTAATTTTTAAATTACATTGAAATCAGTATAACTTCAGTGAAGTGACAGAATACAGATACAATAAATGCGAGAAGATTTCAAACCTGTTTTTTCTGACAGCAAAGAAGAAAGTCCATAACTGCTGACATTAGGATTGGTGCTTAAAATGATGGACATCAAACAACCAAATATATTCAAAACCCATTCACATTCATGCTGTATTCTTAACCCCATATACCAATAAAATAGCATCATGCTACTAATCCCACTGCTGTCAATGGTCTTTAGATTGCAGCTTTTATGGTGAGAGAATGGATGACATCCCTTTGGAGAAATAAAGAGAACAGGAAATATATTCATGGCTTCATAAGCAGAAATTTAGAGTGGAAATCTTGAATTAATTTACTTAGTTCAGATGTAAGATTGTATAAATGTTTGTCATTATTTCTTGTGTAAAAATGAAGAAACATTCATATAAAGAGAATTTGTCAGAATACTCATCACATTTCCATTATCTAGGAAAAATGTGACTTGGGATCCATTAAATACAAAAGAGTGAATAGCTTACTCATTTCCTGATAGTTATATCAAGATTAGTTAGAGTAATATAGCTCTACAGTACATAGGAAAGTGCCATAGATTTATTTATAATCTCTCTAAAAATGGTGCCAAAGAGATATTTTTAGCAAAAAGAAAAGAATACAACTTAAGAGTAAGGGGCATGGGTTTTTACTGTCAAAATTATCCTTTTGTTTTTGTTACTAATATCAATATTCTCATAGATATTAAGATTCTGGAATTAGAGCATCATTTAAATGGACAACTTTTTTTCCTTTAATAACATCATTCTTGTTCTTGCCTTGATAAATGCATCAGACTCTTTTCAGTGAACATGTGGCAAGTGGCACAAATTTGAATACTAGGGAGAACTTCTTTTCTGTGAGGATGACTGAAAACAGAAGCAAGTTGCCCAGAGAGTTTGTGAGGTCTCCTTCTCTGGAGATATTCAAATTGACATGGACACGATCCTGTGCAACCTCCTCTAGGGGAACCTACTTTAGCAGGGGGTTGGATCTCCAGAGGCCCCTTCCAACCCCAACCATCCCATGATTCTGCAATTAATATCTCCAAAATTCCTACCCTTATTTCCTTCAGCCCAGTAACTAAATGCATCTTAAGCGTCAAGTATTTGTAGGTACACAGTCAGTCTTTTTACCTCTTGAAAAAATTCATCTCTAAGCTCATGAGTACATTTAAAACTGGAAATGATAACTGATTTTTATATTTAATTTGATTTCTGTTGGAAGAAAAGAGACCCATATTTGGGATCAGGAGTTTTGCTGCCTTCAGACCCAGTGCAAAACCACATCCAGAGACCCCCAGAAATTATTAGAGACTACATGTATGGCACTTGAGCTTATCTGCAGTGGGCCTGGGATGTTTTGGAGAGACAGTGTATGTACATTTTGCTCTGTGCATGAGAGAGAAACCTGATGCATTGGAGATCTATTGCAGTTGTGATGCACAAACGGGTCACGTGCCAGGCACATATCCATTGAGCCCATCACATCCGAGATCATGTGGAACTGGCAGGTTGAGTTACCCCATGAACAGGTGACAGGTGACAGGGCAAGAGCAAAGCCATGTCAGCTAGTTAGGAACTTGCCAGGTGGCGGGCTGGCGGGCTTTACTCTTTAGCAGCCATCTGACGATAGGAAAATGCACTAGAGACACAGCAAAGCCACCACATGGAGCATTTTCCAAGCAGGTGTGGGAAATCAACTCATGTGCTTTAAATTCCACGTGAACACCTAAACTATGAGAACCTTATTCAGCTCAAAAAAAGGATCATGTTGGAAAAATATTGTATAGAAAAAGTAAATTTGTAAGAATACTTGTAAAAGTTCTAATATAAATAATATTTAATTTTGTCCAGGATAGCAGCAAAATTGTGGAGGAGTTTAGACCCACCTTTTTCTCAATGAAATATCTGAATTTCAGGGAAAAAAAATCTAAAATGTTTAAAGGAATGATATTTCCAAACTTGGTCTAAAACTAGATATTCCTATTAAAAACCCATCTTTTTACAAGTTTGAGAGGCAGTATTTTTTTTATTTGTAAGGAACAGAGAAGCATTTACAGCACAAGCTTTTTTTACAGGAATGAAATAGAAGCCTACATGACCCCTAGGTTATCAGGCACAGGACATCTTTTTTTAGAGTGCTCTTTGTCTGAAAGCATAAGCTGTTACTATGGTTGCTAAACACTGCAGTAAAATGTTATTGTTTGCATGTGAATTGTCAAATCCTAGTAATACAGACTGAAATGTTATATGTCCCATGACTGCCACAGACTGAAGTTCTGTGAAGCATTCTGTCTCTAACCATTCACAGTCTTTCTCTGAATGAGGCTAGGTTTTGTCTGTGTTAGAAATACTGGTGACCTCTTCTTTCATAAGCTCTTGTCCTTAGAAAAGACACTTGAAATTTGGCAGGAAAGTGAGAAACTGAAGATTCACAGCTGTAGTGGATGTTAAAAGAAGAACTCCAAACAGGTAAAATACCATATCATGTTACATACTTGAAAGAAACCACACTAAATTATTCTCTTTTTTTGCTTTATTTGCTCCACACCTTTGACAACTGCAAAATGCAGCTGACAGTACTTATCTTTCAAAAGCATTGTGAAAATAAAGGAACATTTGTGAAAAGCTAAAAGTCTTTACTAATAAGCTCCACTAAAAAAAGCAATGAGGAATTAATGATTCTGTTTGTAGGAGACAGTTTGAAAAATATATGGTAAACAAAGTAGAAGACACTACAAAGAAAAAAGATGAAAAAGTTTTCTATTATCACTGTCTAGAGGAGTCTCATCTCCTCTGTGTACTGAGGCACAGGTTTGGGCGAGAAGGCACAGTAGATGGAAACAGTGATATGTAATAAAAACATGGACAAGATATATCATTGTATTACCTAATATACGAGACAGGCAAACAAAGGTAATACAGTTTGCAGAAACTCTGAGAACGAAATACCTGGTTCCTCCGATGGCAGATGGAGTTCCTAGGTATAAAAATGTCAACTGATGTTACACATGGATACTACTTTCAGCTTCTCATCAAGTCTTCACCAGCCTTTAATGTAAGTAGGGATATTTCTGTGAATATGAACTTTTTCCCTGTTCTCTTCTCTTTAGTAGATCTCTTCAATTCAGCTCCAGCAACAAAAGCATCATTGAAACTTGGAAAATGTTTGTATCCTGTTTTAATCATGATATGTCAGAGCTTCTGTGTCTTAAAAAAACTGCAGGTTTGGAAGCCTACTAGTGAGATAATTAGGCTCTCAATGCATTCTTGAGCAATTCCTCAGGTTTTATTAGCTTTTATAGAAAGACTATAGAACACTATGAAATATATGCAAACTAAATAAAGCGACATAACCGCATGAGCTCAGATGTGTATACTGTGTCTGTGTGTGTGTATGTGGAGTTTGCCAAGTGGAATAATAGTAAGTGTTAAGAGTTAGGGCTTTTGTCTGTTCTTGCTTTAGCATCCCAAGTCTGAATATTTAAGCATCACACCAGCTTCTCATCAGCTGCCTTACAAGAATCATTCTCTAAGGACCCAGGTTTATTCCAGTAGAACTTCCTGGTGCCTGGCTTGCTAGCCATGTGGCCAGCTGTACACCCATGATACTACAGAGCTGCACAGTATTTTTAGCCAGGAACTCCTCCGTTACCTTACTTTTACTCACAGAGGATTGGGACCAACCCAAACGACTGATAGGGATTTTTTGCAGTGAGGGGGTAGCCCTCCTCACCTAGGGATGAGCACTCTTGGAGGGCATGGGAAGGTCAGCTTTGGCAGAGCAACAGTGCACTGTGTAATGAGACATCCATTTCTCTTGTAGACACTTTCTAATGAAGACCTGAGCCTTTCTGGAAATCCCCATCACTGGCAACTGTAATCAACTGTCAACACCACACAGCAGAGCATGACATGAAATTCATGGGGATCCATCTGCTCTTGCATATATCAAGGACCATAGCTATTATTTTGGACTCAGACCAGCTGTATGAAGCACAGTCTGTGAATGCCATGTTCAACTGCAGAGAGAGCCATCTCAGGAAAACCTACTCTAATTGATTTGTACTTTACTGTTTTCTCTTCTACTGCTGTGTCACCCATCAGCGTTTAAGCATCAGGGTGTCCTGTGGTTCCTTAGAAACAAATTATCCTTTTATTTAAATTTTATATGGCCAGGCATACTTGACTGGTAATAGTGTATGAACCAAGAAAGTCTGTGATGGGAATTTTTGTCTGCAAATTAAATTATGCATAAATATAAGAAAAAAGTGTAATGTTTATATGATAGGAATGATTTCTGGTGAGGTCTGGAGTTTTTTCACTGTAACCTTTCTGATGCTCCTTTGACATTGCACAGTGGGTATTTTTAAGTTATTTATGTCACCACTTACTAAATAAACATTGCAATATTTTTTAGATCTAGGATAAACTATATCAATTTCTCTTTCTTCTGCTCTGAGGTTGCTTATATGAAGAGGCCCTGTGACTCAGTTAATCTTCGCAAAGGAACCATTACATCGGTAATAAAATGGGAAATGAGCACGCGGCAAACAAGACTTCTCTTCAGAGAGTCTAGAGGTGCAAAACAATTTCAGAGAACTGTAGCCATTAGTAAAAAGAGCAGATTACCTGCGACAGCCAGCCAGATATATGCACAATATATTTGATAGAGCTTTCACAAAGAACAACCAGCTCATTGTTATAGAAAATGCACAATAGCTTTTGAAAGAATGGTGACTAGGGTGAACACTTTGGGACTGTAAACACTAGCATCAACCACCCACGCTACAGAAAATCCATGGAAACAGCCCAGAGTGTCTCTGGTGGGTATGGTCCTAACTGTGCTTTAAAGCAGATCTTCCTTGTTCCCTCTCACACCAGTCAAAGGTGAAAAGGAGACAGAAAGGTAAGGGTTTGAAAAAGGGTTTCAGAGTTCCCAGCTATGCACACACCTTTTCTCATCCCTCTGGTTCCTGAGCCAGAGGGGCCCTGAGGCTGGGAGATCACCATGGGGAAGCATCACCAACACACTCATCCTGTGCTTATGCTTCCCCCTAGACATCCACTACACTGCACAGCTGGAACTCAGACACTGGAAAAGGGGAGTCAGTGGGTCCCAGCCTTACTGGAAGGGAGCTGCAAAACACTCCAGTAGAGATTTAAGCCATGTCAGTGCCAGGGCGAGGCAGCAAGGCAGCCACAAGGAACACATAACCATGCATCTCCAGCAAGCTCCTCTGCCACAGGAGCCATTCTGGACAAGGACCCTTGGAGAAATTTGTGCCCAGGCACCTGTCACAGCTGTTTGGTGCTGCCTCGTGGGGGCAGCAGTAGAAAGCTGGGATTGCCAACAACCTGTAGAAATCTCCATCTCATGCCTTTTTGGATCCCCAGTGACACTGGAGCTGCAGTGTTTGTGGCTCTCTGAAGCCAAACCCTAATCCTAATAACAGTTGGGGCTGAAGCTGAGGTCCCCAGCACCACTGTTGGCCCACATTAGAATGGTGTGGAGAGACCAAGGCTGGTGCACCACCATGCCTTTTCCAGGCTCGGTGTTCCTGCAGATGTAGGCTTGGTTGCTCTCTGAACCCAACCCTTACCAAAATGACAGCAGAGAGCTGAAGATGAGGTATCCACAGCATTGGCGGTCCAGACTGGTACAGGGTGGATGCCAGTTGTATAAGGCTGAATTTGTGACCTCATAAGTTGCAGGATAAGACTTATGCAGGGCCAGGACTGGAAGACAGACATGTTTCAGCAGATAAGAGATATTTCTAGGCAGCTGAGGAACTCATAAGAAGTCTCAAATTTTGGCTAACCTTTTGCTGGAAACTGTTTCATCCCCCACTGAGCACAGAAAGTGGAAAGCACAGCAGGAAGGAAAAGCAATCCTTGCTTCTCTCTAGGGCTTGTATTTCTGAGGAAGTCAAAAGAGAAACTATCTCAAATTCATAGTACATCTCCCTTCCAGGTGACACACAGCACTGTGTTAAATCTGATCAAATGCAAAGGTAGTTACACCACACTATTTCTCTAGATTCCTTCAACAAGTCAGTGGAGACAAACATGTTCAGGGTGTGATCCATGTCATTTCTAAGGTGGGTATCTAAGTAGGCCAGCTAAATCACAACTTAAAAATGCCAGTCTCTTTTATTAAGATATAAAATTAGGTCATGATGGTGTGTTAAGATATAAACACCTGGAGTACAAACAGGGTAAACTTAGGTGGTATAACTCCCACCCATCATCACACAGCTTAGAAAAAGGCAGTTGTAGTGCTCCATCTCAAAGCAGTTGTAGTAGTTACAGTTTGCTCCATTTTTTTGGCAGCTCTGATCTTGCTTCAGTCCGGCAAGTCCTTTCCCTCAGGATCACCTCCAAGATAAAAGTCCATTTTCATCACCTTTCTCATGATGAAAATTAGCAATGGGGCTTCATGTTGCAGCCCTTTGCAAAACACCTTGCTCTTACATAGCTACAAACCTTTTTTAATGAGCCTCACCATAATGGCTCTTTTAGTCACAGAAATACAGCAGGGAAAGGAGAAAATCCACATATAAAACTGCTTCTGAATGCACTGCATCAGTCCTAAAGCCCATTTGTTTTCTTTTCTCTTTTAATTAGGTTTTCTGCAGGCTCCAGCCATTAACTCTGTTTTAAAACAAACTGTCCAAGGCTTTTCTTTGATAACGGTTTAATTTTAGCTTTTTCACCAACCTCCGAAACACAATTAACTCTCATGCCTGGTATCTCTCATCAGATTTTCCTGCCTCTCCTCCCTTGGCAGTCCTCCAAATCAGGTTCATTTAACACCCACAAAGTTCCCACAATTGAATCCCATCTCTACAGATCTCACTTTCCCTGCACATCAGCTCACTACGGAGGGCAGCAGCTTCCTGTATCATTTACATCAAAGTCATCTGATGCTGTGAGCAGCAGTGTTTGTATGACACTGTTTAATCCAATCCTCACTGCTTAAGTGCCCAGTCAGGACATGGAAGGAGACTGCTGCTACTTGTTCTAAATGAGCAGCACATACACTGCCAATGCTGCCACCATGAAAACAGTGGCATGGGTTTGAGCTTGGAGTCAAGTACTTTCCCTTTTCCTCCCCGCCCAGGCAAGAGATGATCAGTACATTTAGATTGTTCACTGGGTGTCGACACAGCCCCATTACAAGCTGTTTTTTCCTGCTATCTTCAGCCAGCTGTGCAAAAGGACACAGCACAGCCCTTCCTCCTTGAGACACACATCACCAAACTAGCACTGCAGTGCTTCAGAGGAAAGCAGTGGGTCTGATGGGGACAGGAATACTCGTCATCATTCCCTGCATTCCTGGAGAAGCTTTCATCTGAAGGTTTTAAAGAATATACCTTTTCCCAGCATCTCATATAAGGCGTAAGCCTTACAATACCATTGACAGGCTAGGCAACTACACTTGTTCCAGCTTGCTGCGTCTCTGGGGAAACTAACACCAGCACCACATAAACCAGAGGCACCTTCATTTGAAGGCACTGGGTTCTCTGTTCTTTGGAGAGCCAAGATACTCTCTCTGGGGCAGGCAAATCTTGGCAATTAGGACTAAAAAATGTGGACCGCTAGGTAGCACAGCACAGTACTGAGCTTTAACACAGTGGAGCCAAAATACCTTTGCTTAAGAAGGCACACAACCACACATAATGCACATAAAGGCAGAAAATTGCTTACAAACCCTCTAGAGCGAGTGAACTGAGGAGCTGTTCATAATTTTTGATCACCTGCATTTCCAGTTTAGGGAACTCATCCCTCTAGAGCCCTGGCACAGCAGTGAGGTATACACCTCGGTCCTTAGATCATCAGTCTTATTTTTTTAGGGTGAGATGTCTTTCTCCTGATAAGGAAGGTCCCAATGTACATATTTCTTCTCCAGTTTTCTGAGACCCTGAAAGCTCAATTCAGTGTTATAAGACTACTTTTCTCTCAAGATTTACATAATACTTGGAACAAAAATTAAATAGACAAGATTAAAAAAAAAACACTGAAAAAAATTAAGACTACAGCAAAGGAAACTAATGTCAGTCCTAAATGCTACAGAGGTCTGCATGATGGAATTTATACACATTCTGTCTTTTAGAAATGTAATTGGAAATCTGTCAACATCATTAGATGCCTGGGCATTTTTACAAATCTGCCCCTGAAGGAGCTGTGGCATAAAGTGAATGCTAAAACAAGGGTTTATTTCCAAGAATGCTTTCAGAAATGGATTATGGAAGCTTAAAATTATTTTTTCATTCTCCTTAGCTTAGTATAGAGTTGGTAGGACAATACATTAATCAATGCATACAGAAATTTATTCCTTGTATATGAGTCAGTAGTTCAAGACTCTGGCAGGCTGTAAAGTCACACAGGGCTGCTGTGTGACTGTAGATAAGTATCTTCTTTTTATATTCCTTTTTCTCTCCATTTTGTGAATTTAGGTTCTAAGATGTTGTGCTGGAAGTCTTGGCCATAGCACAGTACTCCGAGTATTTCAAGCAAAACTTATAACATGTCCTCATATATTCTTGTATAATCTTCTGTTCATCCATAACCTGAAAATTCTTGATTGACAACTTTAGAACAAAAAATATCTTTGGAAAACTGTGGAAGTAGGAAGTGAAATTTGTACTGTATTGTGTAGGTCTCCTCCATTTTGTTGCCAGGAAAATTGAGCCACGAACTGGCTTGAGTCCATCAATATTGATGGATACAAAGATAAGTCATCACTGTTGCTGTAGCTGGACACAAGAGGCTTTATTAGAGCAATCAGTGTAAGAGTCAATGTAATTTGGCAATTGTATTTCTGGTTGAGACTGAGAGATTCGTTGTAGATGGCAGGAGAAAGAAAGAGAACTTGCTCTAACCACAGAGGACTTTTTTGTTGTAAGGAGGTCTTTGAAGCAGACAAAGTGAAGAAAGCACAAGCTTTGGAGAAGTAAGGTGCAGCTCACAGGTTCAAAATAGCTGCCAGACTTTGGAGAATGAGAACGGAGAGCTGATGATGGAACAAGACATATAAAAGTCTCTAAGAGCTTTGGCAAAAATGGTCTCAGTAGAGTAAGAAGAGCAATTACTAAATTGGTAAGTAAGCAGTTAAATATAGATTAAGAAGAGAAAATAAATAGCCAGGGTTTAAGACAGACATAGCCAAGGATGGGGGAGACAGATTACTCATGAAGCAAAGGGAAAAATAAAACATGTAAAAGCAAATGGAAATATTTTTATAAAATTTATATGATTTTTTGGTGTGTTTTCATTTCTACATTTTATTATATTTCATTTAGATTCAGAACCAAGTCAAGATTGAAAAGCACAAAATCCTTCGTGAGAGGCAAGATCTGTCTCCTGCACAATCTTCATTGCAAGTGAGGTCTGGCTAAAATCACTTTCTGCTTTCCATGTTTATCTGATATCAGATTGCTAAGTAACTTGAATATTTTTGGCTGATTGAAACCTCTACACTTTTATATAAACCTATCTCGAAGAATTCTGAACCGCTTAGTTCCAGAATAATGCTTTTACTTACTTGCAGTGTATTCAGTGGCAGTTCTACATGAAAACTTTCGGGTTTATATGGGAAATTGCTTACCTAGAATATTTAGAAACCATTTTATTTTAGTCTAATTGCTGGGGACGTGACTCCTTTAGTTGTGATGCAATGTATCACTTGCCACTTTTAGTCTTCAATTATATCAACATTATTTTTTTTTTAATACAGTACAGTTTCTTCCAGAAAGGGAACATACTTTGCTCTTTTAAACATGTTAAAGTAGTCAGCTTCCATTTTTTCCCAGGAAAAGCTTCAATTTACAGATGCTTTTAAGTGGTAATCTACTGACTTTCATTGTTGTCATGACAACATCATTGAGCATTTTTATGCACATATTTTCCATTCAAGTTTTGATTGTAAATGTACAGGATTTTTCTAAGATCATTTATATGGCAACATCTAAAGCTATATTAAAGATGTATTTAAACAGTCTTTACACTGACGTCTCTAAGGTTGCCATCCAGTTTCAGTAGATACAAACTGAAATATGCCATATTTTTCAACTGAGACAAGCCTGAGAGAAACAAGGTCCTCGGTTTGGTCTGGAGTAGAAATCAGTTCATAAAGTCTTATGTCGGTTTCCCAGGCAGTAAGACAAACCTTTCTACAAAGAATAAATTCTCATATCTCAAAAACAAGATGGGGAAGTTCCTTTAAAACCTCTTGTATTGCATGTAATCACAGGAAAAATGTGGACAGTTGGTCACCTACCTCAAAATTTATTCGTTTTAATGATTTATTTTTTGCCTGACACAGGGACACTGTTCCTGCAGCAGTTAAGGATAATGATGAGAGGATTGCATGGAAATTGAGGAGCAGTCCCTGACTGTGGTGTTGGCTGAAGAAGGGGCATGTGAGCACCAGAAGCAACTCTGCCAGCAGTGCTGAGCCACAGGCTGCCAGTGTCACAGCACTGAGTGCCTTTACATCCCCTCCTTTGGGCAAGTGCTGCTCTGCACAACTCACAATCTATGGTTCCTGCCTTGTCATAGCATGTTCATATTTCTTAAAGCATCCAGTTGTTATGTAATTTCTGGTTTTCTTACTCCCCTGCTTCTTACCACATCGCGGGGAAAATACACTTGCAGTACCAAGTCATTTCTTACTGCCAAGGATGCATTGCTGAGCCACTTTTTCACACAAGTTTTCTTCTTGCTCTGAGTGGCTGAAACCAGATCCCTTTCCTCTTTAACCCCTTCAGATTCAGAATCTGATGCAGATTTTTAATTGGGGTATTTTTTTTTCTTGCTAACAGTTTTGGTTACATTCTCATGGGTACTCTGATTCTACTTCATTGGAAACGCATTGAATTGGAAAAACTCTAGAACCCCACAACCTCCTTACAGCTCAGCTCTACTCCCAGAATTTGTCATTTCCCTTTCTCCAGGGTATTTGGTACTGCAGAGCATTGACCTGTAATGCCTACTACTTCTTGGCATTTCCAAACATTTCATGGCTTCTCTAATTGTACTGCCTCCTCCATTTCATCTGCGTCATGTGTCAGGAAGAGCCTTCAGGACTTTTGCTCCCCACTGATTTCTAGTGTCTGGCAAAGTACTAAGAAAGTTTCATATCTCTCTGTTCCACTGGCAGCTGCAAATAAATGCTCCTATTTTCATCTGCTCTTTGGGGAGCATCATGCAACAATTTCTATTCTGTTCAATATGCAAATACCCTGGCTTCCTTCTGTTCCCTCAGAAAGTGAATAGGGTTTCTAAGGAGAGACAACATATTTTATTAGATTAGTGGAATGAGAAGAAAAATGCAGAGGAGCTTGAGAGTACAAAATATTTTCTTTATTTGCAGAGAGAGCTGTATGCATGCTGCTAATATATATCTGTAACAATATCTTAGCTGCCTCACATCAAGAAATATCTTCAGACCCAAAGGAAGTGAAAAACCACCACTGAGTGGTAAACATGGTGGGATTGTCAATGTAACGTCTCTGGGGAGGCTGAGCAGTGTTTAAGTCCTCTCAGAGGACACCACAGATCTTCTCAGTGGTGGTTTTTTAAATAATTAATTTTAGTAAAAATTATGCTTGCTGTGAAAATTCATTGTCATATTTCCTTGTTATTCTTCTGTTTAAAAATCAAAGACCAGAAACTTAGGCAGCCAGGTCACATAACAGGAGTAATGAACATTGATAGTGTGCATGGATGGCTTGTAAGCAGCCTATAGCTCAAATATTACTTATCCAGATTATTCAGAAAATACCTATGAATAACAAATACTCAGAGAAAATAAGGCACAATTTAGTGAATGGTCCCATCTGCACTTCTCAGAGCCCGTTATTCAAAGGTAGTGGCAGTGGTGATGTTAGTGGTGAGTTTGACAGTATTGAAGTCACTGCAATAAAATTTTATTTCAAACACACTGATGGCAACAAGGGTAAACTATATGGGAGTGCAGATGAGACCCAAAGGAAGGCTCTCACTCCCATTAGTTATGTGCAACAGTGGCTCTGCTATTAGTTACTCACTGCAGAGTAAGCTCAGAAACCCAGCACTCAGGAGTCCTTTATAAAATCTATAAGCAGCAAAGAGATCTTGGTGAAGGTTTTCTACAAGGACAGAACAATAATGAGGATGTATGTTCATGGGGATGTGTACCTTAATGAGGTAAATACATAACAGAAAAACTAACTTCAGTAAGGTTCAGAAAAAAAATCTTTGGTTCAGACTAATTTCTGAGTCTGCCCAATTTCATAGTGGAGTGGGATGCAGGGATCAAAAATAATACAAGCTTGTGAGCTCTCGACCCAGAAGCAACATAGCCACATCAGAGTGACACAGTGCTTCAGTTAATTAACTCAATTAGATGGCACTGATATGTTCATGTTAGTTCAGATATACCTCTAACTGCTTCTAAATGGGCTTTAGGTATTGTGCCCAAAAATGTAATCTAGAAGAAGATGCAATGCCACGAGTACTCTGGTGCCAGGTAATAAGAATGAGAGAGATGCATTCTGCTAAGGAGTGGCATAAGGTTGTCCCCAGGCAGGGGACAGTGGTGCAGACAGTGCAGAAGAGCCCTGGCCTCAGGTGCTATGGGAATGGAGACACCTGCAAGGGCTACTGGTTTCAGTTCCAGTAAAAGGTAGGATTTGTAATTGACTTTGCGCAAGATTTCCTATTATCTAGTACTAACTTGTTTTCTGCTCAGCTGCTTATCTGAATCACTAATTTTACAAATTAGTTATCACTTGGGTTTTGACATGAAATATATAGGTCTTTCATAGAGTTCCAGCTTCCCTCCAAAAACAAGGAGCTGACTTGAAAACATCTTTGACCTGTATAATATTAACCCTTTTGTAACTATCTAAGGGACAAGTTATCCTCACTAACCTAAGTAGATATTTTGAGACTTTTGACTGAAAAAAAGTATGACAAAGATCTAGATGAAAAAGAAAACACAATATGAAAAAACACAACAGTGAGTGAGGAAAACCCTCACCTAGATCCCCTGTGTATCACTCCTGTGGTGCATACCCAGGGATCTCTCTTCCTTCTCTCTTACTGCTTCCCAGAACAGCCAGGGTTTCTTTTAGAGAGGAGGTATGTTCTGCACATGACAGCATTCAGCTTTGCTCATAATCTAATAAGCAATGTGTTCATATAAAGCCATGTCTGTCATGTTGTCATGTCAGTCATAAAAAGTGGTGTAGCAGAGCTCTCTCACTTTATAGGAATCAATCTCTTTGTACAACCAGAGGCAACCCAAATCCATTTAAAAATAAATCAATATGTGCAGTCTCATGTTTAAGGACTATCTTGTAACAAATGCCATTCAGGGTTGTCTTGTAGCTTGTGATTCCAGGATCTTGCTGAAACACCTGAATAGCATCTATGTGGCAAATTGCTGCTGTGGTGGCCAAGAAGATAATGTATATTATTATGTATACATTATCTACTCAACAGCACACAGAACATTAGTGAAGCATTTTAAATTGTACCCTTCATTTTCTTACTCCAAATTGCGCACCAAATATTTTGATCATTATTTTTCATTAAAGTTATGTCTTTAGCTCCTCTCCCTATCTTGCCATCAGCTTTCACTAAACACATAAGATAGATTCGTGGAAGTAGGATCCCATGTGGTTCTGAGATTAGATAAAACGATGATGGAAGATCTTAAACAGAATGAGGAAATAACCTGGGTGTTCCAGAAAAGCAATAATAAAATACTCAGAAAATGAATGAACTCTCATTTTTTGTGCTTGCAGTGTTTATGAAAAGGTATAAAATACTTGTATTTCCACAAATAAATTGTAAATTCTATTAGTATTTATTTTAAGATGTGATTCCTAGCATGGTCATTTTAAGATTATCTTGTTTGCAAAGAAAATGCTTTTGAACACTCTCATAGAAATACCCATTTATTTGTCATATGAGTTTTATCTGTGTCTCACTCCGTTTCCTAATTTGCCATAGCTACTGCATTGAAAGCAGAAGTGTGCATTTTCTTTACAGTCTCCTTGTTCCTGTAAAAGTCACAACAATGTCAAAGTGTTATATTTGTGACAACCCCCTCAGCTCCAAATTTCGCAATGAATCACGGAAATCACCAAGATAATATTGCTTCCATGGGATGGGGAGAAAAGTGCAATGTAGAAGGTGTGAATGGCTCTTCTGTCTTATCCTGACAGTAGCAGCCCCTGCCATCTTGCAGGCCTTCATCAGGAACAATCCTCATGGACTGCCACTGCTTGTCCTCTGTCAGAGAGGATGCAGACCTAACCTCTCACCTGAGCATCCTGCACAGCTCTGCCTTGCCCCTTTTGTCTTTTATGGGATATGTCCCACCAGCTTCCCTAACTTTGCCTCTCCTGCTTTGGGTGGCAAGCCTAATGCACAACCTGATGAAGTGTCTTCACAAAAACTGTCAGAGCTGCTCCTGAACTTCAGTCTCTCCTCAAAAACTATGACATTTGTGAGACAGGAGCCAGATGAAGTAAGATTTGGGTATTACTTCAGTTGCCCACAAATTTACTAGTGTCAAAAATACTTGGCTTTCCCTCAGGCTGCCTGGCTGCATAGCCTACATATATGCTTTTGGGTGTGAAAGGCTTCAAAGCCAGATGATTCAACCACTTACGCTGCTTTCTGCTGTGAGTGACCTTTCTGTAAACTGCGGTTGGAAGATCAGTGCTCTCTACGTGCACACTTGTGATACAAGGTACAGCAGAGGCAGTAATGACCATCCCTAGCATGTCCTGCTGGCACTGTCAGCTCCTTTTATGCAGGAATCCTTACAGGATTATTTGACTGATACCAGGCAGATGGAATAAATAACCTGAAAATCTTCCTGGAATACCCCAGAAGTCTTCTGCTGAAGGCAGTTGGTATTTGTTAGGTAGATTGTACCTGGTCAAAGTGTGCTCATGAGCAACAGAGGTGAGTGGGAGGATGTCTGAGGAGAATTTGGCGCTAAGGACATGTCTACACACTCACACACATAGCTGTACTTTTTACAAGACACCTAGGATGCTGAACAGTCTCCACCAGCTGCATGCTGAGCGGCTCCATGAAGTCTCCCTGACATATTCATTCCCAAGTACCCGTAGGAGGAGGTAGAGCAGCCTGTGTTCCAGAAGTGGAAAGGCTTGGTACCAAGTTTGAGATACTGGAAAAAATATTTATGTGTTTCATTTCCCTTGAAATTAGTAGCAGTCAGGCACCTAAATACTGTCCAAAAAACCAGGATCTTATGGTTTTCCCATCACTACAGCAATAGTGGGTAATCGAACAGAGAATTACAATCATATATTTTAATTTCTGTGGTACTACATTAGCTACTAGACCATTCTCCCACTGTGTGTAACAATATGGTCTTAGCAAGGTTACTCTCATCCTACCAGCACCTTCCTGCCTTCTTGCTTCCTTCCTCTCCCTTCTTCTAATGGAATTTCAGCAGCCCAGGGTACCTGTCACTGGTGCTGGCAAATGACAAGAAGTGATCTGTGCCTCCTTATTTCTTCCATGATGTTTTATCTCTGTGTTTTATCCCAGGCTGGAGACCTGAGGTCTAAACATGAATGTGCAATTAGAGTTCAAAAGAAAACCACTCCTAAAAGAAATCTTTGCAGTTGAAACAAACAACAGCCTTTTTCTAAAAGTATGTTTTTCCCCTCTTAATTTCTGTTTTCCTCGAAGGAAGTGGGGAATCTCAGCTTGCTTCATATTAAAATAAGGATAAGACGTAACCTATGTATCTCTAATCATCTGTTCCTCTGAGTATATTTATATAAAGCACATCTCTGGGTTAGAGCAGTTACTATGGTGTATGATCCCATGCTGCCATTTTACATCTCTCTACAACTCTGGGGGGAAAAAGTTAATTTCCTATCAATGCTTTCTTTTGCACATCTGTTCCCACATGAAAGGGCGTTTTGGAGGACTCTGTATAGCTCCTGAGGAGTTTGACAACAATAGGAATACATTCTTAGTCTGTGTAGCCAGGATGTGGATCCATTATTTAGAAAGTATTTCAATTGTCTGATGTCATTCAAATTTTCTCTTATTCAGTGCTGACTACCTAGCTCTCTGTGGTGGGAGAAAGAAAACAACCCTTCTTGCAGGGTAATCACTCTGCAATCAAACTGTGCAATATGATTAGGTCTGCCTGAGTCCTTGGTGCATTCTCAGTGCATTGAAACAGTGATCCCAGAGGAGCCGTCCATTGTACACCATTCCTCTCAGCACCGGCGGCTGATAGAAGTCATAGCCTAAAGAAGCTGCAGAATCTGAAAAACAAACATACTAGCAGGGGAATGAAATGGAAAGCCAGAGCAAAGAAAAACAGCATGAAAGAAATGTAATTGAGGAGGAGGAAAAACAGTCCAAAGGAAAAACACATCCCAAGTAAACAGAAACAGTGCTAAATAAAAAACCCCAAAAGCTAACAAAAAATTTCCAAGAAAGTAAAGCTTGGTGTGAAAAGAAAGGAAGGGCATAGAAAGAATAAGCTCTACTTTCTCTCCAAAATCAAACCCAGAAAAAACAAGGCAACTAGAGAACGCAGAACAACACAGAGAAAATTTAAGGCAAAAATGTTTGGAGGGAAAAAAGCACAGCTCCCATGTTCAATCCAGAATATTCTGAAAAGGTGAAGGTGTTTTCTCTCTTGACATCTTGTAGGATATGCAGCCTATAGTCAGAACTGTCTGCAAAATGTGCAGTTCAGAAATACAGTTAGTTAACTGGGTTTACTGTGTTTTTATCATTGAAGATGGAGCTGTTTTTTTTTTTCCCACAGAGGTCATGTGGTACCATTTCTGTTTCACATTGGACAATACTACAGTTCAAAGCAAGTTTAGGGTGCAAATAGCTGATCATGAATTTCAGTCTGCTCTTCTTAGGCATCTGGAATTGTCAAAAAGGAGGCCCCATTGACTTCCTGGAGTTGAATTTCCACTTATAAAGTTTATTCTTTTGGCAAACTTTCCCACCAACAAAAGCATTCTCTGGAATTTTTGTAAAAAGAGAACACAAATAGGACGAACCCAGCACTGAAGTGAAGACATTTGAAATGTCAGACAGGGAGCTGCATAATTTTTTGCTACTATCACTTTTACTGAAAGTAAAAGCAAATTTAAAATGTAGGTTTTCTTTCTTTGTTTTGCTTGTTCATCTATCAAATCGATTTACTTCTGGGCTAGTGGTTTCTAATACAAACTAACATCAGGTAAACCTGTCCTCCATTGCGAGTAATCTCCTGCTCCTCCATCCCCCTAGTTTTCACTGACTTTAATGTTTAGAAGTTCAGCAAGTAGGCCATGCACTAGAAAGCTAATTTCCAGGGGAAAAAAAATGCCTTGTTCTATGCAAAAAAAAACCCTCAAGGATTTATTAGGAAAGTTTTTTGAGGAGTTTTATTAACAACTTTTTTTTAAAGATTTCTGTTACCACTGAACAGAGGGCTTTCTGAGCTCTCACTGTGATACATAGGTGGGAGCTGTTTTCCATTTCTGATACTATACAGAAATTCCAGGAGGTGATAATTTTATAGTGACAGAACCACACTGTCACTTTTCAAAATTTATTTTGTAAATCAAATGAGAGCAAGTTTGAGCATTGACTTAAGGCATGACCACTTCACTAGTTCTGCTTGTTTTTGTTTAAGTATTCCCACAGATGTGTTAAAGGTCAGCATCCCAATTACAGACACCTTTGACAGCTGAGCCTTGTCTTTGTCTCACTCACAATATAAGAAAGGTGTTGGCAAAGTAAAGCAATCCCTCCATAGGACAGCGACAATGAGAGGGGCAGGACTGCTTGCATTGCAGGCAAAGACTGGGGGACCTGGGCTGGTTCAGCCTGGAGAAAGATTGGTTTTGGGAAGACTCAGCAACATCTGCTGCTATCTATGGACACAGCATCAAGGAAATAGGTCTGGATTGTTCATAGTGATGCACGGTTGGAGGACGAGGAACAGCAGACTTTGAAACAAGAGAGGTTCAGAATGGACATAAGGGGAAACACTTTCCCCATGCCTGTTCAACAGTGGCACAAATTGTACACAGAGAAGTGTACACAGTCTCCATTCTTGGAGGTTTTCAAGACCCATCTCATATAGCTATCAGCAACTTGGTCTGATCACACAATTGAGTCTTTTCTAAGAAGGAGGTTGGTCTGGAGACCTCTTGAGGCCCCTTACAATCTGAATTTTCATGTGATTCTGTTTTACTGTTAATGACTAGTGACCAAATGAACATTAGGACTTAAAACAGGTTTTACATGAGTAACTATGAGTCGAGAGCTTACACTGCTGATTAGTGATAGCCAGATCCATTTGTAAAATACATTCGTAGATTTGTAGGGCACTTAAGTACTTAAATTAGCCCATACCTGGACCTTGACAAGGACTTAAAGAATGCAACATTCACCTATACATTTGTAACATAATAATTGTCTCCTAGTGCTACAAGGATCTCTGACAGAAGTGCCAAACTGTTCATGAATACAGGTAATTGGGAAAAGAGAAACAAACAAAGGCGAAACAAGTCCATCCAGAGTTACGCAGCATAATTATACCACAAAAATAATGCTTTATAGCCCTATGCAGTGGGGGAGGGAAATTATTTTACCATGGGCATCTGTATGTTCTGTGGTGTTAACTAACTTTAGCGTTAGTTGTTAACTAAATTTGCTATAAGCACTAGTCTGAAAAATGTTGACATTTTTGTGTAGGCTTCAGTAGAAATCTCTGAACTGCACCTCTGGCCCATGACTATCTCTAATGGAGAGGCGTAACCCACACTGGGTATAGATCATGACACACTATATGTCATCTGGCTTCTGGGTTTGCCTCCAAAGAGCCCTGCACATTACAGTTACTTTTGCAAGTAGTGTACAAATATTTTCTTTGAGCTGTGAGGAGCTCAGCAACCCTGGTAAACAGCACACAGTGGTATAAGAGTCACTGCAGTCACAGCAAAAGTTATGTGTTTCTTCAGCTAGCATGGTCTTCAACTTGACAAAGGAAAGAAATTGCACAAGTCAGCCCTAAGCACTTGTTAACAAAATTTGAATGGGAATTTTGCTGACGGGAAAACCAGTTTGGCCTACCTAAAATTCCTCTGCTGACTAGTTTATAGAATTTCATGATAAGAGGTTTTTTAACCGGTTATCACTAAACTTTCCTTTTTAAGTCAATCACTATTATCTGCCAGTGTAACTTTGTTATATTTTGAGTTGTTCTTTGTCCTAAGGAACCGATAACAGCATCAGTGTTGCACACAGACTACTGTTTCACTAGCTGCCCTAAATCACCATGTATTACAAGTCTTTCACAGAGATGAAGACATATGACAAATATTTCTGGCTGTACCAAACCACAGTGAAACCAGTCACAGAGGGGGACCTGGGTAAGCTTGAGAAGTGGGCCCATGAGAACTTAATGAAGTTCAACAAGTCCAAGTGCAGGATGATGCAGTTTGGTCAGGGAAATTCTGGTCATAAGTATAGGCTGGGAGATGAACTCCTTGAGACATAGATCTGTGGAGAAAGATTTGGGGTAACTGTGGGCTAAAAGCTCAACATGATCCAGCAATACTCGCAGCCCAGAAAGCCAATCATGTCCTTGGATGTATCCAAAGCAGCACGGCCTGCAGATCAAGGGAGGTGATTCTGCCTCTCTACATTGCCCTCGTGAGACTTCCCCTGGAGTGCTGTGTCCACCTTTGGAGCCACAACACAAGAAGATACGAACCTGTTACAGAGGATCCAGAAGAGGCCATGAAGATGATCCAAGA
Organism: Bombycilla garrulus; assembly: GCA_013400315.1. Lineage (NCBI taxonomy): Eukaryota > Metazoa > Chordata > Aves > Passeriformes > Bombycillidae > Bombycilla > Bombycilla garrulus. The sequence continues at coordinate 535,473 of VXBU01007356.1, forward strand.
AATGGAGCACCTCTCCTATGAAGACAGGCTGAGAGAAATGGAGTTGTTCAGCCTAGAGAAAAGAAGCCTCTAGGAAGACCTCATTGTGGCCTTCCAGTACTTAAAGGGGGCTTATAATCTTATAATCTTTTGAGGGAAAGTGTCTTTTTGTACAAGCCTATAATGATAGGACAAAGGAGCACAGTTCCAAACTAAAAGAGGATATATTTAGATTAGATGTTAGGAAGAAATTCTTTACTAAGAGGGTAGCAAGGCACTGAAATGAGTTCCCCAGAGAAGCTGTGGATGCCCCCATCCCTTTAAGTGTTCAAGTCTAGGTTGCATGGAGCTCTTAAGCAACCTAGGGAAAGGTGACCCTGCCCATGGTAAGCAGGTGGAAGTGGTCTTCAAGATGCCTTCTAATTTAATCCATTCTATTATTCTATGATATTATTCTATGATAATAGAATAGATACCATAAAAGTCGAGCAGACCGTCTAATATCCTGATCTATGTTTGATACTGACTAATAGGATCTGTTTCAAATCAAATAAAATAAGCATTTAACACAAAACTATAGAATTGCAGGTCAAGAGTTTTTAACTCCCCTTGTTACTCATCATTGCAGATCTTGTGCTGGGAGATATTTATACCCTTGGTGTTCCCATCCTCATTTAAGGTTCCTGTCCTTCTCCAGGATCTGAAGCACAGTAACTTCTGCATAATACAATAGCGCTGAGTACATCAGGTCTTCTCAGCTCATTAACTTTTTTAATAAACAATCATGCAGAGCACAACCATAAACAAATATTTTTGTCAAACTGACGTGGCATTTCATCTTGAGAATCTCAGGCATTGTCAACATTTGATGTCAACTTTATTCTGAAACATTACAGTGGAGTCACTTTTTTAGACAGTTATTAATACAAATATAAATTGTCTACATTGAAAACAACATTAATGAAGTGGGCAGTAATGTAATAAAAATACCAGAGCAAACAAGTGCTTGATTGAAAACTGTCTGTGATGAATTATGGTTTGATGATACATAATTTTTCTTACCCTTCTTGACGGTCAAATATAATATCAGCCCTAGCAAAAATCTGAGAGAGAAAGAAAAGGATCAGTAGTCTGGTTAGATCCGAATATGCAGAAATGTTTATGTATTTAATTTATTGTACTCTTAGAAGCTGAGCACTCAAAGATACGTGATGAGCAGCCATTGCTCTTCGAGTCTCTATCTCACAGCACTGATGTGTGTATTGAAGTCACTAGTGATTTACTCAGGTAAAAGACTGATTAAAGAGCATCTCCTTGAGCAGCTGCATCCTCCTCATTGTTTGGAGCTGCAGAGGTTCAGTAGGTCTTATTTCTGTACATATCACTAAAATGTGGGCTGGCTCGGGTGCAAACACCCAGATGAACACTGTTCCCTCAGGGCTGCAAAGTCAAAGCACTGGCCATTGATCATGCCCAGTGATATGATTGTCACATGCAAGCCATTAATAATTTATGGTTTGAATCTGACCAAGATAACTCTGAACTCCAGGATGAGCCACTGGAGGAACTTAAGCCAATCAAGAAAGGCAAACAGAGCTTTGCTCTTGATTTCAGCATAAGGATTATCTCAGTCTCATTTTTGGGCTATAAACTAGATTGTTTCTGGGCATGAAAGTGTCTACAGTCTCTGAATAGCCACCCAAGAGTTAATGCAGCGAAGTGCTCAGTTTCTGTAAGGGTTATAAAAATAATAAGTGTATTTCTATGTTTCTATTATTTGTCATGAAGAATTAAGCCACCTGGAATAATTAACTCACAAAGGCTGCCTGTGTAAGTGCTGGCAGGCAAAATATGTTGAGCTAGGAAAACTTCCATAGAAAACTTCTACTTGAAGAATATGAAGAATATTTGAAGAGAAGCTTTTCAGTAGATTTGTATAGAGAAAACAGAAAAGAAGACAGCAGTCACGGAAATGTGTATATTACAACCAGAAATATTGTAGTAAAGATGACATGCACTCTACAGGGAATAAGCCATTGACATTTTAATTTATGAACAATTCATATTTTTTTCAGTAGATTTTTCTCTTTTCTGAAAGAAAAATGCTAAATCTAGTTTTTTCTTTCCATCCTCTCCTTTAATCCATTATTTCTCTCTAGATGATCTGATATCTTTTATTACTGTTGGTTTTCCCTTGAATACATTGCATTGTTCACACATGGAAACCTCTGTTTTATTTGGATACTTGAAGAAAGAAAACCAGGAGACCTGCAAATAGCGGCAACAGCATGGCAGGGTAAGTGCCAAGGAGCACCAGGCACTGGGGAGGCTTGAGACTTTCCATGGGAGAAAACAAAGGCTAAGAGTTAGGAATCCAGCTGACAGAGGAATTGAAAATGGGAAAGTAGTCCTATTGTGCAATGTTTTCTGGTAAAAAAGGTGGTTTGTATGGACAGGAAAGCAGCTCCAAAACAGGGAGCTGGGATGCACCTAAAGGATTAGGGCAAAGACAGGGCAGGGCAGGGTTCACATATTTGGACAAGCAGACTATCTTAATTTCTGGGACTACGTAATATCAGAATTCTAGCTCCAGTTTATCAGCCAGAGATTCTTCTATATTGCCAACCCTCCTTTCAAAAGGAAATTCTGGAGACTCCTATTATGGAGACAATTTTTTTTTTGTTGGCTTATTAGTCCTTGTGGTACTTCTTGTCAATTTTGCTTTTCTTTCCTTTCCTTTTGCACCATCCTTTCACACCACATCCTCCCATGTGCAGCATGTAGGCACTCTAGATTATTATTGTATTACGCCAGAAGCCAGATTTTCATGTCTCTTGCAGATGTTTATGAGAACATCTCTTTGATGATTAAAGTACACTTTCAAATTTGCCCTTGAAATGTGAAGCAATCAATGTTGGCAGCATTTATTCCTTCCTGTCAAATATTTTTCTCTTTCTAGACTCAATAAACAATTTAAGAATAATCTTTTATGACAGTGGTGCTGCAATCCAATAGGGTCTCCTTTGCTTTCTCATTTGTCTTACATTTGTTCAAATCAAGGGGTAAGAAATCTAATGGATAGCAGAGACAGCGTCTGGCTCAATCATCTCATCACTAATTGGTTCTGTGATTAGTTCAGACAAGCAATGGAGAAGGTGGATACAAGTTTCTACCATTTCTAGGTGCGGGCAGCTTCCAGCCCATCTGTTATGTGAAATATCCATTAACTCATTCAGCTTCTAATTTTCCTGATTTTGAGGAAGATCCTCCTCAGTGACAGGTTAGGATTTTTCCAGGGTTTATTAAGGTGACAGTTGTCTGCTTTTGCATAGTTTGCCTGAATTGTAACGTTGCCTCCCTGTGGTACAAACCAAACCAGTCTGCCAGGAGGTTTGTCCTCATTCCTCCAGTGGCAACATTATCATCAGTCAAGGCTGACAGATAACCATTTAAAGAATTGTAATGTTCATGAGAAATCCAAGATAAGGTATAGAAAACTTCAGGTTAGTTATGAAACCAGTGCAACAACATAGTCTGAATTTCCCTCAAACATCACTGGACAGACTAATTAAAATATGGAAAAGCAAAGGCATTTTACTTATCTATTTAATTTTTGGGCCTCCCTGCAAAGAAGAATACACTTACAATGGTACTGAGTGTTATCATTATCTCTTTTTTCATCTGAGTACATTTTTGGTTGAAAATCAAAGCTTTAGCACTGTCTCCAAGTTCTCAAGAATTTAATTCTAATGTCACTGATGTTATAGCAATTACTTACAAGAAAAATATATAAAACTTTATTTCTCTGAACATACTTGGAGCCAGGAAACTTGAAAGGCTTTTGCACCAAGTCTAATTCAGACAATCCTTAACACAAAAGAGGACAACCAATCCTCTGTTCAGAGCACCATATTTCTGAACCCACGTTTACTTCCTGCTTTTCTGCCTCAATCCACCTATACCTCAAAACAGTACCCAGTGAATCTACTGATTTTCATGGTTCTGATCTGCTTTGAATGTTGTTGTTTACAAAATGTTCTCCCTTTTTACTGTCTAATAGCTTGAATTCAACAACAATACTATTTTGAGGATAAATATTATTAATTAGCTATTTAACTACAGGGCTTCATGGCATGATGTACAAACAGCTATTGTGAGAACTCTACAAGCTGTTCCTCATAGCTCCACCACAACAACATTGGCCCATCTACACAAAACCCCATTTTAGCTCTGTATTTCCTATAAGTTTGAGTTGTTAGCAAGCACACTCAATTTGCCAGGTGTGTCTGGTTAGTAAAGTGGATAAATTAGTGTTATAAATGTCAGCTAGATCTGATGCTCCTTTTTCTGAGGACTATGTCTGCAGGACTTTCTCCTACACAACAACATTCAGACAGCTTATTTTTCTCAGTTTGAAGTGTTTCCAGAAAAGTAGAGCATCCAATCCTAGCGAATGCTTAGGAAATTCATTGGAAACAAACAGCTGGGGTAAGATTAACACAAGTGAATAAGGCATGTTGCTCCACAGAAACCTACCATGCTTAAAAGGGAGAATGGTAAATTCATAAAGAACACTGCAAGTCCTCATGGCACAGGATTTTGTCCAAATTGTCCTAGTCCTTCAACATTTACATAAATGTATAGGGAAACCCAAGTAGAAGTTTAACTCAGTTTGTAATTTTGATCTGTCATGCATTTTGAAAGCCCCTTTAGAAGACATGAGTGCAACCAAGCTACCTGATATTTCTCTTCTTCAGAGGATCAAGAGCATAATTTGGTCTGGAAATGCTCCCTACCTTTCAGCAGCAGTATGACAAAGGATGAGGCAGTACATCCCCCTCAGAAGGGATGCTGAAGAACCAAAGAGAATACTATGGAGACAATCCTCAGTGGTGAGACTGTCTGCTGCTAGCCCTAATGTGTTTCTCTGCAGTACAGAATACTCTGCTGCCCCTCATGAATATGCGTCAAGTGCCATTTTCAGTACATTACAGCATTTTAGACAGCTGCTCACCCTTACTGTTGTGCCTATTGCTGTTTCCTGTCCACTGCCTATCCTGAAAAGTTAAATATAGTCTTCTGAGGTACAGCAGTCCTTCTAAAAGTACTACTTGTTGGAGCTGGTACGTGCTTTTATTCTCATCACTTCCTCATACCTTTTGAACCTGATGTATAATCCTTCTAAAATGGGTCCTTTTATGCTATAATTTGGAGCTGTTCCACTTGATAATTTATGCTATCGTCACTAGTTAACATGATCCCTAATCTCAGTAGCTTTTATCGAGCTTTTATCAGAGGTACTGCTTTGAGTTGTTTGTTTTAATAATAGCTAAGAGCACTGACTGGAGCAGCAGTGTGTGCTGCCTCCATGCCCAGCCGCTCCAGGGGCTGACCTTCCCTCACATACGAAGCAGTGACTAATGAAAAAGTGCCTCCGCCTTTTCTTGCTTTCGGGTTCACACATCCTTGAGCATATACTACTTTAAAGTTTGTTTGACATCTTAGATCAGCTGAAGGTTGTAAGTAATTTTAAGTCATTCGTCTAAGTCAGCACCTAAAATGAAAGCAGTAATGGTTTATTCCATGGGGAGTTACTTGTGAGCAGCTAAAAGTGTGTAACAGTCCATTGCACAGTGCAAAACCAAGCTCAGTAGAAAGTAGATGAAAACCTACACAGAGTTTAAAGGGCATCAGCAATTATTCATTTTACCCCAGACAGTCAGTACAGGGGCCACTTGTCTTTTTATCAACAGTATCTGATAACATGAAGAAATTAATAATTTACAGAGGGCAGGCAGTACTTTTCCATTAGAAGCTATGTGGAAAGGAAGAAAGAACTGCTGGCACAGGCCAGAATGCTCCCCACAAGGTCGTTCTGCCTCTGTGCTGCAAATGTGTTTCTTTTTAACCCTTTCACAATCAAGAAAAAATACAGCTCCGAATTACATCCATATTTACCTTTACTGAGTGCAGAAAATAAGCCGCAATCATGAACATATAGATATCAAAGGACTTCCCACCTTTGTTACCTGCTGGTCTTGCAAGCTACATCGCTTTGGATCTAAAAATTCCTTGGGTGGGAGATCTCACAAGAATCCTGGATGCTTTGGGGACGAGCTGAAGGTTTTATTCAGTCCCACTGTCACTTTGGAGCTGACAGCAGCTGCCTGTGTGCCCCCTGCCTGTCCCATGCACACACATAAGCACTGGCACTGCCAAACAGGATGCACCATCCACCTCCAACCTGTCTTTTCCTTGATACCTGTCTGGATCTCTTCCTGCAGCTCAGACACAGCTTGTTGCATAACATCTGTGGCTCCCATTAGCTCTGTGGCTTTCCTGTCCAGATGACAGTGTCTGGGAGAGGGAAGAAGGAGAGTCAAGCAGATCCACAGCACAAGGACAGAGGTTTCATATATTGTCCAAAGAAGCCAGACTAAAGCATTAAAAAAGCTTACCCAGGCCATACACTAATGTAATATAAAGGCTATGTACTGGAAAGAGCAGGACATCATGATTCCTACAGAAACACTCTCCTCTGCTCATGCCCAGCATAGTTTTTGGGTTAAATATGTTAAATCTGTAGTTTATCACAGCTCCATCCATGGAGCTTTGTACTTACATTGTACTTAGATTAAATAATTGCTTAGAAAATGCAGAAACTGTGAAAAATCCAGCAACATGTTAAAATTGCAAGATAACAGTTTTATGCTTGTATATGATTTCTTCCTCTTCCTAATGAAAGTATTTTTGGAAGACTGTCCTGAAAAGGAAATGAAGTGGGGAAAAAATTTGCAGAATTGCCATGCATGGTGTTTATGAATTTGTTTCTTTATTTTAATCATGTTAAAACCATGTGCATTTCTAGAAGTTCTACTGCAAATATCTTAAACAGCAGTATGAGGGCAACCTAAGACAGTGTGGAAAGTGTGTGGTCAAATACTAACACGAGAAGGACAGGATTTCATCAGGCTTAGTTAAAAACTTCCACTGATGCCACAGGAACATTCTCAAAAGTGCAGTCATTTTTAGTTTTATAATTGGACAATCAAGGTTGGATTTTTTTCCTTCTAGCTTAGTTATTGAAATGTATTTTCATGATTCATGGAACTCTCTGTATGTGTCAAGTTTTTTCCCTGATGATCTATCAGGTTTCATTGCAGGCTCCTATAAATCTTCTATTTTCACTCTGTGGATAGAGTTAAGTAGGAGAATTATGAAGGTGCCCAGCACTGCTTTAAAGAAGAGGCTGAAATTAAATTTCCATTTAAAGGAGGGATCCAGTAACTTTTCTATGCACAAAATATACTCTATTGTTCCTAAAATTATAGCACTTACTGAGCATGCAATGTATTTTCTGAGAATTTACAAGTAAATCTATTATTTAGTTTGAGTTAGAGTTAATTGAAAATAGGTACTTTTACACTTTCTGTCAGACTTTTATTGACCTAATGACTTTTGTTATAAAATACAGACTCTTCATTATTCATATATCATCAGAATTACTTGAAGTATTTCCATAGGACATTTTCAAAGTAATTATGTTGGGAATTATGTCCTTTTTTTGCTGTTATGCATCAGAGCTGTGAGTTTCTAGTTTATTACTGAGAGAAAGGAAAAGTGTTGCTTAGGGGGAACCTCAGGAGTTCTCTCCTTGGCTACCCCTGGATGTTGCTCTTGCTCTGACAGTCCTCAGGGGACATAAAAAAAGCATCAGTTTGAGTCAATGACAGCTTAAATCCTTATAATACCATAATCATATTGTTATTACACAGTGTCACACCAGGACTAAGGTTGTGCAAGCAGACAAACATTGTTTGGTGACTTAATATTACTTCACTTCTCCGAATTTGAGGGTAGCCCTAAGTTTGTGTGATGTATAATATTTGTTTGGGAGATAACTCTACCTTCACTATCTTATTTTACCCTATCTGTAAATGTTTATTCTTTTATTACTGCAGGGTCTAGGAATTTGCATGTCCCAAAAGCCTTGTACTAAATGCTACACAAACAGAGAACAAAAACCTCTCCCACCCCGATAAGTTTGCACTTTAATTGCAAAAGATGAAATAAAGAATAGAAAACCAAAGGGAAATGTATGAAAAAGATAAGATATTTTTGGCCTGGATAATAAGCAGTGACCTCAGTCTACTCCTGGCCAGACTAGTGAGAAATAATATAAGCCTTGCAGAAAACGAGCAACCTTTTAAAGGAAAGATCTGTAAGAATCCAAGGATTTTACTATGCAAATACCCTGCCATAACGGGCAACAGGGAAGAAAATACACGTGAGTTGGTTAAGAAATATATGGAAGGTGCAGGCAGCTGGAGACAGGTAGCAATATGTTGATGCAATTAAAAGTGCCAAAGAAGGCACAAGTAATGGGAGGATGTCAGATGAGACAAGTGACTTGCTTTCACCCCACAGGAAAAGGGCTGGAAAGGAAGTGGCTGAGTTAACAGTAAAGAAAATTAATTACCTTTGCTTCACTTTTCTGAACTGATGGGAAAACAAGAGAAGTAAACATGTTACAGCAAGCTAGATATATTTAAAATGTGGAAAGAAGTTCTATCTCAGTTGTAATTTAATGGCAATTTCCAGTTTCTGACAAACACCTAAAGTAAGATGGATTTATTTGGCTAGTGTACTTCAGTGGGGTAATTTAGATTTGTATGCATAAAACAACTAACCCAATGCAGTGTCTGTTAGTTTCCATGACCACAAAATCATAGCAAAATACTGCTCTGTTAGTCAAGGGATTGAGGCTTGGTGAAAGCTCTGCAGATGTGGTTGGCATAGACAGGGAAAATTATGGAAATGGAAAAAAATGTGTTATGGTTATAAACTTGCATTCTGAGTAATGATATGGCTGTAAGGAGTAAATTAATCTTGTAAAAAAGTGGGTATGGCTATATGTGAAGGTAGGTTTCCTTCACGTCCTGAGGTAGAAAAATTGAGGGAATGACAGAACAATAAAAAATGGAAGAAGGCTTGGATTCTAATCCTGTCTGAATGGAAATACTGCAGGTTAAGCAATAAGAAAGGGTGGGCAAAAATATGTACATTTTTTCCTTAATAGAAATTACTAAGGTCGTGTCACAATGAATAAAGACCTAAAGTCAACTTAATTGTGTGCCATCAAAATGTATTTCAGCACTGTGATCCAGACCTTACTCATTCTTGCATTTAAATCCCTGTGCATGAGTATAAATACTAAATTTTTTCTCCATGTGAGGCCAGATGAGCAATAGACGTAGCACAAACATTGAAAGTCACCAGAGTCACCATCTGTGTCACAGCACTGGGCTTTTCTCCTCAAATACCTTCTCATTCAAACAGACTCACTACCATCAGGGTCTCCTGATGCATGACAAACCAAAAATGAAAGGCGTTGGAAAAAATATCTGTGGTCAAGATAGCTCCATCATTCAGTCAACTATGGAAAGAGATCTCAGTCATTTCTCCTCACCCAGGCTTCCTTTTCAAGGGAAGTTTGCAGATGTTTACCCTTCCGTTCTGAATTTCTTTTTGGTTTCTTGGAATTGTAGGTCCTCCTACAGAACACAAATTGCAAATTTCAAAGCAGCTGTATTTAAACTCAGTCGAGAGTATAATGCAAACAACTTTTTTCAGTAAAAAAGGAATGATAGAAAATTAAAATGCACACAGTGATTGGTAAAATAGTAGATCATCACATAAATTTGCATTAATTGCACAAAAGCTGAAAGTACTTCATTAAATACTCTCATAATACAGTAACCTCTTTAGAAAATTATTTCTGGTATAAGCATGTAAATAATTACATACTCTGTGTCCCGTGTAGTTTTATCTGCCCAGGCAAAGGGGAACAGAGTGTTACAGCTCAAGAGCATCCTGATTTTTGAGCAATTGATTAAAAAGAACAAGCATTTTAATGATGTTCATCAAAAGTGCTGTATGTATATGAATTGTATATTCGAGAATCTGAGAATTTGAATTCCTAAGCTCAGTTCAGTAAGGGAAAATCAAGTGTATAAATGATGTATTGTTAGGAATCAGTGCTGAAGATAAGGATTTGAGAGTAAATCTGATTAATTTCAATGTAAATGACAGTGTTACTGAATGTAAGTATGAGGATGTAACTGGTCCATGCAGATCCCTGTAGCAATGCTTATAGTGAAAACTTTGTATTCTTAATGAGAGTTTATCTGTGGTGACATTTCAAATCAGTCTCTATTCTTAAGAATTTTTATTTCCACGGTATTTGAACATTTTACAATAACGAACACTGCTATCCCTGTAACTCTAGACTGGCATTAGACAATTTCCCTTTTTTTGCAAAATGCTGGGATTCTAAAGTTCTCCCATTCCAGATAAGGAAGAAAAGTCATTAAAAAAATCAGATAGAATTTCTTTGGAATGGCCAATAGGTTGCTGTGAATTCATCAGGAACCCTGAGAATATTCTTTATAATTTTTTTTTGCCTGGAATTTCTGTATCCTGTAAAAGAATGACAGGTAGGGCAATGACAGGTAGGCCACAGCTGAAGTGAGTCTCCACAATATTCTCCTGGAGAAACTGGCTTCCTATGGCTTGCATGGATTTAACTTTTGCTGTGTTGAAAACAGGCTGGATGTCTGGGCCCAGAGAGTGATGGTGGGTGGAGTTACATCCGTCAGTTGTGTCCCCAGGGCTCAGTATTTGAACCGGTCCTTTTTAATTTCTTTACCAATGACCTGAACAAAGGGATTGAGTGCATTCTCTGCCAATTTGTAGATGGCGCCAAGTTGGGTGTGAGGGGAAGAAAGGCTCTGCAGGGGGATCTGGACAAGTTGGATCGATGGGCTGAAATCAGTTTTATGAGATTTAACAAGTCCAAGTGCCAGGTTCTCCCATTGGGCCACAGAATCACAGAACAACAGAAACACAGAATTACAGAATCACAGAATAAGTTGAGTTGGAAGGGCCCCACCAGGATCATTGAGTCCAGCTCCTGACCCCACACAGCACCATCCCCAAGAGTCACACCATGTGCCTGGGAGCATTGTCCAGATCCTTATTGAGCTCTCTCAGGCTCAGGGCTGTGACCATTTCCCTGGGGAGCCTGTTCCAGGGCCCAACCATCCTCTGGGTGAAGAACCTTTTTCTAATATCTAAACCTGCCCTGGCACAATTTCAGGCCATTCCCTTGGGCAGTGCTACAGGCTGGGGGCAGAGTGACTGGAAAGCTGCCCAGCAGAAAAGGAGTGCTTGTCAACAGCTGAACATGAGCCCAGAGTGTGCCCAGGTGGCTAAGAAGGCTGAAGGTACCTGGCTACTATCAGAAATAGTGTGGCCAGCGGGACCAGGAGAGTGATTGTCCTCCTGTACTGGGCATTGGTGAGGCCACACCTTGAATCCTGTGTTCAGTTTTGGGCCCCTCATGGCAAGAAAGACACTGAGGTGCTGGGGCATGTCCAGAAAAGGACGAAAGAGCTGTGGAAGGGTCTGGAGCACATGTCCTATGAGGAGCAGCTGAGGGAGCTGGGCGTCTTTAGCCTGGACAAAAGGAGGCTGGGGAGAGATCTTACTGTTGTCTACAACTCCCTGAAAGTTGTTTGTAGCCAGGTGAGGGCTGGTCTCTTCTCCCAGAAAACAAGCAGTAGGATGAGAGGAAATGGCCTCAAGTTGTGTCAGAAGAGATTTAGATTAGATATGAGCAAAAATATCTTCCAAAAAGGTTGTCAAGCTCTGGAACAGGCTGCCATGGAGAGTTGTCAGTCTTAAAAGACATGTAGGTGGTGTAGATGGGGCACTCAGGACATGGTTTAATACTGGACTTGTCAGTGTTAGGTTTACAGCTGGAGTTACTAAGGTCTTTTCCAACCTAAATAATTCTATGATTCTATGATTTTTTTTTGTTTATTTTAGCAATACTCTGTGGATCTCCTTGAAAAAATGTTTGGTGAAAGGACTTAATTCCTAGTGCAATGAAGACATGGACAAATTCCTGGGAAAAGTTGTATATTTTTTCAGTTTTATCCAAAGAATACTTTAATTTTACTATTTTAAACATCACCACTCATATGTGGGAGTTTGCCATTCCTCCAGATTTAGATCAGATTTGGGAGCAAGTAGTAATTACAAATTTCATCCAAGAATCCAAAAATTAACCGAGTTTCCCAGATCCTGACCATGGATCTTCCCAGCTTTGCTGCCCTATTAATACAAGGTAAAAAACTATATTTGCCCATGTGATGTATATTGCAATAGTAAATTTTTTTTTAGGCAATGCAGAAGAACTTTCACATTTCCAAATGCAAATGGAAAACCTGCTTTGGCTTTCAATTGAGAGGTTCTTCTAGTCTTCACTTACGATTTTGTTTCAGTTGACTACAGGAAGGAGCCATTAATTCAAAGGATGCTTTTGAACATCTGTTTTAAGACAGCAGTGGACAGGGTGCACTATCACAGGCTAAACAGTATTGGTCAAAGGAGTTTGCTTTCAGAGCAGCACTTTCAGGCAACACCTGAATGCTTTGCATCCAGAAGGATCAGCAGTGCGTGGGAGGCAATCTGGAATCCAAGTGCCTTGGAAAGAGAAGGCATAAGAGTATACTTACTTAAAGCTCCATATATATTTCAGCCACAGTAGTAAACACCCACTATGTGTACAGTATATTTGCTGTTTTCAATCATAAATGCCACTTCCTTTGTTAACCTATGATGAAATTATACTATACATTACCTAGGTAGAAGTGCCCAGCTCTATTTAGTGATCACCAATCAGCAACCAAGAGATGCACTTCAGGCCAAAGTTCTCCTTAAAGTAAATGTGTGAAATGTCAGTGTGCATCATTCATCTGTTTGTCACTTCTGGGCAACATCTGTTTACTCCTTACCTACTTGTAAAAGATTTTTCCTTTCTTTTGGTGGTATTGGCCCCAACACTTCACTAATGAATGAAGCCTTTAGGCTCGTATTTTTTTCCTAGGTCTAATGACAAAGATCCAATTCTGTTAGATCTTTTCTCTCCTCTTCTAAAAATGACAAATAAACACTTAACTCAGCTGAATTACAACTTAACAGCTGACTCTGCAGGCCCATGCAAATCAAAATGAAATCTTAAAAATGCAGATGTAGTCATCAGAGTGCTAATTAATAATTTGACTGCTGCCTCTCCACTCCAGATCTTCACTGTAATTGAAAAGCAGGGGGAGGAAGTATCTTAGGGTCGTATTCCACCTGGTCTTCGCAGGGGAGTGAGCATGAAGCATTCTTCTTCTGCCTATGCCACCTCCAGGAAAGCTGCAAAGGAGCTGTGCCACCTCCAGGAAAGCAGCACAAAGGCTCTATCTCCAGGATGGAAATAGCTGCCTGAAGCTCCTGGCACATGGATGTGCATCAGCAGTGATAACTGGCAGAGGGACGTGCAATGGCTTTCATCTCTGTGTCATCAACGAAAACAAGGGTACAGAAGTCATCATGCACCGAACTGTCCATGTGGCCTCGCTCCCCAGCAGAGCAGGATGCTCCTCAGTGGGAGATGATTGTTTTATCTTTCCAGAGATTATCCATGCTCATACAGATTTCACATTATAGCATCTTATGTGAAGAAATATTTTGCATCCTTGAGGCAAATTTTCCTTGAACTGTCACAACCCCAGCTGCCATCACCTCTTCACCATCATGAATGGGGGCCGCTATCATCCTTAGTACTTTTGCAATCATTCTTTTTTTTTCATGAACAAAGAGTTTAATAATGCTTTGGCAAACGGTTGTGCTGCATCCTTTAAATGAATGATGCTGAGATTTGTTTTGTAATCATGACTTTGGGGAAAGAATAATTATATTTTAGAGGTGAGAAGCACCGACATTAGGGATTCCATTCTTTATCAACCTCCTTCTCCTCCCCAGCCATTAGCAGAACATTCTCTTAGCTTGACTGTCATAGCTATAGCTTTGGTTATGGTTGTTTGGAAGACAATTTTTTTCATTTTAAAGCTCTGTCTTAATTGCTAGATAACCATCATTGCATCTTTCTATCCACCTATAAAAAATAGCAAAGTTTTTAAGGAAGTTAATACAGACACTCAAAATTTTTATAATTTATTGATTCTGGTGTTATTGTGACTGTATTGTTAATGCTTACATTATTTGCATACAGTACTTAGTGCATAACTGACTTATTAACATATATCAGTGCTTGTACAATACTGTACCCTCACCATAAAAAATTAATGTGATCTGTTAGAAAATCTTTTTGTTCAATGAATTAGAAGATTTACCCAAACATATGCATTGTATCCAACTGTACATTGCCAGCTCTTTGTCCTTCTTCTTGCAACACTTGTTTTCTCAAATTTTCTTGAGTGATTTTATTGCTTCAGAATCTGAAATGTTTGTATCTGTAGAAATATTTTTCTGACCATCATGATCAGAAAGAAAACCGTGAAAGCAAAAACACTAGAGCCTAAAAAAACAGAGACCTTAACCCCTTTTTTTTTTTTCTTAATAATGGTGAGAGATACAGGTAGAACTGAGAATTTGAGCAAGTTGTACCACATTATTTACAAAAGGCAAAGAATTAATCCTCTTAAGTGAAAATCAATGTGCTCTTAATGGCACATTTGTAATGAAGTTCTTGTGAGTCTGCTGTACATTTACTCTATGACCATTTCATGTAAGTCTGGGAATACAGGGAAGTCTTAAGGTTGTTGCAAAGAGGCCAGAGGGCAAAAGCAATTAGAGACAACACTTTAAATTATGGAGCTATAAAAAGATGTGGGTAGAAATGTTCCCATTTTCAGGGCTGCAAAAGAAATTTCTATTGAAGTCAAGCAAAAAGGGAAGAGAACAAACAAAAGAGAATTTCTAATGAAAGCACTTTTCAGCTCCGCTTTATTAATTAACCATAAAAATGCAGATTTATGGATATTTTGGATAGCATTAAATCCTCCTCAAAACTTGTGGTCACAAAAGCCTTATTCAGCAATATGGAAGAGCATTTTCTTCTTGTCTAGATAAACATTTCATTCTTTTCCAGACACCCCAGATTGTGGAGTTCTGTGTATATATGCCTGTGACTGATTTTTCTAACTTGGCTTTTCTGAATGTGCAACATTTGGAACTCAATATACACATACTGCAAGCACTCGCACAATACATGCCAGATCAATATTTCATGTTTACAAAATTATTTTTTTCAGCAGAGTGACAATTTATCTCCTCTAGTCCTTCATCCTTCCTGTCAAATCCCTAACACAAAAAAGTCATTTTCAAATTAAGAAGTCATTTCTTTCTCCTCTTAGATACAGTAATAGTTTTCTAGTTACGATGTGGCATGACTCGGTATGCAATGAACCAAGCAAACTTTTGCCTCTCACTTTGCTGTTTGTGCACTGGGCCAGTTCTGCCAAGAGCCCTGTGGCTTTCCTCATCTTAAGTGCTGAACTTTAGATCAACCCTGAGGGAAAAAATGTAGGGAAAAATAATAGGCTCTGAGATCTTTCTTAGCTTGGAACAAAACTTCCTCCAGGCAGCAAAGGAAATAAACTAAAAGGCTCTGGTAGTAGCAAAAGAATTAGCTTCCTTCCAATTTCTTTGCAGGATTGACTGCAAAATCTTTATGTGGTAGGTGAGACCAAGACTTAACCCTGATAGAAACACACCCTACAAATTCAGGACAGATTCAGCCACACTCTTGGATGCAGAGATTTACACAGATTGCGTGATGAGGTGTATCACATCTTACGGTTGAAAGCTTGGAGCATGTGGATGTTGCCCCCAAGGTGCTCCTAAGGGTAGCCCAAAACAGACTGTGGTCACTGATAGAGAACTAGGGGACTTACAGGGCCATGCTGAGCCTCAAAGAGATGGATGGAAAAGGGACTTAAATACTCTCCCTTTAGTACCTTCTGGACTGTGTGGAGGGACGTACACACTGGTACGCGAACATTTTGGTTTTACTGCACCAGAAAGAAAAGTTTTTCCCTACAGGAATGATCAACAGAGCACAAAAGGATATTATTTGTTTTGTATGAGAATATATACATTTTTGTTGTTCTTCTTGATCTTAAAAACACATGGATTCTGAGAATCTAAAAAACTATGGACCATTTCTCCAATGTGCTTGATTATCCCAGACACCCGGCTGCAGGTCTTTAGATGCAGAAGCACTAAACCAGGCTTTTTCAATCAGTGGTTCTAGAGGCATTTCCATAATGGCCCAGTAACTTTTGAGCCTAGCTGCTTCACAGATGTGCACTTGTGAATCCATTAACGCAGTAGCTGATACAAAGTGGGATCCCAATAATGCTCTTTCTTTGCCCAAGATTTCTGTTGAAAGTGTTCTGTTAGAGCATTTTGATGCAGAATGCAGCTTTAAGGCAAAAACTATGTCTGAATTTTAGTGCTTAGGTTTCAGTCATATAACAGAGAAGGGCTCCATCTGTAAGCAAACTTCTAAAATAACTAATTCCCATTCTTTTGTTCTCTCCTCAAAGTTACAGCACTTTCTAGCTTCAAGTTTTCAAGGAAATCTTTCCAGAGGAACATTCTTTAATCATAAATTTAAGCACCACCTGTCTCATGCAGAGCTAAACATTGGAAACCATCCATAAAACCTGATTCTGTGAAAACATTGTAAGTTTCAAATGTGGCCTCCACAAGAGATATAAATGCATGCAGAAGGAGGAATAGGAGCTTGCCAAGAAGCTGAAGTTTAACATAACCCATGAACAAGTCATCGTGAGATAGTCACAAGTCTTCATTGTTTGTTTACCTGCACTCTTGATTCTCTCACCCTAGTGTCACTAAGTTTATATATTGAACAGGGTTACACATATTTATTTTGTGTTATGATACTTGGAAATAATCTAATAACCCAGAAAATAAGTAATGGCACTGTAGGGAACTGAGTTCTGAATACATTATATATTTCTTTTAAAGAAAGCACAGTATTCTAAAGCCTCAAAAATTATACTCACTAGGGGGAAAAAGTCATTCTTCCAATTCTCATGGCATAAGAAATTCTAGACATAAAAGCTAAGGAAAATAAAAATAAAAATAAGTTAGGTATTCTTAATAATTCCAGCATACTTTTTTTTATTAAAATATCACTTCTTTAATCTCATTTGAAGTAGGCCTATTAAACCTAATGCACTGAACATTATGTGATCTGAATAAAATTGTGTCTATGTATCTATCCCCTCTGACACAAAGTTATAAGGAAAAAATATAATAAACTAAGTAATTAATTCACTGCGTCATCACTTCTCAGTAGCTCAACACTTCCTGAGTGCTATAAATTTTTGTTTCTTGTTTTATCTATCTCGACTGATCTTATTGGCATAAAAAACTACTACAGTAGGGTAAGATTTTTGGAAGCTTTCATATAACTATAAAAAGTTCCTTACAAGTCACAAGTAATCAGTTTGTCTGCTTCAAAATGATAAAAATCTGTTCTTGGATCAGATGTGAAACCTCCTTTCAGATATTTTTCTATTTGCTCTTCAAATGTACCTGGATAGTATAACTATGTATATGTCTGTTTCTCAGATACAGGAAGATGCAGTATTATTTGGATTGGAAAGATGGTGGGTTTTATTCAGAACTACTCTTTAGCAGGTCAGTCCCCAGCCTGTGCTGGTACTTGGGGTTATTCCTCCCCAGGTGCAGGACCCTTCACTTGCCCTTGTTGAACCTCATTAAGTTTCCCTCTGCTCAACTCTCCAGCCTATCAAGGTATGGCAGCACAGACTTCAGGTGAATCAGCCACTCCCCCAGTTTTGTACCACCAGAAAACTTCCTGAGGCCATATTTTATCCCATTGTCCAGGTCATTGATAAACAAATTAAATAAGACTGGACTCACTACTGGTACCCAGAGAATGCCACAGACTACAGGCCTCCTACTCTGATGATCACGACCCTCTGAGCTCTGCCATTCAGCCAGATCTTGACGCACCTCACTGTCCATTCATCTAACCCACGTTTCCTGAGCTTACTTGCAAGGATATCATGGGAGACAATGCAACACCCTTGTGAAGTCAAGGTGGACAATCCACTGCTTTCTCTTCATTGTTCCATCCTGCCACATCATCATGGAAGGATGTCAGATTGGTTAAGCTTGATTTCCCCTTGATGAGTCCATGCTGACTATTCCTTCTTTCCTTTTATATTCTTAGTGACAGCCTCCAGAAAGACTTTTTCCATAGTCATTCCAGGGGTGGAAGTGAGGCTGACTAGCTGATGGTTTCCTGGGTTCTCCTTCTTGTCCTTTTTGAAGCTAGAAGTAACATCAGCATTCCTTCAGTCATCAGGCACCTCTCTGTCTTGGGCTGAAGACAGGTTTCTGCTGGGAAAGGCAGAACCCTCCCTCAGAAACCCTTCAGGCAAGATATGGGGAGGAATAATAGTCCTTTACTAATGAGTATAACAAGATACAAATGAACAATAACTACGGTATTAACAACAACA
>VXBU01007356.1:556351-613416 GCA_013400315.1 Bombycilla garrulus
TATATCCTACTGAGACGAATTTCACTTTTGATTGGTTCATTTCCCTGTCTGTCTTTAAATTTGGCCCACAATTGGTGTTGCACTGGGCTCATGGGAAATGCACAGGCACACCTCACTTCCAGGGGTGGCTATTTTCCTGCCTACCAAAATGTCAATCAATCTCAAACCAGCACAACATGGTATCAGTTTTTGTTTTTTTCAGAGTTTTTTATTGCCATACATTTTTTGGAGAACCTGATCAGCTGTACTTCAAATGTCTGTGATGAAGGAAGGTGGAGGGGATGCTGTGAACTGGTGGCAGAGGAGTGTCAATGCATGTTCAGAGAAAATATAAGTGATGAGCAGTGAGCGTCCTCTCTGAACTAATCTGCCGCACTTTTTCTTCTCTCCTGCTGACAAGACAAGCATCAGAAACTTTCATCAAGCCTGCCTACACTCAGGGAACATCAGCAGGAAATTTAGCAAGTAATTAGCAATCAGAGTTTATTTGTGAAGAATCGAGTTGCAAGAATTCTTTTTCCCATCTCAAGGTACTGGGTTGATAATGAGGACTTCCAGTCTGACATAAATCCTTGTTTTCTCATTGCCTCTTTTTCTGCTAGTCTGAAGATTACAACTGAAAAAAAAAAAAATACAAACACCAACAAAAAAAAATGCACTCATATTTCTAGGTTTGATTTTTTTTGTCCTTTGATGAGGACACTCAGCATGGTTAGTCTAATTATTTTCTTCCCACTGTCTCTTATTGTCAGCTAAAGTGACAAGTTTGCATAGGTAATGGTTTACAAAAACTTGCTCTCTCAGCCTTGCCAAGCTAGTGCTTTCAAGGGGTGTGTTGGGTTGAAGACAGGTATCTGCTGGGAAAGGCAGAACCCTCCCTCAGAAACCACCCCCCTCTCCGAATTACTGAAATTAAGTGGCCTTCAGGCAAGATATGGGGAGGAATAACAGTCCTTTACTAATGAGTATAACAAGATACAAATGAACAATAACTACAGTATTAACAACAACTACAAAGGAAAAAAAAAAAAAATAAAAGGTCAGGGACACCTTCCCCCCCACATAAAAGCCGGCAAGAGGGATGGGGAAGGCCTTGCATCACAAACCACGTAGGCAGTCTGTAGACGTAGATGTCTCCGACGGGCTCCTCTGAGGATAAGGGAAGAACTCCGAGATGGAACGCAGGAGTTTTGGTGCAGGGATGGATTAGTTGGGTCACTGTTCTTCCCGCAGTCTCAGCAGGGCGTCCCAGTGGGGCGAGGAGAAGCAGCAGAAGCAGGGAAAAAACGGAAGCTCCTGGGTTATGAACTCCTCTTCTTTTCCAAGCAACCACAGCTCTGAGTNCAGCTCCAAGTGGAGGCTGTGTAAGAGATCAAGCATCCACAATTTCCACTAAGTCATTAGCAAATTACAGGTATATATTTTTATCAGGACTAGACCCTGTCTGTGCAGCTCAAAACTTAATACATGAAGCTCTGCCTAGTGCATCATTCTCTCAACCTCATTGAACACTTAATTACTTTTATCCTGCACCCAGGATCATACCAGGAGAAGAAAATGATGGCTAAACACATTCAAAATCAAGCAGAATTGTGATGTTTTTGGTAATGGAAGAGCTGTATATCAATTCTGCTTTTCCAAGGAAACTAGGAGGGTGGCAAACTATCACCAATATGACTGGTGGTAATCAGCTTAAGGAATAATGTGAGACCTATTTCTACTTGAATCTTCAGTAAGATTCCTATTCATTTTAGAAGGTCAGGGATTTCCGCAAATATGTCCATGCATTTTTCATATGTAAGCACATTTGCTTACATAGCAGGCACATGAATTATAATGCCAAAAGCATAAAAATGACTACATATATCTATGTTGAACCCTTGCCTCAGAGTTAATGGTCTATTTACAGAGTGAATAACCATGAGTCAGGTTCATTTCCCATACAGCTCAGAGCAATTTTTTTTTTTTGGTTTGACCTAAGTTACAGAGAAGGTATGGAGAAGGAATGGTGCAGAGTTTACTGGGATTGGGAGTGAAGTCATCTGGAACAGTTTGGTCCTGAGAATATATGTGGTGTAGAGCTATGTAAAATCTGGCTTCCTGAAGATTACAGAAGTTGGCAGGATGTGCATGGGAATTTCTGAAATACATAATTTGTGCTTTTCAAACATGTTTTGCAGAATACGACATATTGTGACTTCTGAGCTGCCTTTTTCCCATGGTCACAAATAAAAACTTTTGTTACAACTACAAGATACATTTAAATTCAAGGTATGCTGTTGATTTCACTTGACATTCCCACTAGACTATATTTTAATGATCAAATAAACATCAGAAAAATTAAATCAAGACAAGTTCAAATAAAAACTGTAATAACTGTCATTAATATTCAAAAGAAGTTTCATTTTCTTTAAAAAATCATATCTTCAGTCTATTAAGTTGATTCATTTTCTAATTATTAAAAATAACAAGAAGTGGGACAGGAAAGGAAGTGTTTGCACAGGAGAAACAAGCTGACCAGACTTGCATCAGTGGAAGGCATGGTGTATGCTCTGCCTCCTCCAGAAGCACCATTGCCAGCTTTATATTCACCGTTTGCCTTTTCAGGATTATTTGTAATCATATAGTGTCTTTCACCGAGAGTCTCAAATGGTTTAAAAACAATTTAATCTATCATTGCTCACATGCTGCTGGAAGGCTTGTTCCCCACTCCGACCACCCCAGCTGCCAGCCTGCAATCCATCTCTTGGTAGACTTTCAAACTGGAGCTGTCATTCCCAGGCATAGGAGGTGTTCCCTGAACACAACCCTAAAGCTCCCTCACTGATCTCCCTCAAGCCCTTTTGGAAAAGCACCTTTGCCATGATGTCAGTAACATTAAAACAAACCAGAGATTTGGCAATTATGTCTGTTGCCAAAGAAGCTTTGAGGCTACTGCCTGTTATACCAGCCAGCAACACACTTCTGAACATCCTGTACCCAGTACTTTGCTCACTTCTCTTCTCCATGGACTATAAATTGCTTGAGGTAGACATGACTTTTTTTATTCTGAGCTTATGAACCATTAAGACATTTAGGTCCAGGTATGTAACTTCATACTCCTAAATACTACGACCTTGCAAATATTCTAGAAATAAGTAATAAATCTGACAAGCCTAAATGATGTTTCCAGATGTGAGGAAATGAGAAGCCAGGCTCTTAGTTAGCTTACTGAGTACTTAATCACACAGTCTTTGAGGATCCTTGAGCATACCCAATATAGCTGAAGGTGCAACTTGAGTGATAAATTATGGAGGGCATCACAGTAATTTTTAATATTCACAAACCCAGTCTATTCATGTTCAGAAAATCACTCTCTTTACATGAAAGAGAAGTAAATGACCCCTTGGATACACGACAACTTTTACTAGTAATCTAATCTATTTCCTAGGCACATAACACTGGAGCATTGAGGACTAGAGGTACCATCCAGTGAAGTGACTGGAAAGAGTCCCATTGAATTGGGCAGAATTTAAATCAGGCCTGAAGCCAATTAAGAAAACTGGACATTGTTCGACCAGCACAGCATTTATGCTGCTTTCCAGCGTCTGACCATAGTCATTAAATTTTAAATGGAAACACATTTAAATTGATGCTGACACTGCTTTAGCACCATAACACTGTGAAATTTTCACTTACTATTGGCTTTTCATTTCTGTGATATTCCCATTAAGAGTAATGTCTATTATTTGCAAGGGTAATATGGAAAGAAATTACACAGTTTGCATTAACTCTGCCATTGTGAGCTGGTAAATATCAACAGATGCCTTAATGAGGCAATGGCACGAATCCTGCATGCAACTATTTATTCAGCCTATTCATTATTGACTTTTTATAGTTCCTTGCATGTGTTTAAAAAGAAGAAAAAATCATCCAGCACACTTACTCCTCTTTTTTAGTATCATGCTCAAGTGGGTTTTTGGGCTTCTCCTTTCCTTGACTCACTATCCCTCCATGACAGAAGAAGGCTCTCTTCCTCTTTCTTAATCCATGGTTCAAAGCAGACAGATGAAATTTTTCATTAAGTATATGTATCTTCTTAGTCAGGCACAAGTAGCCAAAAGGAGCAGAGGTACTGAATCTAACTTATGTCCATTTGGAAGGTACTAATGTTACTAAGAGGTAATTACTTGTTTCTTGTATCTTTAAATGCCCCTATGTGATCATCCATAAGCATCCCGAACATGATGTCTCCATGTGAGTAATTCGAGAAAATTAATTTGAAAAGTGCAGGTGGGTGTCTCATCACAGCTATAAAAGCTGGCCACACAACTGACATGAGAATGAGTAAATTAGATAGCAGCCTGAAAGAGAGGTGACTAATCAAGAAGTTTGAACATGGACTGAAAAACAAGGTAGTAATAATAAGTCTGCCCATAACATCTGTTTCATCTGTACTTCAGGGGTGATGCCTCATTTATTTTGAAAATTAGAAATCCAGAGCTTTTAGAAAGTTTGGGAATTTTTATTCCATTTTCTCTGTTTCAATATATCTCACATTTATTGCTATCAATATTGTATAGGTGAATGACGTAAAGACAACAGGGAAGAAATCCTGTCCTTTGAAAGGTGCTGCACAGTGAAATGCTGTTTTGATCAAAATAGTATTTCATTATTTTGATGTGTTTTCTGCCCCATAAAATTGTTTTTACATTTGCCAGGACACATGTGAACAAAAGTAGACCAAAACAAAAAGGGAGTGAGTGGAAGTGGTTTGCTCAGCACTGCAATTTTTTTGTTATTACAAAAATATCTCATTCTCTCCTGAACTTAAATCAAGACCTTTTCTTCTGTATTTAATTGACTGGCAGAGAGCAAATAAGTGGTCACAATGCTGATATCATAATGACCAGGAATCTGAGCATCCAGGCAGTCGTCTAGGAAATGGGTGTTGTGGCTTCTATTTTTATTTTAAAATGGCTTCTATTTTTATTTTAAAACTTGTTCTACTGGAACTGAAATTAAAATCCCTATTGGTTATAGTTTCAATTCCACATATCTTGTACTTACTTTTCACCCTATTCATTAGCTTGTTTAGAACCTGAAGTCAAGGGGAATTTCAACAGTGACTTCAGTGGAAGCAGTGTCAGATCATTAAACCTCAGTACTTTTGAAAGTATGTTTTAAAAGCCATCCAGAGGGGAGCCATGGGAGAGAAACTAAATGAAGTGACTTTACCTTACATCAAAGCTCAGGAAAGAAAAAGAAAAAAAAAAAAGAAAAAAAAAAGAAGAAAAAAGAAAAGAAAGCCTGCTCTTTTTATTCTTTAAATGCAGAATCATGTACAGCCTGAAGGAAATATTTTAGGAACTCACAACTGAAATCCTGCTCTGTGATGGTATGATATCAGTGCTGGGTCTAATCAATGGCATGGCATGCTTGTATCAGCTCTGCTACCTGGTTAATTAATTAATTTTCTGACATCTGGTGCTCTCCAAATCTGACTTGTTTCTTCCAGTCTGGATCTGAAAATCTTTCCTTCTTTTTTTTACTTAAATTATTCTTGCTGTCTTTAGTGTACCCCTTTACTTCTAGCATAATGCCAGCTTGCAGAACAATCCTAATATTTTTCACTTGGTCCTTTGCATCTCCTGCTTCCTACTTCTCTTCCTCTTGCACATTACCGTCATTATTAATCATCTCCCTTCACCTGGCTTTTTGCTCTAATAATAATTTTGTTGTCATATATGCTTGAATTGTCCCCAGTCATGTCTTATTTCCCATGCCATTTGCATCTTCTGTAGATTTTTGCTCTGTATGTAGTAGTTCCAAGCTCACTTGTCTCTATCTGTTGCTTCCACATTTGGAAAGGGTTGATGGCTTTATGTAGCCAGAGACCTCAGTGCATTGTTCTACCATCTGAACAACCCAGCTTTGTAAAGGATATGAAAAGTTATGTTGAAACAACCTTCCTGCAAGGTGCTTTACAAGCCAGAGGCTGAGCAGTATCTTTGATAAAGGAAAACCCAGGACATCAGAGATCATCTGACATCAGCATGGCTTGAGGACCTGTTAAAATTTAGTCTGTCCTTTCAGTATTTGGGATCTCCTGGACAAAAGGAATGCCTCTTGCTGCCAGTGTTCACTGGGTTTTCTACTGAATGGACTCATTTGTTTCCCATGGCATGTCCAAAGAGAAGAGAGAAATGCAAAATCACTTCTGCCTGTTCCCACTTAGCAGTAACACTACCATAGGCCTGGGAAGTGCAGGCAGACAGCCAGATTTTGACCTTCATTTTCCTTCTGCCCTCTGATGCAGATTTATTTATGCAAGTGCTTTTTGAAGCAGCAGCCTTTAAGTGCTTCCCTGATCACCTGCTGATTTCTCCAGCCTGTCTTTTCTCAACAGTTAGGGCAGCACTAGACCTGTGAGTGATTTAGAAAGAAAGGAAATGCTAATGGAGAAGCAAATGCAGATGGGGGAGGTATTGGGCCTGTTTTCTCCCTTCCCAAACCAAAGGTCAAGCAAACATTACCAGTCTGAATAACCTCCGGATTAAAAAAAAAACACACTACCTGGAAAGCAAAAAATAATGCCTTTAAAATACTACCTTGACATTACCTTGCAAAATGGTGACTAATAGACCTAAAGATACTTCAGAATTTCTGTGTCATATCTGAAGGAAAAAGTTTTTATTCCTCAGAAACAGATGAGGGCTTGTCAGCCTGAAAGAATTTACTGCCTATGAGAACAATTTCTACAAATTGTAATGGCTGGCCTAATAAAACCTTATCTCTCCTTATATACCTTGCCAACCACTGCAAGCAATGGGTACAGAGAGGTGCATGAGTGTACAAAGCTGTGTGCAAAAGGCATTCTGGCTAAGAAAGTCTGCAAAGTGCTACTTTCTTTATAAGGCTCTGTGAAGATTTGCAATGGAAGATGTTGATAAGAAAAGACCTGTTGGTATAAGTGTATCACTGTAATCAACTATGGCTTAATATTATGGTCATCACTGTTCCCCACATGCTGGACCTGGATGCCAACCAGGGGACTCCGTATTTCTTATTACACTATAAATTTCTCATCAGAAGCACATGCCTGCCAGACTAGACACTAGACTGCCATATCTGGGTCTGTGACACTGCCTCTTAAAAAGCTGTGGCAAATAATTGTTTTGGTTTTTTCTGTTGAATGCCCACCACTCCTGCTCATCTTGTGTTTCCTCTGCTGGCAAGTACCAGGGGTAACTCCTGCAAGAGACATATCTCAGCTGGTTCAAAAGCTGCATTAAAATGAGTTATAAGCATTTATGGAACTTAAAACAAGACCTTCCTTTGGATTTCTGGAAATAAAAAAATCATCCTCCAAGAACACGCTTTTCTAGGAGCAATCATGGGGTTTGAGTCAGTGACAGAAAGTAAACACCTCATCAGTGTGATACAAGAGCAACAATGTTTCAAGATGATTGATAAGAAAAACACTTCCCAGAGGTAATTTTGGCAGGTGTCCATTAATTCAGTTCTCCAGCTGCCACTTTGAGTCATAAACCTGCCAGGAAGAAGGGACCACAAGTGGCCTACTCCCTCCTCAGAAACAGGCTTAAGCTTACACTTTGACCAGACTAAGTGTGCATGGCCTGCTTTTACATTACCCCACTGAACAGGATTCTCTTATCAACCTCTTTGGTTTTATTTCTAACATTCAAATTAAATCTTCTTTGCAGCCAATTTAGTCAATTTGTTTTCTCTTTTTAATAACTTTTTCAGTTATTCAAACACTGCCACCTTGTCCTACATTTATCCCACTCACTCCTATCTGTATAAAAGCATATTCTTTTAATGCATTCACAGGCCATGTTGATTGATTATCTGATATTTTTACTGTTCTTTTCTGGGCTCTCTTCAACTGGGTTTTTTTTTTTATGGACACATTATTCCAGGTAACAATTTCTGAAGACAAATGAAAAACTTTTCTATATGAAAAACTTACAGTCCTATAATTACAATGTCCAGTATGTAAATGGTGCCTTTCCACACTGTTTTCCCAGTCTGTATTAAGAAATGTCTTTCAGTTTAATCCTAGAAAAAAATCAAAATCTTAACTTGTACCCTAGCAGGCCTATTTTTATGTCTGTTGGGAAACCCCAATTATGTCTTTGTTATGCTTACAGTCTTTGTGAAAATTACAGTAATTCTCAAAATGCCATGGAAGAAATTCTGTCTTGTAGGATTTTAGGAAAAATTCTTTCCATTACCGTTCTTTGACTTGTTTAGCAAAAGACAAGGATGATGGACTCTTTGTCATTTGGGGCAGCAGATCCCATCCCATGGTGAGCATGTATCCTGTAAAGTATTGGTAGCTCTTAGGACACAACCATTGTCATCAAGAAGGTGAACATCCATGTCTTTAAGGATCAGATATAACAGAAAACAATGAGTGAGAAAAGACGGTCAGTAAGAGACAAGACTTAAAAGCTGGTGGACTTTGCCAACTCTTTTCTAGTCCTTCAAGAGAAGGTTTATGAGCAAACTGTTGCTCTTTTAGGGGAAAGTGAATTTTTTCTTCACAGAATCACAGACTGGGTAACGTTTAAGGGACCACAGATGGTCACCAGTCCAACTTCCCTGCTCAAGCAGGGCCATCTTAGAGCACAAGGCATCAGGGGCTGCATCTGGAAACTTCCTGAATATCTCCACTGAGGGAGAATCCACAACCTCTCTGGGCAACCCGTTCCAGTGCAAGGTCATCTGCGCAGTAAAGTTCTTTCTCATATTCAGGTGGAACTTCCAGCAAATCAGTCTCTGCCCATTGCCTCTTTTCATGTTGCTGGGCAGCACTGAGCAGAGCCTGGCTCCATCCTCCTGCCACCCTCCCCTCAGGTACTGACAGACCCTGATGACCTCCCCTCCCAGTTTTCTCCACTTAAGGCTGAACAGGCTCAGCTCCCTCAGCCTTTTCCCATAAGAGAGATGCTCCAATCCCTTCATCATCTTCATTGCCCACTGCTGGACCTGCTCCAAGAGCTCCATGTCTCTCTTGTACTGAGGAGCCCAGAACTGGACACAGCTCTCCAGATGTGGCCTCAGCAGGGCTGAGTAGAGAGGCAATGTTCTCCCTAATGCACCCCAGGTACCATTGGCCCTCTTGGCCACGAGGGCACTGCTGGCTCAGGAGCAGCTTGTTGTCCACCAGGACTCCCAGGTCCTTCTCCACAGTGCTACTTCCCAGCACATCAGCTCCCAGCCTGGACTCATGCCTGGGGTTATTCTTCCCTTGGTGCAGGATCTTGCATTTGCCCTTGTTGAACTACAGACTTCTTTTCTGCCCATCTCTCCAACTTACTGAGGTTCTAAGGGCCACACAGCTCTTGACTGGGTTTATTTACACTCTGACCACTGGTTCACCAAGAAACACTGTATGGACAGCATTCATGCAGTTTCAGTCAGAGTATCAGGGGAGCGGTCCTGCTCAAAGTATTGGCTTGTGTTAAAGAGGCTGAGTGAAGGATTAAGACAAAGAAACTATCCTGAGGCTGTTCTTGCAATACAACCTTTATAACAAAAATCCTACAACCTTACGATTCCTCCAAGATGAAGAGTAACTGAACACAGGAAAAAAACTCTTGGATAGATGGATATAACGGCACAAACTATTACCTGTTTCTGTCTTGACCCAGGTTTCAGAATTCTTCCCTGAATCAGTTCCAATGAAGAATCCAACTTTCCGCTATATCTATCCAGTCCAATGCAAGGCTTATGGCTGAAGTAATTTAATTTCTTCCTAAGTGTGACCCCAGGATGTGGTTAGATGCCATTTTCCCTGATACAGACAAGCCTTTGGAAGTGCTTCATTTTCTCTGTCTGGATAGAGAGTGAAAGTTACTGTTTTATTGAAATGTAATGAGAATGGAATTGTCTTTGAGAGGCTTTTGTTCAGTAGAAGCTATACATTTCCACTTTCCTTTTACTCTGCAGAAAACTCATTACTGTGGCATTGGCCACAGAGCAAAGAGTAATCTCTTTTATCCTATTCTTTGTCTCATTAAGAAAATGCCCCATATCTTTGCCATTATTTCTTCTTTTTATTCTATTCAATTAATACTGAGGTCCTTGCAATGTTGTGTTTCTCAGACCATATTGGAAATCAACAGTCAGAGCCACAGTCTTGGGCAGAAATCCAGGTCCCACCACCCACCAGCAGGCCCAAAAGAAATGTTCATCACTGCTTTCTGCTGTTCAGTCATTGACTCTGGTTTCTCTGACTTTCTTTCTCGAACAGTGCTCAGCCCCCTGCACCACATATTGGTCTGGCTCTGACAAGCCCTACCTCATATGCCTTGAACTTGCTATTGACCCTACAATGTCCAGTTCTATCTTTGTAGAGGGTCATTCTTTTCCTACTTATCAGTAAGAAATATGCTATAGGCCAGAGACTTACCCTGTAGAACTTCTTCGTATCTGAACAAGCTTCAGATGGCCTTTGGTGCCAGAAAATTGTCTACCTGACTAAAATACTTGAGGAACGAAAGAAGGAAGCCACAGGTAGGAATAAAATCAGTAACTCTGAATACTCAAAATTATTTGGGGTACTTTGAACCTTGCTTGGAAAAGACAGAGTAACTTTATATTCTGAATGTTGATAATTTACGATTTAATATAACTAGTAATCATATTAACTTATAAAAATCAGAAATGTGCTAGCCAGCATGTTTTAAAAGACATGCAATTTGCCTACCCAAAGGATGGTATGTAAGTTCCATGCAAGGTAAATTTTATGTGAAAAGAAGGTCATACATAAGCCAGAAGTTTACAACTTCAAAAGAACTCAGTATTTCACACTGGCAACAAATCTGCTTCTCCAAGTTCCTTGCAAGCAATGGAAACAGAGTTAGCAAAATACATTTGATTAAACAGCAAAGAAATTGAGCATTCCTTTCCTAAGAGAGGCTTGAGAATTGGTGTGTCCATAGAAGGGAGTGGTTTCTTCCACATTTTTTAAGGTGTTGGGAACAAGGAAAGACAGTCAGACAGATTTAAACTTAACTTGATAAAAGGATGCAAGTACATAAATCAAACATTTTGTGTGAAGCAAAAAGCTAAGCTCCTTCATAAGGAGATGTTGCTCTGTAGGAGTTTGGCACTGTAGGAGAAATTACACAAACCATTGCCCACAGAAAACATGGCATAATGAATAAAATTTGTCTTGAATTATTTATTTTTAGTGCTTTATTTTATCTCCTCTATCTTGCACAGCCTGGAAATTTTTCTTGATGAGAGCTTTTTGAGCGTCTGAGTCTCAAATTAAAAAAACACATTAATGTCTTCTATACAAAGAGGTAGAAAGATTAGAGTGAAGTGCTTAGAAATGCACTAGATTCAACACTTTCCACTAATGGGACCACTAGTGTGCACCACTTTACTGCCTTAAAATATATCCATAAGATACAGTATCCTTGGTTGCATGATGACTGAATAAAATTTAATAGATACAGAAGTGACAGAGCAGAACTAATCTGTTCCAAAATACCAGCTCTATAATAACCCGTATTTGTTTTGAAATCTGATTAAAAACATGTCTTGCAGCACTAGCAATACCTTAGAAAGTGGAAAATCAAATGTAGTGTGGGCTATAAATTTCAAATGGCCCGATCACCTGTAATTGAAGTGATTTAAGTGACTTTTTTTTTGTTATTGAGGAAGGTTTTGTTGTTGGGTTTGTTGTTTTGGGGTTTGTTTGGGTTTTTTTGGGGGTTATTTTTTTGGGGGGGGCATTTGTCTTTTTGTATTGGAGCCCTTTAATACCTTGCAAAAGCCAAGAGTTCCTGTTTGTGGTAACAAAGAAAGAGCAATCCTCCTGAGTGTGTCTGTGCTGGGCTTCAACATCAGAGAGGATGATGAGTGATCTTCAGTCCAAAATGCCTCCACACCTTAATAAGTGATTGTGTCAGTGCAGCTTGCTTGTGTGCTCTTAGCCCATCCCAAACACCACACCAAGCATAGCCCCTAGTGAAAGGGATTTAAGAAACATATGCCGTGATCCAAGAATCTATCCATGAAGAGTTACTAGAACTAATGGTGAGTAAAGGGCATGACAAAAAACAAGGTAAATGCATCACTCATTTAAGCACTTAGTCTATCTACAGTAGTCCAGTCTACTGCCAATCTGGTCGCCTGAATGGACACTCAAACTGAGATCTGTGCCCTCTGGACTGCCTGCCATATATGTCACATTAAATCACTAAATTTCCTCTTCTGTTTCAGTACTTTTCTGTATATGAGGTTATATTACAGAATTATCTCATAAAGGGGAAGAGGATAGGAAAAGTGGTGCAAGACTTATGTTTACTTTTGAATGTAAAACATTTACCAGCATGTATGGGTGGTACTACAAGTTTTTGCTTCATCACACTGAATAGCTTGATGAAAACACAGTCTAAAATTAGTAAGGATAAGAAAAGCCACAGAGACAAATTAAATACTGTGCTGAATTGGTGTTCATGCATTGCATACTGTGATATAGTTAGAGAACCCATTCTAAACTTATTTTGAATACAGAAAACAGTCCTGTGAATGTAGTTCACGCTAGGTTCTCCTACCACTATGCCTAAATATAGGAAATTTTCTTAAGCATTTTATTCATTTGTTTTCCCCCTACACCTCAAAGAAGAGCTTAGAAGACACCAGCGAGATCATCTTTCTCAGAATAGACATGGAAAGGTGACTGTAGGAGACATCTGAGAGCTTATTCTTTCATAAAAAGCCCAAACACATGTACTTGTATAATTTTAGTCACTGTTTTCTTCAATATGTCCTTTGTTATCACTGCAGTCCAAACACACAATTAAGTTGCTGATGTTCTGTAACAGAATTACAGAATGCTGAGATTGTTTCCCTGTTTTGATTTCTTTTTTCTTGGAAGAAATATTTTTCAGTAAAAGTAGATCTTTTATATACAAAAATGTCCATTACTTTAAAAACTTGAAATTCCATCTGCAGAGAAGACATTTCTATTGATTCTTTCTCTCAGCTAAAGTATTTAGGAAGCAAAAGATTACAACGAGAACATAAAATGGGGCCACACCTCAGAGTGAGTCCTATCTCTAGACACTGACTTGGTTATTCAGGCAGTGGGTTTATGCAAGATTTGTAAGTAGCCTGTAAATCATGCATCTAAGAGACTTCAGAAAAACCTGTATGTTTTCTTAGAAGAGAAACTAATGTCCAATGAAAGTTTAAGGAAAATCAAGAAGGTTTGCTCCATTATAGCACCCACCATCCTAGGGAAGATGCCCTGCAATCATAAAGATTTGCCTCCCTCTTTCGAAGCTTGTGATTCCTGCTCCTCCCCTCTCCGGATGGGTGAAGCTGACCTCCAGTAAGGTTTACCCTCTGTTCAGCACCACACTCTGATTCAGAGACAGAATCCTGCTGTAAGTTTCTCTCAGATATTTAACTTCCATTGTTATGAGGAAGCTTATTTATTATGAATGTAAATGGAACTGCACCTGCAATGTAGATTATTTTTAAACGTGTCCCTCCAAAATCCCATCTGCCACAATGTAAAAGGGCAAAAGAGAAATGTAGGATCCCTGACCAGGTCTGTCTTACACATCTCAGTTTCATGGTTTTAAGATTTATGAACCTAGGAGCAACCAAACGTGCAACTTTAGAGACCTTCTAGTCATGTCTCACAGGCACTGAAATGCTTTATCAAAGGTTTTATCTTCATCTGGTCTTTCCTTCTTACCTTGCCTAACTGTGGCAGCACCAGAGGACCATATCAGGGAACAACCAACTTTTCACCTCAAAATCTTCATTAGTAAATGAGGAAGTCTTCACTCCCTCTCTGTGTAGTAGAGAAGTAATCTGTCTCCTTACCCACCACTCTGTCAGACACTGCTTCTTTGTGCTTAATATACTTTGAGTAGGATATTCTAATTTCAGTTTTGGAAGGAGAAAAGTAGAGGAGGTCCTGCCCATAAAAGCCACACGTAATAGCTTTCTGAACACTTACAGGGAAACCAGTCAGACTGCAAGATGCAATAATAAGTTTCCCTTAAAATAGATCTGATTATGTAACAGGTTGCTGTATTAAAAATTGAATAAGGCTTGAAATATAAAGCAATTTGCAGGCATGAGGGAGCATACCTAATAAAGAGAGTGCATTAGCTGTTTCTGCTTTCTGAAATCCAGTCTATAAATAGTGTAGCATCTTCCTATTTACTTCACTGTGGGAGGACCAGACTTTGTGAACCTGCTTGTTAAAATCAGCACTCAGTTCAGTTTGAGTGACATTTTTCTAGCTGTGCTTTGATGTTACTATTGGTCTAATCAGCATCTGACAATTGCTGCTCAGGTCCCTGGGATGCTGTGCTTGTTCATTCTCTAAACATTGTAGGAATGTGGAACTCGATCCATCCAAGAAGAGTAACAGGACCTGAGCAGGATCCTAAGCTCTCCCAGGGGCCACGCAGCAACTCATAGGACTCAGTAGTGACACATTAGTTTGGCAGAGGTTATGCTAACACCTCTGTTAACCCTCCAAGCACAGTCAGTGCAAATCAGACATTTCTTAGAGTTATACAGAGCTGATTTCCAGTGCAAATTAGGGAGGCACTTCAAAAACATCCTGTTTGGTATCACCACCACCACTGTCTTGTGGTTCCCAAACACACTTAAAAATCAGACCCCTGTGGGCACAGTTCTCACTGAAAATCAGACACTGACTTCAGGTGAGGTATGAATTCAAACGCACAAAATTCAAAGGCCCTCTATGCTCATGTTTCATGGAATAATTATTCATTGGAAAGGCGAGCGGGAAGAAGGAGTCAATAGACAGGCTCCCAACCTACCTTTAGGGCAAAGTTCCAATCCCCCTCCCAGTAGTTGTTCATGTATTTTACACAAAGAAAAGCCCTACCAAGAACTGAGAGTCCCTTGGTTGGTGTCCAAGACATCTGCTGAAGATGTGGATGCCCCCTTCCCCCCAGGAGCAGAAGGCTTTAACCCAAGGGTGGGCTCAGCCCATGGGGCCATGGGTTAAAAGGAGCTGTTGCTGCAGGTGGTGTCCTGCAGGGGCTGCCTGTGCTGATGCCCCACAACAGCAGCCCAAAGGCAGTGAACTCAGACAGATGGTTTGCACTAGACAGGCACAGAGGGTGGTCTGAGGATCATAGAGGGATCAACATTCTCCCACTTAGCTACTCTAAGACTGGGTTAAAAAATTTTAGGGCACTGTCATGTCATTCCTGGGGCATGCCTCCACAACATTGCTCTTTTCCAACCATGCAGAAAGAAGTTGTCAGTCCACTACTTTTCAGGAGTTCTTTGCCCTTTTATTTTTGTAAAGCTGCATGGGAAATGGTAGGTATATGAATGTGTCTCAGAAGTTAAATGAAACGACTGTGCATTGGGCTTGTGCAGTTTCCTTCCTGTCACATTCAAACCCATCAGTAGCCCAGTCCAAGCACACACAGGGCTAGGTTAGGGAGCTCATCAGGCATGCTATCCTCGCCTTCTGACTTCCTCTTGGAAATAAAAACGGTGGCCCTAATGAGAATTAATTAGGGTTGGGGGTGGAGAGGAGGATCCATCATGGTTTTGTTTGTGTTGTTTGTTTTCTGTAAACCCATGGAGGGAAAAAAATCATATTACTTCTCTATGCAATATAGTAAACGTAATAAAAATGAACACATGGTAATTAGCTCCTCCATTAAGTATACCAAGCATAGACAATAGCAATCGTGCAGTGCTGATTACAGACATTATCCTTGCCTGGACGTTTTTTTTCCCACCATTCAATCAACACTGCTAAATAGAAACTTCAGTGTTCAATATTATAAGACACTAGCTGGCAGTTATACAAAGATGCTTTACACAATGTCATCTGGCTGCTTGCCTGATTCTCATATTACCTTCCTGTCTTGCCTTATACGCTAATACGCATGGCTGATTAGAAGAAAAATGCAGAAGCTGCTTCTTTCTCATCTTGCTTTTTTTCTCCAGCTTCATGCCTTGAGGGAAAAAAGGATTCACATTTGCTAATTTCGCCAGCAGTGCTTAACCTGGGAATAGAACAATTCTCTTTCAATTCCTCATTAGTTATAATTCATACACAAACACTGCTTTGCACCAGACTAATTGGGCAGTCTTTGATTCCACTCTGAGAGAAATGGTGATTACTGTTGTTGTACAGGAGTCCTCTAGTAGCCTTGCTAAAGAGGGTCTCACAGTTCAAAATAAACATTTTCAAGGGCTGTACAGTATCCAGGGGTCAGATGTCTGGAAACAGGATTTCAGACTGAAAATCCCAGAAGCTCGAATGACTCTGGAAAATGTCGAGGAACTCCATAAGTGACTGGTTTTGGGCGGATTTGCTGATATCAGTACATCCCTTGGGGAGTCACAGTAGAGTTTATGCCAGTTTCTCGAGGAAGATAAACCTTTCTCCAGGAAGAATAATTTTCACACATTGAAAAAATGTGGGTTTTTGTACTCCTGTTTACATATTTCTGTTTTACTCTTTGATTTCTTATGGTGAAGCTATATCAAGGCAGGTTTCTCAGACAAACATTCATTTTTCCCTGGCTATTTTAGCCAGGTTGCATTTGAAGTCTAGTCAGGTGTCCAGGATTTCCAGATGTCTAGAAACCACATCAGGGTAAATTCTGTGTATCTGAAAAACCTTGGCAGGCATATGGACATGCTTTATAGTGGAATAATTAGTGCCTAGGATGTCTCAGACACATGTTCAGGTGCAAGTCACCTTCACGGCAAATATATCACAAGTCCAATAATTTCCCAGTTCTTCAGTGACCCTTTCAGGAAAAGAATGGGGAAATATGTGAGACCTCTATATTAATCATAGGAAATTTTTACACTCTTAACTGATATATATCTGCATAGGTATAGATCAAAGTCTACAGGCTGAAATCTTCCCTTGCAACTTAGCAATAGGTCTGGATTCAGGCTGGCTTGTGAAAATGTGGATGCTGTAACAAATGACCTGAGTGCAAACAGGGCAGCTGGCCCTTTGTCAGACAGTATCCCTTCTCTGAGGATTGGTCACTAAGCACTGCAAACAGCCAGCAACTGAAAGTGTGAAAAATAATTTTCCCAATTTATTCCATCATCACAACAAATACACTTCAAAGTAGTCTAAGAATTTAACACTGGACCTTCAAAATTTCCACATGTATACATAGCTATACATATATAAAATTTAAATACAAATGTGTTACTATACAATAAAATGTGTTGGTGCTGTACAGATTGGAGAAACTTTAGGCCATCTACAGACCTTCTCCTTTTCTAGTTTTGTGACTGCTATACCTAAGCTTATGCCAATGGCATGATATACAAAGTTCAAGACTAGAAACTAACCAGGGGACTGAAGAGAAAATAACTTTTTTTTAAAACATGTCCCTATGAGGATAAGATTTTCGTGGCTAGAAAGTGAATCCTAGGATTGCCAGGCACTATAGCAGTTTCAGCTGCTTCTGTAGCCTTAACTCAATGGCACAGAAAAGTTGGACTGGGGACACCTCTGCTCATCTGCAGTGGCTCAGGGATCCTGAGTGGGAATTATTGAGGTGTGGCTCAATGCAAGAGATATGAAGTGCTGCAGTTAGTCCTTCTATATAAAGGTAATGGTGGAAGCAGCTCACAGCCCACAGGATTGTACACCTCTAAAGAATATTTTAAATATCAGGAAACTCCTTTCACATATTTAAGGATTAAGCTAAGCAGGTCTGTTTTGCCAGAAACATGCTACTTTGATAACTTCCTGGCCATCAATGTGTACACAAAACGCAGTATCACTGCTGATGGTCTTCACACATTATGACTGGCCAAGAAAAAAAGGCAAAATACAAGTCAAGTGTTGCATTTAAAAGTATACTTTAAATCCTATCCAAATTATACAGTCTTTGCTTTTTTTTTTTTTAATCATACATACATTTCAGAGGGTGACAAAGTCCTGGGGGTGATACAAAATCAGCATCATTTGGACTTGCTTCATTCCCATGAGCCAAGCAATAAGCAGGACCTCAAACACCCCACCTGCCTCCTACTGTTAGAAGAGAAACAGCTCAGTGCTTAAAGAAAGCTTTAAGGGATGTCAATCTGCTGTGTCAGACACCAAGTGCCGTTTCTTTCCTTAAGAAGACATTGAAGATAGGCTGATGGATGGAGAACTCATTAAAAATTAATTTCACACTATGACTACGAAATGTGTCTTTCTACTAATCTCCTCTCACTTCCCTCAGCACCTCTGGCTCTTGCAAAGGCTGTAGCACTGATCATGAGTTCAGTCTTGTCCTCCATGCAGGTCATTTTCAGAATTCAGAGAGTACGTTTTAAATACAAGGCCACTTGAATACATGACCTCTTAACCCAGCATGTGAGAAGCTGTTGATGTCACCTACGAATGCTTCAGACCTCAAACCCAGCCTTCATGCCCCAGAGAAGACATGATCAAATACCCAGCTTTCATGTTTTCACATGAATGTATGAGTGTATTCCTGCAGAGGAAATACCTGGTGCTATAGTGCTCTTCATTGCAGAAAAAAAATATCTAGGCCTGGCACAAAGCTAGTCTGATAAACAGATAAAGTGATATATTTTTAAAAACAAAAATGTAACAAATTATTAAGGAAATTATTATATTATCCCTGTGTGTATGTCTTCAAATTCAAGCTTGATACTTTTTAAGAAAAAACAAGTTTCTGTTCTCAGAGAAGAGGTAACTGGGTAATATTTTGTGATTAATCAAAGTGATTATTTGTCTCCAGAAAGGCTGGATTCTCATTAATCCTAAAGAAAAATATCTCTAAGCATGTGTAGAACATGAATGAATTAAACCATACATTCATAGACACCTGGTCCTTCAGGACAGGTCAGAATCATTTCCACAAGACACCTTGCACTGTGTTCCTCCTGGCTTCTCCACCACCACCGCTGCTCACATCTTCTTGCATGTATCCACAAGGATATGGAGTAAAACATCCCTCATACATCACCAATCCTTCCAAAAATACTTTAAATAAATGTGTTTTGAAGGGCAGTTGTTACATCCCACAAGTTCCATAGGCAGCTGAGCACATGGCACCCTGTTCAGCGTCTAGCTTTTCATTATATTGACTAAGCAGTTACTGTTCCAGCTATGTACAGGACTTACTGGGATTTAGATGTCTTGTAGATACTTGCTTTGGAGTACAGGAGTTAGTTCTTTCAATTTAACTGGAAAAGAAAAAAAAATTAGAAAAATAATAGGAAATCAAAGTTTCTCCTAACTAGATCTTTTTGTTATCTCAAACAATTTTCAGTTGTGCTTTCATGTGCAAACGATTGCCTTTTAAAAATAGTTAATACTTAGAGAAAATTTCTTCAAAAAGTATTTTACACATGCATCAGTGCTTACTTTGGTCATGTATTTTGAAGCTTCCTGCAGACTTTTCATGGTGAAATTTCCTGTTCTTGTACATCTTACAGTAATCCTATTAAGTGATTTGTACCTCTGATTTCATAAGTCATCACGGAGTAATATGACATAAAATTACATCTGACTTTCTGTGTTCCTTCAAAACCACACTTCATCAGAGATTTGTGCATTTTACAGTAAATATATTTTACTTTAAAATGTGGTCACAAGAAGCCAAAGGTTGCCAGTATTACCTATCTTATCTGCAGGACAGCTGGTAAGTGTATACCCAGATTGTTATAGTCATTTCTCTTCTCCCTATTTTCAAGCTAAAATAACATTATAGCTTATAAAATACAACCAAATAAGGCAATGAACTAAAATAATGGTCAGGGGAAAGGATAGGAAGCCTATCTCCTCAAAAATTAACCACAGTCATTAGGATCAATAATAAAATCTGGCATTTTTCCAGTTTCTCAGCTATTTAATAGAGGGTTACTTAAACAGTGATTGAGATTTTTTTTGTTTGTTTGTTTAGAGAAACAAATAATGACTTTGAATTCTTGAGCTTAAATCATTAGAAGATGTGTCTCTGAGTTAAAAGAGGTATTTTTGTACTGAGCTGGCATGAGTACTTTGTCCTGACAGATTGTTTTCACACAGCAAAGCAGATTCTTTTGGACAAAGTTTAGCTCAATGCTTTAATGTATCAGGCCAGAGATAAAAACACAGTGAGGTAATGCCATAGGATAACACTGAAATATTAGTCAGGAGGAAAGCTAAGAGCTGGCAGCCTCAGTGTGTCAGGCCAAGGTTTTATGAGACTCTGGGCAGACTGAAGAGATGACCAGTGCCAGCAGGCAAAGCATCACCCTTTCTTTCTCCTGCCACACAGTTCTCCCCCTCCTAACACTGAATAGGAGAACATTTTTACACCTGTCATTGAAATAAATTTTGTCTTGTGCTGTCCCAGCTCTGAGCACAGATGCCTGACTCTTCTTTAGCCTCGATCTAGACTTAGGTTACACCGTAAAGGAGTCATTCCCTGTCCAGGATGAGCCAGAATCCACTCCAGCTTAGACACTTCATTTCCCTGTCCCAGCACGCTCTCAACGTAGGCAACTGGTGGGAAAAGGGACATAAGGACACCAATTCCAGCTCTGTGCCAAGCAGGAACTTACTCACAGAGAAATGGAGTAAACACAGCATTTATAACAGGAAGATGCAGTGCTACAGCTGGTTACAATAAAAGAAGCTTTACTGTATGAAAAGATCAAGTTTTACATCTGTATAATCTAAATCAGGTTGGTTTAAATGCTAATGCCTTCAGTTCTGCAACACATTTTCCCCTCAGTTTAATATTGCCTTGGTAGTGTGACCTTCAGCTTTTTTCACAAAACCCCTTTCTCTAGTAATTTGGTGAGAGAAAATTAAGAATAAAGCTCCTGTGTAGGAGGACTACTGGTATGAATAAGCTTTTTCAGAATGTAGTACTGAATTTTTCCCAATTTGCATGAATTTCTCAGCGTATTTTGTATATAGGCCCAGAGCTTTGTGTGTATTTTAATTACCACTCAGGATATAGAGTGCTGGCTCTTGTTGTTAATGTTGCCAGAGCCATAAAGTTGATGGTAGGCAACAAAAGACTGAAGGAAATTTACCACAATTTTCATTTTTCTAATTTATATATGACTCGCTTGGTTTCTTGTTCCTACAATAAAGTTCTTTCTTTGCCAACAGGACTGATAAATCTGATGGCCTGAAAACCTAAAAGAATGAAACAAATATGTTTAATTATTCATATGAGGAATAGGTTTTATTTTATTTAACAGTTTTCCCTCTTATTTCTAAGAGGTTTTGGGTGTTTTGTTGTTTTGCTGTTTTGTGGGGGTTTTTTTTATTAATTGAAAGAAAGGAACAGTGAATTTTACTGTTGCTTTTATTTTGTTATTCCATTTCTTATTCTTTTTCCAACTAACCTACTCAGATTCTCTCCACATTGATTTATTCTTCTTTTATTTTTTATGTCTATGCCTTTGGGTTCAGGTGCTACATTTATCCTGCTTAGCATCTAACACATCAGAGTACTGACCTAGTGAGTTACGTCTTGCAATCTAAATCATATTCTTGTAGAATCATCAAATCATTTAGGTTGGAAAGGGTCTTTAGGATCATTGAGTTCTTAATATAAATCTAGCCAACCTAAACCTGCTCTGGCACAATTTGAGGACATTTCCCTTTGTCCTATCACTGGTTGCCTGGGAGAAAAGACCAAACCCCGCCTGGCTACCAAGCACTCTAAGGTAGTTGAAGACAGTGATAAGAGCCTCCCTGAACCTCTGCTTCTCCAGGCTAAATAGCCCCAGCTCCCTCAGCTGCTCCTCACAAGAACTGTTCTCCAGACCCTTCACTAGCCTCATTGGGCCTCTCTGGATTTACCCCAGCAACTCTATGTCCTTCCTGAACTGAGGGGCCCAGAACTGGATACAGCACTCAAGATGTGGCCACACCAGTGCTGAGTAAAGGGGAGCAATTACTTCCCTAGTCCTGCTGGACATGCTGTTTCTGCATGATGGCGAGTATGATTCTGAAAGGAACACATTTTCAATGTTGTCACCATTAGAAGCTACCTGTGATGATTGTTGAGCTCCTTGCTGCCTGCCTCTTAAATACCCTTTGACACCAGATTAATTCAGGAGCCAATTTTGTTCATCTTCAGATCTCGAAACTGAGCAAATTGTAGTGAATATCATAACAAATATTGAAGCAAAACCTTAAATTTGATAAAGTTTCAGCCTTTCTAGACTGAAGTGCAGTACTTTTGCTTATTGCTGTTTTTATTAGGAAACAAATGTTTTTTGGCAATTATATAAATTTGATAGATATATTTTTTTAGCTGTTGCATAATGTATGTATGAGTAATGATTTTCATTACCCTGGTCACGACTCCACTGAGACATTAACAGACATTTTTCTTCGAAGAGTACAATTTAGTAAGCAACCAAATATTAATATATGAACTAGAGGAAATGTAGTTGAGAGAACAGAAGCTACTGTATGGCTGGCAGCTATAAATGTACCTTTGAAAGTGAATTTGCAGCTGGACTAGATAATCCATGCAGTTTTTTGTCACCCCAGGCCAATACTTCATCCAAATCATGCATGCTTACTCAGCACTTGCAATAGAGCACGTGTGCATGTGGGATTTCAGCAGAAATGTGCCAAGGAGCTCACTCAGCCAGAAGTATCAAACTGGATTCAGGCTAAAGCAAACAAAAGTTTGTCATTTTGGCCTTTATTATGGCAGGGAAGTAAAAAAAAAAGTCAGGATATGTCATGTAAATATTTGTGTGAAGCTGACTAATTGCAGATTAGCATGGGAGCTGAACTGAGCTATGACTTAGTAAAAAACAAAGTTAGTCATAATTACCATTATCATTTAGTCACCATTACCAGCCATAGGGAAAATGACCTTGTGAGTGAGGAAGTAGTCGGACGCTGAGTCTGTGTTCAGTTCCCTGTTCTGCCACAAGAGCTGCATGTGACAGGATTAGATGGTAATATCCTGGCTCAGTAGGGCAGGTGATTTTTCTGAAAGAAAGAGGAAATAAACAGGTACTGAATAGCAACTCAGTGTAAGCAGGGCTGATTGTGTGTTAATGAGATGCTGAAATAGTTATTCAGTATATGCAAAACCAGACCTGGCCCCAGATGAACCTGCATAAATGAAAAGCATTAACAGTGGTATTAAAAACAAGCCCTTCATCTCTCTACATACTTCAGGTCTTCATTTGCAAAATAAGACTAATATACTGCTTTGAATAATAAGCATGTCTTCTGTTTTGTTGATGCGAACACTTCAGATAGAGAGTCTTTTCTAGCTGTATGAACACTGGTAGCCCAGAAGTCCTGGTTTTAGCTCGGAGAAGGAAAAGGGGAAAGGAAAGTGGAAAGGAGAAAGGAAAAGAAGGGAGAAAGGAATTCTGACCTTCAGCTAGTTCTTTACGCAGCACAATGTGAACCTGCTCATCTCACAGTTATCAAATCAGTTAAACAGGACCTTCCCTTTATAAACTTGTGCTGACTGTGCCTGATGACTGCATTGTTCTTTAAATGCCTTTCAGTAATTCCCACTATGATCTTCTACATAATTTGTCCAGGAACTTAGGATAAACTAAACATTCAGTAGTTTCCTGGGTCTTTCCTCATGCCCTCCCTGTAAATTGGAATACTAGTGGCTAGCTTCCAGTCAAATGGATGTCCCCAAATTCCCAGCAGCTTTAATAGATCACTCACATACACTTACTCCTTCAGGCCCCATATGCTTGTAAATTAGAACTGGGAGCTTCAGATGATTTAGTTAATATTGGAGGAAACAACACCTTGTAGACATAACTCTTCTGTTTCCCCTCTCCCTCAGTTCTTGACTACAAACTGTGAAGTCTCCAACTGAATTCAGAGTTTCTTCTGCCCGTAGAAAAGTCTATATTGCTTAAAACTTTTATTTAACTCAAATCTCAATTCTAGAGATTTTTCTTTTTGGTCTTTTTTGGGGTTTTTGGGGGGTTTTTTGGGTCTCCTTTCCTTACTGGCAATATTCTAAAGTTTTGGGGTAATTATGATCCTATAACTTTATCTGGAAGTTACCAGAATTGTTAGCAAACTTACAGAACTCTTGACTTCACATCTAATGATAAATAAATGTATTTTGTCCATAGACGAATGAAACTTGCTCTTTACACTTAATCCATTAAAGTTTAAAGAAACACCCCTTGGCATGTTGCAAGCACTTTTACCTGCAGAATAATAACATTTCCTGTGATTAAAGCTTAGACATCTTACAGATTATTGATTTATAGGAAAAAAAAAGTGACAAGACATTCAAGGAGGGAGTGGATATTGAATAGAACTCAGATTTTGCAAAATACTCACATTTTTCTTTTTTAATAAGGACAAGTTCTCTGGTGAAAGATGGAAAATAAAATCAATCAATTATTTTAAAGAAATGTTCATTCACTCACTGTGATGTATGTCTTTATATAAATACAAGTTTGTTTAATTCTCACTAATTCTCCCACTAAATTCAGTATCTTTGCAAGCTGAACACAAAGTTTTTGTATTAATCAGTCATTTCATAGCTCCAGAGATATTCCCCTTTTCACCTGACCATCTTTCTCCCCATCTTTTTCCTACTAAATCTCCATGTACATTTGGGTTGGCTGTCTCAGAAATGCTTCATGGTTTTCTGAGGCACAGCCTTTGTTGCCCAGAAGTCTTTTAAACTGACTCACAGGTAAGCACTCAGTAGGCCACAAGTGTTACACTGACCTACTGACAGCAACAGAAGGTGCTAATTTTTCATCTTTTTGAATAGCTGGTCTTTATTCAACTGCTGGAAGAGAGGCTGATGTTTCTTGCTGTTTCTACAAAGGAGTCCTCTTGAGAGTTCAGGACACTTTATTTCTTGGTTGAATTGTGTACAGGCCTTTTATACTTTTTTGCAGCCAACTAACTTACATGTATTTCAGTACTAAATGCACAAGAATTCTCTAAAAACCATGTAGAGATTCATTACATTAAAACCCAGAAAGGACCATTAGATTGTCTACTTTTTATACCACAGGCCAATTATACATCATTTTCACATGGAGCCTTAAGACTGGTTTGTGACAAAAGCATAACTTTTACAAAGGTATCAAATCTTGATGAGCATACTAAGCAATGGAAAATAATCCACCTCTCCCGAGAATTATCTGCTGTAATGGAAATCACTACTAAAAAACTGCACTGTGTTTTTCAGATTAATTTGCCTGCATTCTGCTTCCAGGTATTGATTCCAGAGAAGCCCTTTAGAAAATCTTTTCTTTTGTCATTAAGTTATTTAAACACTGCCACCGAGCCTTGTGTCTGATAGACCAGCTGAATTTGCTGGGTTTTTCTTTGTGAAGAATTTCCTCTGCTTTTCTCATGTCTTTCTACCAGTCTCCAATTTCTCAACCTTTTTTTTTTTAAGGAAGGTGCCACTCTAGCATTAATCCTATTCTGAATCATGGAAGTAATTTCCTCATTTCTCATCAGTGATCTCCATTGTATACATCCCCAGGTGGCAAATCTTGGCATATTTTGAAAACAGTTTTGAAATCAGGACTTTTACCCCTTAAACCCATCGAAGAACCCTAATCAGTGGCATTTCCCTCTGTGCACTAATTCC
The DNA here is from genome assembly GCA_013400315.1 of Bombycilla garrulus. NCBI lineage: Eukaryota > Metazoa > Chordata > Aves > Passeriformes > Bombycillidae > Bombycilla > Bombycilla garrulus. The sequence continues at coordinate 581,965 of VXBU01007356.1, forward strand.
TTGAGGTCTATTATTTAGCCAGTGTTCAATTTATTTCACATATTCAATACTGATATTACAAAGGACTAGGTTTTTTAATAATGGTTGAATGCAGTGCTGTCATAATCTATCCATTTATTTTGATAAACCAAGTCTTAATTAAAATAAAAAAGAATATGTTGGGTTTGATTCACATGACCTCTTTGCCATAAAATCATATTTTTTTGATATTTACTTTTTTTGTCTCTTTTCAGATTTAAACTGTCATCATATTTTCTGCCTTTCTACATTGTTTAGATGGCAGGATGGCAGGCTGGCCATTCTCTATGTATTCTGTTATCCCTAGTTTGTGGGGTTTTTTAGTATTATCATAAATCTAGTAAATTTAGTCTTTCATGTAAGTTTCTGTGTTATATTTCTAGCTGTTTTGGAGAACTTTGAAAAGTTCTCTTATTTTTGATGCACACTACTGTCTTCCTTAGCCACAAAAGGACTGGGCAGTTATTCCCAGCACTACTGCAGTGAAGTTCCTCTTGCTCCTTCTCTCCAAATTCTCTGGAGCCTTTTTGCCTTTAGTAGTCAGGAGTGGTGTCAAATACTTTATAGAGCACCTGCCCATTTTTTCACAATATTCTTGCCATGGTTCTTTTTGTTGCTGAACTTATTGTATAAATACACAGAATTAGGCAGTTCAGCCTGCTGCCAGTACAGAACACAAGGCTCTTATGCTGCCAGTACAGAACACAAGGCTCTTATGCCTTTTGACGAAGTCTGTTAACCAAAAACATTTGTAATCAAACATTGACTTTCTTGGTTTGAAAAAGAAAAACCCCACATCCTATGACCAGAAGTATAAACTCAGACTCCTATTTCCCACATCCCTTGAGTATTCTGTCTCTCAGTCAGCTGTCCTTGGACTCACGTGAGGGGTCAGAGTTATTGGGAGGGTATACACAAGTGTATGCACTGCAGGTGCAACCTGGACAGATTTACTACAGATAGAACCATCTAGAATGCTGTTAGACAGGGAGCTGAGATAAGCCATATAGAAAGAGACATGGAATTTTGGCTTGCTTTGCCTTGGCAAAGTCTGAAATTAAATTTAATAATGTGGTGTTTAATAAATATATCATGGGAGATGGGCCAGTATGTCTGAAGGAGAAAAGCTGGTTAAAGGAGCAATGTTGATGCCAGAAAAAATGTATCTATATGGGCTAGAAATGGATTTAGGCTCAAGTCCTTGATGTGAATGGGCACACTGCAGTGTCCTGGCCCCAGGCCTCACCCTCGGCAGTTCCTTTCACTGCTGTGTCCCATGTTTCCATGGTTCTGCCTAAAACCATTTGAGAGTCTACACCAATCTCTGTTGTCCTTGAAGAAATAGCCCCAGTTGCAAAGCAAGGACTGATTTTTGTCACTCTGCTTACCAAATAATACAAAATGCATTTGGGCAGAAGATAATTTCTGAGCAAAAATATCAAGAGCATGCAGTAAGCATGCTGTCTGAGCATTTAAGCAATGCAAATAAAGATTTCATTGGAGTTGGAATCAGGATTGCTTTTCATATTATCTCCTTTTGGTTTTTTGTGTCTTTTTCTTAAATTAAAAATCATTTTCCTCTCATTTGAGTAATCCTGATTACTGCAGTACTACCTGTGACAGCTGTAACCATTACTTAATAACAAAATAAAGAGAAGGTAATAACAATGTCAAACGGCTGCGGCAAGTATAAAGAAAAATAGAGTTCTTTGACACTAGATGAGTATGAACAAATGAGTATTTCTTATTTCAATATGTATTTTAGAAGTGACCTTTCTTCTTCCGAAGTTGTACCTTTGCTCTTGTTGTCCCAGAAGGCAATATCAAAAAAGAGTAGCAAAAAAATCAAACTATCTTACAAGCCAGCAGGAGAAAGCACTCAGGTTTGAGTCCTCTCTTGCTAAACATCTGCTAAAGCAGGGTTAAAAACTCTACATATCAAAAGGAAGAGAATATGTAACTGCTCTTTGCCAGCTATAAAACAAAACTAGATTTTCAAAAGCTGTTTATCATGAGCATGGATAGGGAAAGGAAAGAAGAAACTTTGAGAAATCTCTGCAAGCAGATTTTAACTTTTTGTAATATATGTCATTCTTAATCATTCATTGGCTAATTTTCTGCTGTAGCTTTCGGCCTATACCTCACTTAGAAGCTGTTAGCTGCAAGTATTAGAGATCTGCAGACTTGATGGGAAACAAATGCCATGTTGGGAATAAGAGGAGCAGAGCCCTTAACCCTTAGACCACCCAAAAAAATGACAGTTATTTCTACTTTTCATAAAATACCATATTTCCAAGATGTGAATATCCCAACATGTCAAACATTTTAATTTTTATGACTCCCAAAGGCAGTCACAGTATCATGATTTTTAATTTAGTAACAGTGGCCTTAATTAGGTCAGAACCACAGCTAGAAAATTAAGCAACCACAAAATAAACACATCGACACAATGGGAAGAACGCTGCTTACAGAGTGCATCCAGCCCTGCTTTGTTCTTGGATTCAGTCTCCAACCTGGCTTCACAGGCTCCTGTTTCCAGTTGAAAAGGCTGTGGAGCCCCACAAAAGCAAGCTGGATATTCACTATCTGTCCCAGGCACCAGTGATCTCTGGGCTCTATAGATGGTGTTTTATGTTTAGGGGAACACCAAATGAGGACTAGAAAGCCTACCAAGCTACAGTGCAGCTCAGTAGTGGAGTGCTTACAAATTTGTCCTTCATAGTGACATTAAGACTTTTTCAATCAGGTAAGTGATGCAGCCATTCAAAGATTTGAAGGCCAGAAGGTATTTGGCTGTTTACTTAGCTGACAGCTACAATATTGGTGAAGTATGATGGTATAGCACAAAGGCTGTACCTTTCAAGTGACATCTAGCTGTAACACATTATTCAAGACATTTAGTCTTTTGAAAGACCTCAAATGGGGGAATCCCATCTGCCAAAGACTAGTCTAAGGTTCCAATACACAAGCAAAATACCACCCAGCACACACTATTTCTTCCCTACAGAGAGGCAGACAAAAAGAATGAATCATAGGTAATTAATGTATATCATTCACATTGCTTAGTACAAAGGTAAGTCTGCTGGGTACTGAGCATCTTCTGAACAGAGACACTGAAAGCTTCAACAGAAACACAAAGCGAAATACATTAGTGCTCACATAGCAGTAGAATCTTTGGGTTACGCTTTCCACTGTGTGCATGCATCTGCCAGATTTACATTGGGTACCTGTGAACAGTGGGACCCTGCACTGAGTAGAGGCGGTCTGAGAATGGCACGAGATCTAACAACAGAGTTAAAATATACCACTACTGTCAAAGGATTCTAGCTTCCTTAGAACTTTTATCTTGTCCAATACTCACAATTTTTGCTTCTTTCTTCTCCTGAGACAATGTATGCTGGCACCCAGTGTTTAATCATTCCTCTCTGAACAGGCAGTATAATTATCAGACTTTTCCTCTCCAACATATAGGGTTATCTTCCTGTATTAGAAAGCTGTTCTCCTGTTCAAACATAAATGGGTGGCATATTGAACACTGTAGCACAAGACACAAAAGTTGCTAATATATTTTCCATTTTCACCCATTCTCCCTGTCTTCCTAAATCTTACATTCACCAACTTGCAGGTAGCAGAATTTAATTACTGAAACACATCAATCACCAGTTTTAGGTCCATTGTGAAAAGCAAATTAGATTTCCTTCTATAATACAAAGGCCTTTCCTTTGTTTTGCAATAGAAATGACATTGCACAGGCATGAAAAGCACAGATAGGAAAAAGACAAAAGGAAGGAATTGGACTGTGAATATAAAGAACATATTTATACAGATAGACACAAGAACACTTCTGGAATAAGAACTGTATTGGTCTGATACATAACGGTACATTAGCACATAGATCAACAGGAGTTAAATGCAGTCTAGCAACTGTATTATTGTAAAAAAAGGAGGTAAAGAATCATAGAATAATTTAGAGTAAAGAAAAGACCTTCAACGTCATCAAGTCTAACCATTAGCCTAGCACTTCCAAGCCTACCAGACTTGAAAAATCTTCCCTTTGCAAGGTTATTGCTTCTCAGCAACCACATGAATAGCCAAACTGGTGAGGGCCAAGGCTGACCAAAGACAGGATTTGAGGTTACAGCTGCCCTAAGGGGCTTGACCAGGAAGAACTAAGCAAATGGCAAGACCAGACTACAGCCCTTCATTACACTTCCCCAGTCACCACTTATTTTCAGCCCTGGGCTAAGTCTCCTTGCTGTGTACTGAATATTCCCCAATGTATTTCTCTTCCATTAACCTGTCCAGTCTCTCCTAGTTCCCCCCTAAACCTTTAGTATTCATTGCATCCTTTGGCAGGCAGTGTCACTGACATATCACCTACTGCATGAAGAATCACCCACTTCTGCTTGTTTTGAAGCTTTTTCCTACTATCTGACTCTGATGATCCCTAGTACTTGTAGTAGAAGAGACAGTGAACCATCAACTCCCATCCATCCTCTCCACCTCACTCCTGATTTTACAGCCTTCTAGTATGTCCCCTGTAATCTGTCTCTTTTCCAGAAAGAAGAATCTTAGCTGACTTAGCTATTCTTTGCACAGGACACGTCCCATATATTGATAGCCATTGACAATCAAGGACAATTGAACCTTCTTCCAGTTCTACCTATATTCTTTCTGAGATGAAAAGACCAGAACAGTATAAAGACACAGACATGCCATGCATTTATATAAAGGCATAATGAACTCTGTTTTGTTCTCTATTGCTTTACCAATAGTTCCTAACACTTGCAGTTTTGTTGTTCAGTGCTGAGCACTGGGCTGTCATTTTCATGGAATTATCAATTGTTTCCCCAAAGTCTCTCTTAAAACTGGCAAAGGCTAGGTCAGAACCCCTCATTTTACAAATGAAATATGGATGGTGGCTTTCCTGTGTGCATCACTTTACTCTGACATGCATTTAATTTCACTGTCTATCCTGGCTGTATAAAGCCACATTTTCATCCTGAGCTGTCTTTTCAGCCATGTTCCATTCTTAGCAATGCTTCAATAGCTGCCAGGAGAACAATGCACCAGAGCCTGCACATGGAAGCTAGTGTCTCCCATCCTCCATTCAACAGGACACCTCCAAATTCAGGTATTTTACTGAAACATCAGTGTGAGGAAAGATGAGACACAGAACCCCAGGAAAAAAAATATACAGGAAAATACAGGAATAAAGCTGAAAGAACTTTCTGTCTGTCAGTAATTATTCAGGCATCTGTTTTTGGGAATCTAAGTTGTAACTTGTTCAGTTGTTTTATAAAGAAGGTGAAATTCATCTTTGTGTGCATATGGAAGTCTTGTCTAAGGTCTGAAAATCAAAAAGGGGGAAAAAATTTAAAGGCTTATAGCAAAGTTTCCTGTGGACATATCTAGCCTGTGCCACTGCTTTCCTTGTAAAACTTGATAGTGTCTTTTATTGAGATTAGAGGAAGTGTTTATTACACAGTTCTAAAGTGAGTTTTTTTCCAACCACGATAAAGAAAGCCTAGAAGATTGCTAAGGAATACACAGAACAGAGAACTCTAACTTGTTTAGTCAGATTTTAGTGAACAGAGAATGTCATATACAACTTTATACGTTTGTGCAAACTCAAAGAAATTTGGATCACACAGACCCATCTTATCATCCAGCTCCTGTTTGAAGGCATGATCTGGTTTCTGATCCTAATTTTTATGTGTTGCATGCAAGAATATTACCACTTACCTATTATTCTTTGTTGCTGTTGTTGCTGTTGATAAATATTAGATGTCTCACCCAAAATACTGGGAAGGGTATGTTGGAGGTTTTTTTCCATTCCTGTGTACATACCTATTTTCTCCATATTCTGGCTCCAGTACTTCCACTACAAAATTCCACCAGCTTCATGTCAGAGTTTAAATATGACAGCTCAGACAAAGAGAAATACTTTGCAGCAACTGTTGCAAAACAATTTTTTTTTAACCCAGCATGGTTGTTTTAGCCCAATTCCCCTGGGCCATTCTAAACACTTTCTTCCCTCTGTCCCATCCCCCACATCCTTCCCAGGGTCACTTAATATTTCATTCGTGTTGAGTTACTGTACTGGCACTGCCTGCTGTTACAGTTACTGCATTTCATCTCTTTTTGCAGCTTTGCCGAACTCTCTCTTATTAACACAAGCAGCAACATTTTCAAAGTGCTTAGGGATCCATCTGCTTAGCACAGTAGACATCAGGATCGTCACTACCACTAATAATTAACAACATTCTGATTCCTCACAGAAATAACTATATTTATTTTGTCTAGAGCCCATCTTCAGAAAATAAGATGGCACAATTTGTGATGATAAGAGCATTGTGTTCTTATGTCAGTGAAAAAGTGCTGGAATCTGGGAAGTCATCCCAGGAGTTTCCTGGATACAAATGGCAGCAGGGCCCCAGTGGGTGGCAGGGCAGGGCTGTGCCAGCTGCAGTCCATCCCAGAGCCTGGCCAGGGACAGGGTAGCTGGAGAGTGGCCAGGGGAAAGCCCAGCCCAGGAATCAGGCACGTCCCTGGGGCAGGGCTGGGGGCTGCATGGGATGTTTTGTTGAGGGCCAGTTGAAGTGAATTGTGGTCCTGGGCCATGAGCAGGGCTGGAAACCTCCCAGGAGGCACTGGCAGGAACAGTCCACATTAATGCCTCAGGCCATGGCAGCGTGCCCTTGGGAGAACTCCAGCTACATTCATCCTTTGCTGCCTTCATCCTCCATCCCCCCTCTTTTAAAACTCTTGGGAACTGGTACCAACAGGTTGTAGATGTTAATGTATCTCCTGGGGTGTTGGTAGGCCAAGCTTTAACTGGTGCATGACTGAGTGTTCCAGAGTCCTGGCTGCATGTTCTGATATTAACTGTGTTTGTCATGCTACGTAAGGGCCATGATCAGCAACTGGCCTCAGGCAAAGGGAAAGTAATCAGTCTTTTGGAGAACTTTTCCAGTGGCTGCCAAGAATTTTCTGCATGAGAAAGCCTATTAATGAGCATCATGTGAGAGAGTGTTTACAGAAAGTCAGAAAATGCTGACCCAGGATGAGGAAAACATCTCCTCTGTGTAGTTTCACAGCTGAATAACTCTCTGATATTTCATTGAAGGGATTTATAGATAAGAGTTACAAAATAACTGTACAAAAATGCTTTTAAAACATGTTTATACCAACAACAGCCTGGCCCTGAATGGTAATATTTGAGCAGAGATTACTTTGCAAAGTACAAAAGAATGCTCCTGGGGTGTAATATCTGCACAAAGTAGGGTCTCAAAGGTCAGGTGGAGCATCTGACCCCCAAAGCTCCTCTACTCACCACTTCACCTTGTGACTGAGCCAGCGCAATGATAAGCCTGTAACAGTCTTGTGCACAAGTTAACTTAATGTGCTCCTAAAGGAAACTCAAAACCTCCAGTCATGTAGTGAAAATATACTACATCATTATGAATGGTAGATATTGTTTATTACACAGAAAAGGTCATTTTAAAGTTCTTTTCCAGCACCTTTGTCAGAAAACTATGCCATAAACTATGTCTTTTAATTCTGTTGAAATTCAATTTTGCCTTTTTTTTTTTGGCTATAAATCAGTGTTCAGAGCTGAAACATGGGATGTAAGCATGTAGGCTGACAAAGTAATTTCCCTGAGAAAAACATATATCAGAGAATTTTTCTCAAACCAAATAGTCACTAAGGACATCTTTTCAACTATTTTCTTGTGCTTGCCTCTAGACTTTCAAATAACTAAAGCATAGCAGCTTCTCAGGTGATCGTGAGTTGGCTGCCCTAAGCCTGTCACCAGGGATTTACAAAACCCATGGTGGAGCGGTGAGGATGATCTGTCATATCATATTGAGGCATTTCTGTCGCCTGTGTGATTCCTCTCTTGTCACTGAGCTGGGGCAGGCACAGACTTCCTGCCCCCACCTGCTGCTATTTGTGCACAACTGCTGAGTTTATTAGTTTTATTGAAACCCAAAATGAAAATAAAAAAGGAGGAACCGAACCCATTGTGACAGAAGAGATTAGCCCAACTTGTTGCTACATGACGTGCCTGAAGTTAATACTCAGCATTGCTGCTTTGAAATAGTGACATTTCCATTAAAAAAGCCAGTAATCAAATCATCCTGAACCAAATAGTCAGCCTTTGTAACTGAGGTTCTATCTACAATGGCATTTAACATAAATTGTAAACACAGAAAATGAATTTTTCTTTTGTGTATTACCTTGTGCTCTAAGCAGATAAATTTCAAAAGGTTGTATGTTTTATCTTTCAAACTTCTCCACCTTGTGTCTGTCTGTGCCTGTGGAGACTTATGCACATATCCTTGGGTACGTGCTCTACGTACCCATAGAGTGGTGATATTATAAAAGAAGTTTCAGAGCAATTTAATCTGCATTCTTTACCACTGCAGGTGAGCTCTGCCAGCTAGTTTTGCCTGCATGATCTCCTAATATACCCAGTTTTCATTCTGAAAAATCAGAAAAAATGCCTGGCAAGTGTTCCTGCTTTTCTCAAAAATTATGAATCTGAAATTTTATGCAAAAATTATACTGAACTGAATTTTGCTTGCTTGGGTTTTGTTCTTTGATTTAGGAAAAAAAAAAAAAGATACCTAATTCAATCTTTTATGGAAAGAAAAATAAACCAAATAATATAACTGCACAGAACTGAATTTTCATTACCTTTCTTATGCATCTACTGATGGAAAACAGGATAAATTACATCTACCTCACACTGGTCATGCAGACAGTGAGTAGAGTTTTGGTAGGCAGGCAGCCATACACTGCCCAAGCTCCTCCTAGAGCTGTGAGAGCAGAGATGACAGAGTCAATGGCTCATGGGAACATGTCCCCAGTGGAAGAGGAATCCTTTACCACCTCCTGAAGAAAGGTGTCCACCAAGCACCAGGCTGTGTCCCCTGCTCTGCTGTAGGATGCACACCCCAGGGGTTGTTCTGCTTAGAGAGTCAGGCAAAGCTGAGTTTAGAATTACAGTGTTGGCTGTGGATTGACCCATCTGGGTCTGAAATATCTACAATGGGAACTGCACAGCTTCTCTAGGCAAACTCTCTGTCCCACTGCTTGCTTGTATGCATGGAGAAAAAGGGTCTAAAGCGCAGAGGCTTGTGGCAATGGCTTCCCCTCAGAACCACTCATGTAAATGTTGTCAGAAGCCAAGCTCCACTTTCCACCCACTGTCCTCAAAAGTCACATTCTAACCAACCCATTTGGCATGCTCTGGACTGAGCTCCCAGCCCCATGACCCCTGTGTGGCAGCTTTTGGAGACCTGCGGCCAACAGCTGAGCTCTGACAAAAGTTCTACACACCCTGAGGAGTGATTCTGCTATCTGAAACCCATTCCTTTCTTTCTGTGTCCTCTTCTGCTGTTGCCCTGAGCAGTGATTCTGCTATCTGAAACCCATTCCTTTCTTTCTGTGTCCTCTTCTGCTGTTGCCATTTATTTCTTACTAAAGAAGACAGGGTCAGTGGTCATCATATCTAAAAAAAACTGAGATTTTGTTGCTGAAGGCCAAGATCCTTCCCAGGTGAAACTCGGTTGGTTAGAGCATGGTGCCAACAATGCCAAGGTTGTGGGTTTGATTCCAGGATGGGCCATTCACTCAAGAGGTAGATTCAATCATCCTTGTGGGTCCCTTCAAACTCAGAATATTCTGTGATTCTGTGAGCCTTGGCCAAATTCTGAGCAGCTAATGAGATTTTAAAGGTGTTAAAGTTCTGCTGAAGAAGCGCAGCGAGCACAGAGGTGATATTAAGGACATAGCTATGAGAGTGACAGAAACTTGTAGGTTACAAGGCTCAGTGCAGTAGGTGCACTTTCTCTGCTTTGGAACAAGAGCTGAGTAAGAGAGATTCCCTGCAACTATTAGTCACAGTCTTGGCAAGACACCACTGAAGGAGATGCACAAGACTCCAACTGACCTTTTGCAGCAAAGACAACACAAATGCATGCAATGCAATTACCTTGTGTTATAGTGGCCAAAAAAAACTTCGTTTCAGCTCTGGACCCAGACAATAAGTGTTCCAATACTTTCTTTTTTTCCCCAGTAATGATGTCAGAGGAAAATTCCGAGTCATCCAGGCAGGAAGGAGATTAATAATATCCACCTTGAACTCTAGACAAAGATGAGAGCTTTCCAACCTGTTTCCAACCTGATGTTGGGAAGAAAAAGCCTGTTTGCTTCTAAAAAAGCAAAAACTAGTAAAACTAGGATGGTATTTTGCAAGAAGAATTGGAATGCAGTATACAGAACCCATCCCCAGCCTACCTCACTTCTCAGTTATTGCACAGCTATATCTTCCAGAGCAACGAGTTTCAGTCATTGTCAGAATACCAGAATAGTAAATCCTCAGCTTGATTCAATGTGGCATCTCTCTTACCTTTGAGACACACTGCGGGACAGCCAGATCCATATGAATGTTGGTAACAGCAATCTTCTGCTCTGTACACACTCTGTCACAGAGGCTTGAAAGGGAACCACAAAGCAGAACACTGATGGACCTGTTGGCCAATATGAGAGCAATTCTGCTGTATACCTCTCCTGCAAATCAAGAGTGCTGCCAGCAGGCACACATTGTGCGGCATGCATGGGTTTAAGATGAGCGCTTGCATAGGCCTTTTTGCTATTTAGTTTCCCTGTGATTCTCAGAATTAAGAAAAAATTCAGAAAACGTGGATTGATATAGCTGCTAGAGCACAGAGCCAACCAAGTTTGCCCAAGGTCAGTTCCCATAACCTATGCTTTCCAGTGAACACCAGACAGGTACCAGTGAAACAGTTAAAAGTGTTCCATTTTTTAAAAGATTGAAGAGAGGATTTTCAGCATAGAGAGATTGATTTGCCAGCATCCCAGATGCTGGGATGCTTGCAGCATCCCAGATTAACTGGAGCTTTCATATGTCTACAGAATATATGAAAATGTGCAGCAAGCATTTTCTGAAAGGCTTAGGTTTCCAAATGCAGAAGTAGCAATTCCACATGTAACACAGGTCCAACAAACTATTGACCTAAAAGTTTGAGATGTTTGTGGTATTCAAAAGTAAAAGAAAAGCAAAGCAGCCTTTCCCCATTAGAATTTCTAGGCTACTTCTGTAAGCCATGCCCAACTGAATGCTGAAACAGAAATGCCAAATATTCTCATGGTTCTCATGATTCTCTCCATTATAGGATCAGAAAATCAACCTCAACCTGTGGAAGAGAGTCTAGTGAGCCTCCCAGGGTGAAAGGGATCACTTTCACCCTGGAAATGAGCCTGAGCTTTGTGGCTGTGGCACTCCTTTCACAGCCAAAGAAAAGGAAGGATTGTAACCAAAAAAATAGAGGTTACCAGAAAACCTGCATCTGGAAGCTCTCGCTCTCTTAATCAGCCTAACTCCTGCAGGATCAGTGAGAACAGTTAAATGGACATGCTCAGTGCCTGATCTGGGGCTGTCTGTGTAATTCCTGCCCATTAGCACTCACAGACCCCACTGAGGCATGATCTGTCTCATCTGGGTAAGTGCTAACTGCTGCCCCTTGGTCACATTATCCGTTACTCCAAAGCACACTGCAATCTCGAGCTTTATTTGAGATATTTAGGGGTGGCTGCAATCCATATATGACTCACTGATTATATGAAAGCATCAGTCTACCCTGTATGGTCTCTAGGTTAAACTGATCCAATCCAAATTACATTTCAACAGATTCAAATGCACAGCTCTTGGCTCCAGTACAAATGAATAAAATTGAAATAGTGCCTACCATAAAAGAACTGCTCTTGCCAGATTCTTTAAAAAAGCCATACTTGATGCTGATTTTACCTCAAATGTGACACTAAGAAGCATCTAAAGGGAATTCAATTTTTAAAAAATGCTCTCAGTTTTGAATGTATTGAAATACAGTGCACTTAAACCACTGCAGTCCGGAAACAAGTAAGGGCCTGAACTTTCTGCACCATTTTGAAGAGTCTGAAATCTTCATTAGTTCAGCGAGTCAGATGAGGAGAATTTTAGACTATCCAGTTAGAAATGCCTCCAAGAGAGGCAATGTTGGGGTCTGCATTGCCAGGACAGCAGTAAACTGGAGATGCAGCATGACCAGGAATGGCAGGGCTAGAGCAGAGAGGAAAAATTACTCCCCCATTCCACCCCAACTGCTCCTTTCTGGTAGAGACCAAGTCATAATATTTGCCATACTAAAAGTTATTACTCTGCCTATGGACAGACAAGCTAGACACAGTAAAAAAAAATTGATAACTCTATTCATTTTGTCTTTGCCTTTGTAAACCTTTTCCTTTTGCTGAAAAACAGTTGAATTTACCCCTAGGCAGACAGAGAACAAAGCCATTTCCAATTCATAGGAAGGCTGCAAAACTTTTCTACAGGCTTTGTAGAGCAAAAGTAGAAAACCAAGGGTGTGGGAAATGTTTACATATTGCTGAACATGGGGCAGAATTAAACTGAACGAAGAAAATTCCTAGAATAGTCAATACTCTCTGTCTGAACTGTCAAATATTTTGGTTCACTTAAGCTGTGTGTTTATGTTACTATTATTTCCTAAGTTCACCTTGCTAAAAACTAACTGACTCTGTCTTGATACAATGAGAAACCATTGAGCAGGATAAAGTGAAAGAGAATGAACAATGACCTTTCCTTCTGCAGAGCCCATTGCTGAGAGAGGCAGGAAGAGATCTATCTGGTAATGTTTATCTGACCAAGGCAATTTACTGGATGATAGCTTTCCCCGTAAGATCTAAGGACAAAAATGGCATAATATCAACTCACAAGGGACACACTAATATGAGCCTTAAAATGAAGCCCTCTGTGCTGAACCAACTGTATATTTCACATGTAAGCCATTCCATTGAGATGTTTAATGTTCCTCCAGAGAGCAATAGACCAGTGACAAGAAAAATAAACAAGAGCTAAAGATGAAGATGTCCTTGAACTGAAAGTGCTTCACTTTAGGAAACCCAGTAAAGTGAGCAAGAAACTGTGAAGCATAGTTGCATTAAAATTGGCAATCTTCAGTGGGATGACTTGGGTATTTTATACCATAAGTCTCCATGTAATTATGAAGACAGCAGTTTTAGCTGATTCTCTCCTACTGAAAAACAGAACTCCAACTCCTGATGAGAAAAAAATCCTTTTGGTGGGAGTGGAGGTTTAACCTTTGACCTTGTGTATCTGTTCAGGTATCCTCACCACTGGGCTTCATTGCTCCTCTCTTCTTTCTCCCTCATGCATGTGTTCCCTGACATTTCAGCATGTCAATAAAAGTGTTGCTGAATCTGAATTTTTCCTTTAGAACATTTGATTTTTAACCAACAACTGCTTTGTGAGAAAAGTCTCTGCAAGCACCACATGAAATGTACTAACAATCAGGTTAATCTAATAAATACCTTTATTCTGATTCAGTTCATGGCCACAATATCCCAAGCTAAACAATCTAAAAATACACCCCAAGGTTTGTTGACTTTGTCTTCAAATCACTGCCTAAATGCATCAAGCCACCAGATCTGGAGTAAATATAATTAAGTGAGCAGAAGTGCAAGGGTATGGCTGGTTTCATAAAGCGTGTGTACAAATAAACACATTTAATGTCATCTAAACTCTAACTGGGGTGAAACAGGAAACACAAAATGTCCAGAAGCATAAAATGATACAATTTATATAACAGCAAGGTCTTCAGTGAAACTAGTTTCTTTGAAGAGTGAAAATGCATTTCTAAATATTAAAAATTATTTAGGAAAGAATTTTCTTTTCTCTAAATTTTGAGATTTCCATAAGTATTTCAGCATATCTGATCCAAATTTATTAGAGCTTCCCATTCTGTCAAGCAAAATATATCTCCATTTCTCCTTTATACTTAGAAGTTAAACAGAAGTCAAAGTGTCAAGAGTAGCTTTAGTAGAAAATTCATATTTTTCCTGTTCTGATTTTAAATTGTAACTTTTAGCTATTCTTAAAATTAAGATATTGATCATTATTTCCAATCAGTCATGATACAGTCCTTATTTTCATGCCAAGGTCTTTTTTTAAGTGTGTTGAAAAGTAATCTGCACTATTACTTTCAATTACAGTTTAATAATTTATGAAATTACTTAGTATCATACCTGCAATATGTCAGACAGGCTTCATTACATTGCAATGAGGTCTGATTTAACACAGTCATTATTGTTGCTGTGAAGGGTTTGTGGGGGAAAGATTCCTGCAACTGGATTAATTTTAGCCATTTTAGACTAAAATAAGAAGCTACAGATAAATGACAATATATAGTGAGCTACTTAAGTATACCTATGCTGTATCCTAATTGCAAATACTTGCCTCTTTGAATAGTTCCATGTTTTGCACTCTAACTGCGAGAAATATTCTAATTTTTTTACAGCAAATTATTTTACAAGCAAGGATGAGCTGTGAAAAGTCATGAGGAAGGTAAGGACTTGCATAACATTCCCTGGCAGCCAGTATGTGGGCAGCTTAACTAGCACAGAAGTTCCTTGGAAGTGCTGATAAGGACATCATCTTCATGCAAAGCATGCTCAGGTCTAGCCCTGGCCCCCGTGTTGTGTGACACTGACTCGTGAGTTTATACCCCTGAGGTATGAGACTATCTGTGGTACAAGGCAGAGCAATGTGCCAAGGAACAAGGAAAAAAATTATTTAAATCAATTAAACTTTGAACAAGACAGCATTTGGGAAGAAGGCTCCTAAGACTTTTTCTTTGGCATTAGTTCTCAAACTTACCTTTAGGTGGCCATTACTGAGGGTTTGCCAACTTTGAGATCAGATTTAAAAATCAACTCAATAAAACAAGTAACTGGGTTTCTCAGGGCATGTCCCATTTTGTAATGAAGCATGAAAACCTGCAAACACGTAGTTCAACCTAAACATTATGTAATGTTTATAAATTTGCATTTGGTTTTCACTGCTGATATGAAAAGCTACTTTTTCAGGTCTCAGTCTTCCCACAGAAATCAATTTTTCTTAATCATGTGTATAATGCCAGGCCAAGTCAGGGAACCCTTTCCTCCCTGCAAGTATTTTGGGCAGAGATAAAATAACAAAAACAAAGCAAAATAAAACTGTACTTCATTTACCTGGAATTTAAGAGGAACAGAATTTAACCAAAATTTAACCCTCCCAAACAATTGAAAACAGCCTGTACTCCAAGGTTAATACTTCTGACTGAAAGACAATGGGGTAATATTCTCTTTAGTTTGTATTTGATACAGTTCCAAGTGCAACACATTGAAGAAATAATCAATATAATTCTTTGCTGTAACTTGCAGCTCATGAGGAGTTTTTTCCTGACTCAAATGCTGGTTGCTGAAGATGATTTGAGGCTTCAGTCTGAAGGGCCATTTGAGTGATGTGCTCTTCAGGATCCACAACAGCCTGGCAAGAAGGGAATGGTTAACTGAGGCTTCTGCTGGGGAGAGAGATGAGAGTCTAGCGTGTAGAATTAGAGTAGGAGCAAATGTAAGGGGAAAGATGAATCACAGTATTGATGTCTGGAAAGAACAATATTATGACTATATGGATTTAATGACTGCTGGTATCTAGTTCAGTGACAGGTAGTCTCATCTACAGGGACGAAAGTACACAGCGTGCTTTGAGGAGACCTGGAGGCAATCCTTCAACTCAAATCCCATGATACGATAATACGCTATGGCTTCTTTTATGCTGGAGGTGGCATCCTTTCTAGATCCCTTCTGAGTATGTCAGTCGATGATAACAGCATAATTTGCCTTAGAAATTTTAATTCCCCACACACACACCCTTTTCCTTACAAAGAAGAAAAGCGTGAACAATTCCTTTGAGCTGTCCTAAATAAATACTTTAAGAATATTAAAAATGAGAAGTGGATTAAAGATTTCAGAGTGAATTCCAAACCATGTAGGGTGCTTTGCTAATTTTAAAAGGAGAGATGTTATAACCTTCAGTGTTAACACTGTGTGATAGGCATCACCACTATTAAAAACAGGCAGAGTATATCTGTGGCTGAAGCCAGATGTATAATTTCTTCTGGAACATCTGCCTGTCCTTCCTTTTTCTTAGAGAAAATTTAGTGAGGAGCAGGTAAGACAGTTCTGTGACATCACGGTTGTTTTACAGGAACTCCTGGATGTCATTAGCTGTTGCACTTTGTTTTCCCTGTATTTTATATTCAGCATGCATTAGCAGTTGCTTGTTTTGAAGTTCTCCAGGGTATTCTACATCGAAGTTGCCTGGTAGCAGAACAATCTGTGTTCCTCAGATATGCAAGTGACTAATTTTCCATCAATCAGAGATGAGACTTAAATAAATAAAGGTACTTCATGGGGCTGCTGTGCCTAATGATAAGCAATTATATAAAGTCAAATTAAGGCAGTTCTTTGTGAAGGTCCTGTGAAATTGGTTAAGCAAAAAGAATAACTGCACCATTTCAGTGATTCATCCTATTGCTCATTTCAGTGGGAGCATTATCTCAGTTAACTGATGCAATTAATATGAAAATGAGGAAATCATTGTTTAAGGAGATGAGGAGAAAGAGGGGGTCTTAATGCAGCAGTGGTGGAAAAAAAGAGTCACAGAGATGGAAATTTGCATAGGTCAATGGTAATGTAATGCATTTAGCACATATTCAAAGCTTAACTTGCATAGTAATACAGATCCATTAAATTCTCATTATGATGACCTGTGTCCAACACAATTCAATTTTTCTGAATCCTAATGATAAAAAGTTAATTATGTAAGGTGAAAACCTTTTGTACTTGGTCTTAAAATAAAGTGTTGAAAGGGCATTGAGACTATCTTTTAGATATGGCAGGTAGTTTCACTTCTGCTTAATTCAATATTTTATTAACCATGACGAAATCTGAAGTTTGGCTACCGTGTGCACCACAAATTTTTTATGTAGTCAGTGGCAATAGATAAGCCTTTGCCTGTAAAACCACAATTTCGTGCTAGCCGTCTTTTACTTACAAGCTCCAGTTACAGATTGCATTCCCAGTTTATCCCGGTATTCCTATTTTTAGTAACCAAAAAGCCTATCCAAATTTGGGAAAGAGGGGAGAAAATACATCCTTTCCCTCTCAGCACTGTATACACATTCCACCTTTTGTTTGCTAGACATGTCTTTGAGCCAGTGACGTGGTAGAGTGTGAGGTCTCCTGCAGCTGAGAGAATCATTACCTGATTTTGCTTTCCCACCACAGCTACAGGTGGAAGATAAGAGTCTGAGTGCTGCTCATCCTCACACCATTTCCTTCCACTTTAGCCACATTTGCAGATAATGGTCATCCTTTGACTTACTCATCCGAGACAGGGAGCAAACGTGCCCGTTTCCTGGTGCACTGAATTACACTCCGTATTAAGCGGAAGCTGCAGAGATGTGCTAAAATCAGATCCAGCACGGCAGGCTGCCATGTGAACAGGCTGTTCTTCTGAAAAGACAAGCATGCCAGCGTGGCACTTTCCTTACTCCTTCATATTAAAGTGGCCATATATCACTCAGGCCATGTCAGATTGTTTTAAATTGCGATTAATTTGCATTTAATAGATGTCTAAGGCACCTTTATTAACATCTGTGCAATATAAGTCAGGCTTAGTGCAAATGAAAGCCACATCCTGTGCATTTTTTTCTTCTTGTCAGGTTCTTTTATCCTGAAATTTGCATTATACTTACAGTACATGACTGGTGTTTGTGGAGGTGATCCAAGTCATGACTTTAGCTGCCTAACACCAAGCCAGAACTCAGGATTCATTTGACAAAGTGCAGACACCTGCAGAGCAGATGCCTGTACCTGAGCTAGTCATGCAGGGCTCCCCATGCAGGCAGTGAAGACACCCAGCCTCAACACTTCACAGAGCAGATGGCTACATGTGGTCCTGGGCATGAGCCTGGCTCCTGAGATGCAAAGCTACATGAAAAAAAACAGTAAATCTAATTCTCTAAACCCAAGCCAAGATCCAACCTTTGTAGTTTAAATTCACAGTAGTTTAAATTTTCACAGTCTCCTGAGCATGCCTAAGTTTTATTTTTTATTTCCTTTAGCACTTGTCTGAGTCCCTGTAGAGGCAGTGGACCCTCCAGAGAACCAGTTAAGCTCTTCTAGACAGCACAAGACTAATTCAGCCCCTGCTCATGCATATACACATATATGAAAAGGGTTTTTCCCTAAATAGGATGGTCATCTGTCAGAGTAGGAGCAGTGCTGGAGCAAGGTAGGGCTCAGGTTCATTTCTCCCAAGATTTGGCCATCATATACCATGATTCAGTTTCTTAGCACCATTCAGGACCTGCACTTCTAAAGCTATTTCAATGCCTTTAAATTTAGATAACAAGGGAAAGTGCCAGATTCTGCACCAGGGATGGGGCAATCCTGGATGTACAGACAGAGTGGGGAATGCTGGAGAGCAGCACCATGGAGAGGAGCCTGGGGGTTCCAGTTGATACAGAGTTAAACATGGGCCAGCAGTGCGCTGGGGGACATCAGGCCCAGCATGGCCAGCCAGGCAAGGGAGGGGGTTGTCCTGCTCTGCTCTGCTCTGCCCTGGGGCAGCCTCAACTTGAGTGCTGGGGGCAGTTTTGGGTGCCACAATATAAGAAGATGGTGAATGACCTTGAGGGGAAGCCATATGAGGAGCAGCTGAGGTCACTCGGTCTGCTCAGCCTGGAGCAGAAACTGAGGGGAGACCTCAACCCAGTATGCAACTTCCTTGTGAGGGGAAGAGGAGGGGCAGACATTGCTCTCTTCTCTCTTACCAGTGACAGGATTCAAGGGAATGGCCTGAAATTGTGGCAGGTGAGGTTCAGGTTGGATATCAAGAAAAGGTTCTTCACCCAGAGAGTGGTTGGGCACTGGTACAGGCTCCCAGGGCAATGATCACAGCACCAAGCCTGACAGAACTCAGGGAGTGTTTGGAAAAGGCTCTCAGGCACAAGTGTAACTCTTGGGGATGGTGCTGTGCAGTTCTGGCAGATGCGCTTGATGATTCTTGTGGGTCTCTTCCAACTCAGATATTCTGTGATCTAATAGTAAGCAAGAATTAGGCTGCTAAATGTTTTTCAGGGCTGGAATTATTAGACAATAATTGACAGTAAAAATTAAATATCTATTGCAGTCCAGTTTTAGGCATCTAAATGCTTTTACAGATTTAAGCATATTTGTTTCAAAGGTCTAAATCTTTATGGACATTTTTCATTTTGCAGTTTTGTGTTTTACAAAAGGTGGGTGATAGATATGGTACAAAAGCTCAGAGGTTATACAGTCATTCTTCTGGCTGCTCTGGCTGTTTTCATCAGCCTCCTTTCTGGCAAGGCAGTCACTTGCTGACCCCCATGAGAGTGCTTCATGTGTTACTGGTGAGCAAACAAAATCTTGTTGAAAAATAAGTCAGAAAAAAAAAAGATCATTCATTAATACTTGGTTTTATTCTTTTCTGTTTTGTCATTTCCTGACATGAGAAAATTAAGAAGTACTGGGTGAAACCATGTGATCAGCCTAGGAATGTGTAGAACATTATAAGAAATGGTTATATATAATTAATTGTGATTAAACCTAGTAGAAAAATAACTTGTAGCTCACACTAATCTTGCTTAAGGGCTGCTACTTCACAAGTACCACTCTAATTAATAAGCTTCAGTTAAAGAAGAATCAATAAATACTGCTATTCATAGAAAATGGATATTATGTGAGAAGAAAGATTGGATTTTAAAATAGGTTGGTTTCCTCCAAGCACAAATTAAGATTCTTTTAGGGAAAAGAAAAATACCAGGTAGTGACAAATTGAGAAATAATCCAATTAAAATTTTATTGGTTTCATTGTTTATGAAGACCTGACAAAAACATTTTATTTCAAGCATTGACATTTACCAAAAGAGGAATTCTGCTTCTAAAAATACAGGAAATCTACTTTTCAACATGAACACTAATGTGTACTGCTAAAAGAACCTCTAATATGCCATATGAACAAAGCAACTAACAAAAACAATGCTAGGAAACCCTGGTAACTACATCTGGATAGCAAGAAATTCACAGTGTATGAATATATAAGATAAAATCTCTGTGAGTAGATTAATTTTCTTTATTGTCACTACGTAACATTAAAAATCCAAGGTATTTCCAAATCAGAGCAGGCTATAGTGGAGATTACCCCTTTTTTTATTTTATTTTTTTTCCAAGAAACACAGTAACATTTTGCCAATAAAGGAAGATACCTGAAACCTGCTCTGAGATTCCCTGCAAAAAGCTATCAAAAGGTATTTTTTATAAACGGTCAAAATCTTTTTCTTGTATCATGCTTCTGTGAGCTGCTAGTTTTGTGTGACAACATTGTGGCACACTGATGTCCAATTTCCCTTACAACCTTGTTGGAGAGGGAGGGTCTGAAGCAAATGCTTTGTTGGTACGGGTGATCCACTAGCCATGAGGAGCTATAAGAATATGGAAGGAGTCTTACAGATGGGAAGGGAAAGCTCAGCTGTTTCAATATCTCAATTGCCATCACAGACTGTGGTCAGGACAGGCAGTTTGTAAAGAAAAATAATTCAATTTCCTTTTTCCAGATTTAGAGGTTTCAAGGAATTTTTGAGCTGGATTTGGGAACTGTCCTTCCAGTACAATTGGGTCTGAGCACGGGTTGCTTGAATCTCCAGGAATAGGTTTAATCTCTCCCTGAAACACTTTTGACCCTTGCAACACCTGGTAGCGAGGAGTTCCTCAGCATCTGTGTTTCAGGCCCTATGAGGGTGTCTCTTTCCACCACTGTTTTGGAGTTCTTTCCACTTTCTTCTGCATCAACAAGCTAGCCAGGTATCTTTTCTCTAATCACTTTATGGTATACAGGCCGGTCAAGGACAATAGGTGTCCTGGGTTACAATGTAAAATATTCCAGAAGGTCTGTATTCTATCTCCATCTTCATGAACTGTTAAAATCAGGAGGGGCAGTGTTCTCTTTACCTCCTCCTCTGGACCATCTCCTGTTAATGGGCCATCAATGCCTTGCCCCATGAGTCATAGATAACTCCCTCCGGGAGCCATTTCCTGTTTAATGGGCCGTTAAGGACTCACCCCATGATTCAGAGAATGATATCAGCCCACTGGGAGATGCTCTGCCCAGGGGGAGGAGCCAAGCATTCCCACCTAAATATAATCTGAGCATTTGGACAGAACAGGCATCTGCCTTCTACTGGATTCCCAGAGGAGCAGCCTTCTCTCCCACTGCATTGCCAGAGGAAGGACCAGACTTTCAACATCATCACTGGACCATTGGAGGAAAACTCCTCCCTTCTACAGGATCTCTGCTTCAGCAGAACCATCTGTTACTCCAGGAGCACTACTGGAGCCACCATTCAAACCGGACTGCTACCAACACCCTGACTGACAGGGTGTCAGGTTGTATTCTAACTGTCAGGTTTTGCTTTTTTGTTTAATACTGCATCTTGTTCTAATTTTCCTATTAGGTTGTAATTTGTTGGGGGTTTTTTTGTTTTATTTTATTTTGTTTATACATATTAAAGAACTGTTATTCTTATCCTCTTATTTTTGCCTGAGAGCCCCTTTAAATAATTTGGAGGGAGGGGGTTTGCATTTTTCTGTTCCGGGAGGGGCTCCTGCCTTCCTTGGCGGGCACCTGTCTTTCAAAACCAAGACAATAGGTTATTCCAACATGCCAAAGCATTGAGTAAGCTTTCCACAGTGTGCCCACAGCACATTGCTTCTTCAGTACTCACCACCTTGCAATGTAATCTGCAGTTGTTCTTTCACAGAATAGCATCCAGGTCCATCTTTATTTTCTACGTCTGTTAAGTATCTGTGATCATCAATGACCCCAAATGGATTTCTCTCCCCTAACTTCATGGGTCTGAAATTAATTTGTCTATACTCTTTATCCAGGCTCTGTTGTCAGATAGATTCCTCTAGAGTGGTATTCAGATCACTTATCTCACGCCCCCAGTTTAGAATTAGATTAATTGCTGCCTGTGAATGCCTTTCCGTCTTCACTGATGATGAGGTGACTGGCTTAGACTAGATACACAGGTTTTGATAGTTAAACTCAGGTGACATGACTCACATGGTGAGTGCCTTACAAAAGGCAATAACAACAGCAAAATCCAAACCAACCTTACTTTTCATTTCCACATTGCTACACATATTAGAAAATTATGTAAAACCGTGGCATGAGGCCACCCTCCTGTGTTTCCTTAGCTCCTGATTCTGGTGTATTGAAATCCATACAGGCTCCATGCAGAATTTTGTAGTGCAAAAGAGGTAATGTTATTATTTATGTTTCAGGACCAACGGGACAGACAGACCCTTAGTGTCTAGGCAAATCCTGTGGAACTGCCCTTCTGCTAGTTCCTTCAACAGCTGCTGTCTGTAGCCCTAACCCCAGACAGTTTGCCCTGCCTGTAGACACAAAGACTTTAATTAAGCTATTAGAACCACAACTGGATTCCAAACCTCCTCAGAGGTGAGGTGACAGGTCCACAGACTTAGATGAGACCCACTTCTGTTTCTAATGCCATCAGTAAAATGGAGCTGAAAGATGCTGTCTCCTATTGCCACTCAACAATGCCAGTCAGTGCCTCTTGGGCAGCTCTGCAACCTCTCCCCTGCTACCTGCCAGTACTCACCCTAGGAAATCAAAGCCCTTGCAATCAATGATTTTCAGGGCAGCATCTTGTATATCATAATAGGGTATCAAGGTTGCTAAAAGAACCCCAGCTTGCCTCACTAGTGAAGTCCCAGAAAATCAGGGAAGACAAAAATGGCATCTTGCCAAGCTGTCAGTTCCCTTCTCTGTTTGTTCCCAAGCTTTTGCTGTTGGCAAGAACACATCCCTCTGCTGCAGTGATCCCTGAATACAATTTAAGTAATCATCTTGATAATTTGCTAGACTAAATTTTGCTGGATATTCATACAAGAATGTGAAAAGCTATTTTTTGTGCAAAAATCTTGCTCTGTTCTAACTCAACAGAGATGAGGATAAAGAAATGGGGGAAAAGTTGCTGTTGGGGGAGAGGCAGGGGTCTTAATATTTCCTTCGCACCAGTACAATGCAGCTGCTTCTTTTGATAGCTTTAATGCAGCTCCTTCTAATTTACATTGGTGTAAGTGAAATCAAATAAAACCCATTATATTGCTGAACCCAGTAGACGATCAATGTAATGCAGACTTTTACAATCCCAATTTCTTTCTGTAGTAGCAAAGAAACAATATGGGTTTACAGAAGGGCTAGGCTAAAGATAAACCTCCCCTGCCTTCTCCTTCTCAGGCTGCAATCATAAGAATCTAAATAGCCATTTGATTGTGAAGACTGAGGTCAAGAAGGACAACAAAAGATCAAGTGAGAGCCTGGGAGCTCAACCTGGAGATAATCTTGAAAGTGAAAAATGCTCAGTGCACAGAAGATCATCTACCAATTATGCAAAGATATAGAAAATCTGAACATTAATTAAGACTATTTTATTACTTTATTAATAATGAAGCCAAATTGAGTTATAAGTTAGAATGTGAAAATGATTTCTTTGTATTGTTAAATGACTTGTTTCAATTTTACAGCTTCAGAATTGCAGTAAAAATGTATTTCAAAAAGAATAGATACATTTGTATTAATTATATTATAGGGGCACACTCAAAGAACTGTTAAAATAATACACTCTAGACTTACTTCAGACTCTTCTCTCTTGTTTCAGACTCTTCTTCCTGCCCTTTTTTCTCTATTTCTACTTTCCTAGCACTGTTGTCTTCCTTGTGAGTAGGCAAAATCCCCACCATTTTTGGTGCCAGAACATCATCCGCAGCTCTGCAAGTTAAAACAGTCTGTCTGTAACTGCCTATTTCAGCACTTTTCTGATCTTCTCTGAAAAAAATTGAGATGGATTCTTGTCTGGAGAATCTGCAGCAGAACTCAGGATACCTTCACTGGATTCAGTGCAGCTGTCAGTTTACCCAGTTTACCCAGAAAATTGCCATTCCCCATTCTCTTTTCTTCTTTACATTCTTTGTTAATTTTTCACTCTGCTGCTCTAATTAATGCAAGAAACGTTGTAGAGACACCGTTTGTATAAAATATGTGATGTGAAACAAACTATATGCTAAACAGTGAAGATAGTGATGATCCTTCCTTTGACACATATACCCCTGAGTCAGTGGAAGTGTCTGTGGTAGAGACAGAGAGAAGTCAGCGCTCTGATAAAATAGCTCTTCACTTGTGTTTACAGAGATCCAGTTTTATGGGGCTGCCAGTGCCTCATATTACAGTATGAATTGGCATGAGATGAAGGCATCTTGAAAGTTATAATTTTCACAGATGGCTTGTAGTGTCCTTTTTGACTAAGACACAGGAGCATCCTAGATGAAGTGATTTTCCCTAGCACTACGGCCTGGAAGGCAAGTAAGGCAAGAAGGTACCTCAGAGAGGGAGGTAGCATTGTGCATGGTCCCCTCAGTCCACAATTTTACCTGTGCAATTGGAGAGAGAGAAAAATCCAACTCCCCAATGATGAGACCCAAGCACTCTGAGGAAAGAGACTTCCTGATTCCCAGACTAGAATTTCTCCTGAAACTAAATGCTGTCTGTGCTCAGACTCCTGCTTTTACCTCTGCATTTCACAGCAGATATTGAAATCACCATTCTGTTTTCACACTCAAAGATGCTCTAATAAATATCACCAGAAATGTCATTCAACCTTTCAGTTGGGTGAGAGGTGATGATGACATTCTACTTTTCCTGAGTTTCCCAAAAGAACATTTAATCTCTGTGACCTTGCAGATATTTAAGGAACCCTTCACAAGATAACACTGCATTGTGACAGACAGCAGGGACTTTCTCACAGATAGCATTTTGCCAACAGGGACCCCAGAAAACATCTGGATTTAGACAGGAAATAGAATTTTAAAAGGAGCACATTGTTAATCAATATCACTCAATGATATATTATTATTTCTGCCTATTGGAAACAACATTCTTGTATTTCTCAAGCAAAAAGACCATGACCTATGAATCTGGCAGTGGAGAACTGAGGTGGTAAAAGCATCTAAAATTTACATATTGATGAGTGAAGACCAAGCCCTGCCATCCGTCATTATTAGATTAATCTTCATAGTTCCTGTCCTTCTCGAAGAAATGTGAGTGTACTCTATGGATGTGCTATCACATTCAGGGATCAGCAGGGATAGCATTAACTAGAGCTCTATCTAAAGATCTCTGGCACAAACCTCCAAGGAAAGCTGTTTTGCAAAGCAATAGGAAGAGATACAGGGGTTAAATATCACAGAACATTGGGACGCCCATGAAGCTGCTTTGGTCAGTCAGGTGTGGGCACAGCAGAAAGCAAAATAAATTAAACTCCTCCAGCTGGAAAATAAATATTAAACAGCAAGTGAATTTGTGCACTTCATGACTGAGTGAGCAAATCTTAATTCTCTAATTATTACCTCTATTCTACCCACTGAGATAAAGAGCAAGTTAGGAGAGATAATCAGGTTCTAAAACACTGTGCCCTCTTGAGTTCAGCCCAAATGTAACAGTTGGCAATCATTCCAATACTGATGCTCTCTTGAAAAATCTATAATAAAGCAATATTTTCTATTTTGCAATTTTATATGTCAGTATCAGGTGAAGAGATGCTTCATTCTTACTTATTTTTAACCCACTATTCATTGCTTATTCAAATGGTCCAACTGCAGAACTGTGCATCTATTGCACAAGAGTTTGGTTAAGTATTCTACATTATATTATTCTAAATATTCATATTGTTTTAATTTAATATAAATTCTGCTAATACCACCCAGATGTCATCTTGCATTCACAGTCTTAGTTACGTCAATGGCAGGTCACATTAGGATTGATCATAAAATACCCTGGTTTCACAAAAGAACTCTGTACTTGTAGCTACTTTACAACACAAAAGAAGGGGGACATGGTGGTCCTTTCTAGTTTTTTCAATATGAAAAGAATAAAAAACATCAATACAATAGCTCTAAATGCTACTTGTGGTCAAATTATGTGTTAATTATCCCATGACCCCTAAGAGTGCCTGATAACTAAATAACATTCTAATTGTTTGTTTCAGCACTTCAAGATTAAATTTTGTTCTTTCAATACCTGCACTAGATAAAAGCAAAAAAAAAAAAAGAAGATATTTGATTTGGGTTCATACAATTAGGAAGGATATCAAGAAAGCTGATCTATTCCTCCTTCTTATCTTGTGCCTTTTTTCATGAAAAAGAAAAGAGCAGCTAAGAAATGGAAGTCTGGCTGAATAGCATCTAAACTTAACACAAAGAGGAAGATTGTCAAGTTCACACAGGAGGCTGTCAGCAAGCAGAGCGAGGTACTGCAGCAGCCGGGCAACAAGTCAGCTGGCACCACTGAATTTTGGAGAGGTGACACAATTCTGACCATGAACAAACTTATTGCCAGAGCAGACACATTTCCAAAAATGGCTGTTACTGTGTATTGTGTGCAAGGAAAGGGAACAGGGGAGGAAAGCATCTCACCTCAATTGGCACAGGTGACTGGAAGAATGATTGTCACTTCCAGGAAATGGCCATATAAGGGGTCAGGGTCCCCAGCTGCCTCAACAGAACCATGCCAATTAATGGTACTCAGAGCAGCTTCTTGATGAGCTGGCTGTAGGAGGAATGAAGTCTGAAATGGCTTTATGAACGCACCAGAAGTGGATCTGCAGATCAGTGCCACACAATGCATGTTCCTGTGTTTGACTTTGGCTGAACTCTAGGCTGACCCTGTAGAACAACTAAGAAATACATGGAATAAGAACAACTGAGAAAAACATGGTAAAAGGACTTAGATGTTTCAGGAGAGACACCTTTTAAATAATTTCAAATATTTATTAATCCAAACAGCCAAATAAATTATCAGGAGTTACTTAGTGCAGTGTTTCGTAGGAAATATTTCCCATATGTTCTCCTCAGTGCAGTAAGAAATATTTTTTAATTTCCTCTTCTTGTTGATGCACACTGATTTCCAGAATCAGATAACTCTGAAGTCTCTACTTGTTCTTTTGCTCAGTATTTCCTTTCACAGATTTCTCAGGATTTTCCTGAACTGAAGGGGAGTTCCCCAAGCTTTCCCCACTTGTTGCTCAGGGCCTCCAGCTGTGGAGATACAGACTTTTTTAGAGCAATCCACAACACAGGGAGTCAGGAGTAAAATAGAGCTGAAACCAACACAGTGCTGACCATCAGCTCATCCAGTCACAGTGAGGATTGTGAAGGTTTCTCTTCTTGCCTGGGATTATAATCCACAAACCTGGAGCTAAATTTATCTACCCCATTTGCAAGGAGAAAAAAGCAAGAGAAGTTCCACCTCACCGGATCTGCTAATCCAATTAGAATATCCCTCCAGTGTCAAAGAGCCAAGTTCAAACCACTCTTCTGGATGATTTCATTTTTGCCTCTTCTATGCTGGGGATTCCCCCTGTGGGAGCTATTCTTTGTGCACACAGCATTAAACATTTAGCAGGGACTGAGACCTCAGCTTCCTAGATCTCAACTGAGTACACTTACCAGGGGAGTATAGATTCAGTCAGACCAATTATTATTTAACTTAGAATTAACCGGAGTTGAAGCTGAGCAGCTCCAATGGAAGGGATACCCATGGAGAATGGCTGATAGCCATTTTCCTGGCACGTGAGACATCAAAGCCTGCTTAGAAAATAGAAATTTGAGACAGGACTTCCCCCTTCCCAGAAAGCATTCTGTCATTTTGGGAGGCAAGGACTGCAAATCACAGGTCACAGGTGATTTTTTTTTTCCTTAATGCCTCAGGAAACATTGTTTAAAAAGTATGCGGGAATCACTAATCTTAGAAACAACTGTGGGCCTCCATGGACAGAGAATGTGTTCCAGGTAAGGTGATGGAGTGTCTGTGCCCATGTGCTTCCACATTTTGGGTGCTGTGCAATCCAGACTAGTCTGCCACTCAGCAAATAAACAGAGCAAAAGAATTGGACAGAAATCAAATTCTTGCCTCAGTAATGATACAATTCCCCAAGGTTTCTGGTGCTGTCAGTCATTTCAAGATTACAGGTTTCCAGGACAAAGCAGGTGGACAAATATTACATCAGTGTAAAACCGTCGGTACCTCCTCCCTGCTGGATTGTTGCACTGACAGATATGCATTTCTGTCATAAGAAGAGTTGCTGAAACAGACAGGCCATGCTGACAGGACAATATGTATATTTTGTGGGAGAAGATAACAGTGCCAAAAACACGGTCCTGCTATTTCTTTACATTTGAATGATTACACAGATAATCTCATGTCTTTCTGAATCAGTTTACAGGTCCTTACATCATTTGATGGTAGAAAGAACTGTGTAGTTTTGGCATCCTGGTGGGCATTTTCTCCCTGGCATATGTTGAAATTCAAATTCAGTCCCTGCCCTGTGCAAAAAAAAAAAAAAANTGAACCAGAGCTGTTTATTTGCCACTATCAGTTGACATTGGAGGCAAGTTAGGAATCTTCAATGTATGGAATATAACCAATGTACTCATATGTCAGCTCTGCAGTGAAGACAAAACCATTCTGAAAAAGTGCAAGTTCTCCAACAACTTTCTGTTTAATTTAGATTTTGTTACTCCAAATTTTTATGTATTTCCATCTCTTTTCTAACTTTCAAGAGAAAATTATGAGATCACAGAAGGCTACCACTTCAGAAATCAGGAAGTCTCAGTAGCTGAAAGAAAGAGCTTTGCTGTATGATGTATTCAGCTTCACTTTCAGACCCAGAAGTCTGAAACAGCATGGGATGTCTTTGGACTTCTTAGTGCTGCTCATTAAAACTCAATATAAACTTTATGCCATTTTGAGATTCTTCTATATTGGGGCTGTCTGAGATATTAGGCAGCTATAAAATCTGCCATATACAATTTTGAGTAATATAAACTACTAGCATATAAAAACTTGCATTAATGTAAATTACAAACTAATCTACATTCCACTAGATTACAAGATTACAAACAAAGATGTTTAAAAATCAGGAAATAGCAAATTTATAGCAAACTCAGACATTAATTCTCTTCAATTTGCTCATTATATAGATTAGAGCATAGGATTTTTCTACATGTTATTTTATTCCATCTTTATACCAAATAATTTCCATAAATTAAGAGCATTACAGCAAATTATCTGTAATCATAAGACTACCTATTTTTCCCTCAAATAAAATAGTATAATCCCATAAATACAGCCAGGCATGAAGACATGCACTTGATTTCTCTTTAATTTATCTCTTTAATTAAAATAATCCTAATCCTAAACCAAAATGATAAGAGAAATTAAATTCTGAAAGAAAACCAAATGACATGAGTCTTTTAGCATTAAAATTAAACCATTTTATTTGGATTTTGACTTCCTGCAGGATGTTGCAGTTGCTAGAAGTTAGTGAAAATTGCATTTCAATACACTCAAGAATATGTTGAGATCCATTCAACACAGAGATCCCTGCTCTGTCTGATGAAGTTTCTGAGTGGAATGCTGTAAGAGGCTGCTAAAATGTTTTGTGAAAGCATACCAAAGTGTTTCCCATAAGCAAACAGTTAAATTCTCCCCCAGATATGTGATGACACTATTGCCAGAGATAAGAAATAAAGCTCTACTATCCCTGGGTGGCATTGGTGTGCTGTTCTCATGGAACCAGGAATGCTGGTCTACCATAACTTTCTGATACTTGACATTTCAATAAATTAGAGCAATTAGGGGCAAAAAGCTATCAAAACACCGGAGTTGTTTTGTGCTGAGAAGACTGGAACACTCACTTCTCAATTAACTTTCTGCAGCAGAATGGCAAAGCACTTTCCAAAGTTAAAGTGTTACACCAGGAAGCGTCTTATATCCAATGCTCTTGATCAATCAGCTTTGGTTCATAAACCCAACAGTTAGCAATACAAAAACTCTTGGAGTGAGACAAAAATTAACAACATTTTTGTTTGTATAGGACTGGATTTCCTTTGATCAATGTTTGTAAATTACTGGAAATGACATAAAAAGGAGATCAAGGTGTAAAACTTCACAAATAAATTTTACATGCCGATTCCAAAATTAAAACTAATCATATGTGTTTTAAAACAAGAATAGCCATCTTTAAAACTGTGCTTTCATATTCTCTCAAAGACAAGGGCTGGTTTTGCTAAGGGGCTGTAGCTGCCTTTCATCTGCACATCCTTTCTGAAAGATGGAACTACCATGGATAGATGGCACTGTACATGCACAAAAATATGCAGATTTTGCAGTAGTTGTTTCAACTACAGTTACTGTGTATTAGTACAAAAAGATGTGCTTAATACATTAAAAAATGAAAAACGAGTCTTAACCTAAACTTCTCAGTGTGTCAAAACTAGGATGAGCTATGCATTCTAAATGGAGAAGCAGTTTGGATTGTTTTTATTTAATTCTTAATACTTTTAGTCTTGTGGGCCCTGTGGAAGATTTGAATGTTTAGGGATCTCTAGTATTCTGCTTTGGTCATTATTGATGAGTGTTTACAATTCTCCAGGTGGAAATAAAATGGTAGACAACAGCCAGTGCCATTGTCACATCACTGGATAAGGTACTTTCCATCTCCAGAATTCAAGAGCATTACAAATGGATAGCAGCCCAATTTTCCACAGGCATGGATTTAAGTACTTGCAAAATATGTAGGATACTCTTATTGAAGAGTAATTGTCTTATAGCTAGTGAAGAATCAGAATGTTCTGTTAGAGCTATTGGAAAAATGATTTCAGCTATAAATATTGAAGGAAAAGAACACAAACTAATGAATGTAAAATTCCCCATCCAACTATAGAGCTGTGCCTCATAGTGCTATTGCCCCAGTAAATTCCATCTTCAAGAGACTTATACTCAGTTTCCCAACTGTTTTCCTCCAGTAGATGATGATGATGAAAGAATTAAAATGTATCAAGTTGCAGTCAAAACATTACTCAGATGCCCACCTTAAAGGGTTCCTACTGCACAATAAAAGACAAAAGCAAGAAGCAAAATGAAGTGGTTTTTCACCTCAACCCTAGCTGATTCTGGGCTTGTTCTACCCATTGCTTCAGATTAAATGTTTTAAAAGCTTATGAGAGAGGAACATGTATACAGTCTTCCTTTGACTTGGAGACCAGTAGCATTCCTCAGGGCTGGTATTGGGACCGGCACTGTTTAACATATTTGACTGTGTGTCTTGGGTTGAAGACAGGTATCTGCTGGGGAAGGCAGAAGCCCCCCTTAGAAACCCCCTCCCTCCAAATTACTAAAATTAAGCGGCCTTCAGGCAAGATATGGGGAGGAATAACAGTCCTTTATTAATGAGTATAACAAGATACAAATGAACAATAACTACGGTATTAACAACAACAATAACTACAAAGAAAAGGTCAGGGACCCTCGGGGCAAAGCCGAGGAAAGGGATGGGG
>VXBU01007356.1:613440-657219 GCA_013400315.1 Bombycilla garrulus
CCTTCTCCATTCCGCCTGGGCCCGGCAAGTCTGTTTGTCTTGCAAATTTTCTCAAGTATCGGCCATCACATTCCTCCACAACAAATGGGACAAAATTCTATAGGTAAAGAGAATGAAAGGGACAACACCCCAACCCCCCACATGGTGACAAGGACAGTGGGACTGAATGAACTCTCAGCAAGTTTGCCAATGACAGTTGTGAAGACGATGCTTTTTCAGGCTTAAAAAAAATTGATACTCTAAAGAGGGGGAGGAAATCCTTCATTAATGCAGCCAAACCTTACACATCAAGAAGAAAATAAATAAGCAGTTGACATTTTATACTATTCTGGGTGAACCCCCACGTATAAAGCAACCACAAATAAATTTTTCACATCCATTTTTAACTTCACTTTTTTTAGGTGCTGAAACTTACTAAAGCAAAAATAAAGCAATGAACTAAAGTAAAAGGAAGCAGACTGAAGTTGTTAACAGCTAACAGCATGGGTGTTGCCTAAGGCCACAAATAGCTGATGGATGATACAACAACAGTCAGCAGACAAATCCTCATTACAATTGTAAATTTTGTGTCCCAAATAATTTACTCTGTTCACTATCATCCCTACACTCACTTTTTGCAGCAGCTGCACTATCACTTTCCAGTGCTGGCATGGCTCTCTTATTCTGTATCCCTGGCACAGAGCAGGCTCTGAGATTGCCACTGTCAAAGTAAAATGATGGGTTTGGAGAAGCATTGTGGCAGAGGAACCAGAGGTAATGTCCAGGTGTGTACTGGCCAACCTGCAGTATGCTGACAAGGAAGGCTGCCCAGTACAGGATTTTCTGGAGAAAATAAATAGGGGCAGGGAGTGCCTGCCCATGAGCAGATGCAGCACACATTCCATATCGCATGGAAGGGAGAGGATGCACAACCACAGAGTATCTGGCTGAACTGTACTCTCTTGTTGTTAGTTCACAGAAAAAAAAAAAGTCTTCAAAAGAATACAATAGTATTTGAGCAGAAAACTATTAAGCATTCAGAAAAAGTCACAAATAAGTTTGACCCAAGAAACCAATCTCTTGGCTGTCAATGCATATAAATATGTGTTCACGTGCCCTTCTCCACCCAGCACATTTTTACATTTAGTCACATAATTATAGACTATATCATAAAGCACACACAAAGGGATAGAATTATGTGTGCTATTCTGAGAAAACAACTGGAATAGCCTGAGCAACCTTTACTTCTCCTTCCTTAGAATCTGGTGGGTTTATTTGCAACTTTAAAAATGTTTTTTATATTGGTGTTGCTCACATTACAAATAGGTGAAACAGAATACAACATGCAGAGCCAACTTCCAGCCTGCTGTAAACTCACTGGAGCCACTAGACTAACACAAGTTGCAAACGTAGTCTGCATATAAACAAGGAATGTTTTTTTCTTGACTCATGTATATTCTGGCTGGGCACAGAGATAGAAGCAGCTCTACAGGAGAAACTTAACTCCCCTTCCTTTAAAAGTAAAGTGGTGAGGGTAACTATCTACCTACTTGATTAATGAAAATGGTCTTCAGTGTGAAACCTGTGACTAACACGTTCAATAGGTCTCTCTTTATTGAGAAATTACCACATATCTCCAAGCATGCTATAATTAGGTAATAGGGCAGAGTTGTAAATCTAATTCAATTTTTATTGATGTATCTCAGCTTTGTATCCCATCCTGTGGGACCAAACGAATAGGTTGGTTTTATTCCTTTCTAACTTTAGAGAAATACATCCACTGCACTCAGAAATCTTCTGTCTACTAGCTATTGCTGAGTGCATTAAACAGGGAACTCATTACTCTTCTACCAATTTTTGTTACTTCTTCACCACTTTCTGTTTGTTCCTGTCTTCTAAGCTTACATGAAACAGAAACAGAATAGGAAGGTACTTTCTCACTGCTTAGATGTTGCTGTCTGAACGTCTATCTCTCATTTTATTTGAGCTTGGATTCAGCTCACCTATGAATTCATTGATATGTTGAATCTGTCTGACACACAGAGAACTGCCTCTGAAAGAATGGGCCATCTGAGCTTATTAAGGTCCTAAACAAAAAGGTATCAACCTCATGTCTCCAGCTGGGAGGATTAAGTCTCTTTTTTTGTTTTGGGTTATTAGCCTTTGATTTATAAGAAGTGCTACCATTTGCTCATCTGCTCAGCAAGGTAACTCAAAAAGAATTAAAATTCACTGGTGGGATCTAATTATCTCATCCTGCATGTTACTTTGCACAGTTCAGGAGGAAAAAAAAATTATCAAAATTTGCACATTTGAATAGAAAAGTTACTGATCCAAATACTCCTCAATTTATTTCATGTGGAAGAAGTGGTGACCTGAATAATTTTAAAGGTGAAATTCAATGCTGAAGCAAACTTTTGTCTAATCCTTGTTTTACTTATTGCCCCAACCCATAAACCAAAGTGTATTTCTCACTCAGGTTCCCTCTCCCAGTGGTTCAACTAACAAACATTTTCATCATTACTATCTATGGTTCTTTTGCCTTTTTCTGTGCTTGTCTCTGCCCACAGCCTAATTATCTCCCCAGGTTGCTTTGTGGTTAATTAGGGTCAGACACTTTGGCAATGTAAAGTGATTTATCCTGTGGACTTGAAAGAAGCCAAGGCAATGTCATGTCCACTTACCAGCTGAGAACCAAGAACTCTTGTCTCTTTTTCTCAAGCACTGGGCTCCCATAAAACACCAGGATTCTTGTGCCTTAAGTTTCAGGAGAAACATCAAAAAGGTAGTTTGACTGAATTAGCCACTCAGATGTCACAATATATTGATATTTCCTTACAAAGCAGATTCCAAAATTTTAATTTCTTAATGTCTAAATTTCCTCTGAGAATTGGATGGAAGTAACTTTCATCTCTTGCATAGTGCAAAGAGTTCATTTTAGCAAAGTTTGTAATACCAAATATTTAACTATTCTGTTATATAACAGTGAGCAAGCTGGGGATTACTCAATGAAACTGGATTTCTTCAGAAATCTATAGATATTTTGATATTCTATTTTCATATTATAATACTATTTCACTTGAAATATTGATTTGTTTATTTCTCTGAGTTGCCTGTTGCTTTTCCATTATTCTTTGCTACTACTCTTTGGGAGTCCTGCATATTTTTCCACCAATCAGTTAAGTTTAAGGGTTGATTTGCAGATAAGTTGGACTTTTCAAAAGCTGGGGCTATCGGCCAATTTGTCTTTGTCAGAGCCACCAAAACTGTCTTCCCTTCTGTTGCTATGTCTAACCGCTTGTGCACAGAAATGTACAATCCCTAAGTTATGAGATGTCAGAAGGCATCAAAGAAAAGGATTATAGGTATTAATAAGAAGCTGCTGACAAGATGGCCATTGGCAGAAAAAAAAATCACCCTTTTACATAAAACTTAGGGAGCTGGGATTTTACTTGCCAGATAGAAAGACATATTAAAGATAAGAAATAATTTTTATATGCCATTTTATGATCCAGATTCTATTATTTCAAGACTTGTATACTGATAAACAATAGCAATACGAGAGCACTGGGCATTTTGAATATTACTGCAGGGCTTATGTGATCACTTTCATAGTTTTCAGGAATGTATGTTATACTTTCATTGTGAGGTAAATCTCAGCCTTTGCCTAATTTATGGAAAGATAAAAACATCACTGGTTAGAACCAGCAAGCTTTTTCAGAGAGCAACACTATAAATCCACAGAACTGCATACTTTTCAACTGACAATACTAGATCATTTGAAAAAAAAATGGCTGTTTCCATCTGGTCAGCATCTGTTAAAATCCATGTCATTACAAAGTACATAAGAGGTTTTTTGCTCTAGCTTTTCCTAGGTTTGACCCAATTTAATGTCAAAAACCTAGCACATGCACAAATTAGAAAGATGAGAGTGAAAGAGGACGATCTTCTTTATACCTAACCTCAGAGATACCTGAACATCTCTTGTATGAAACACAGATTAATTTCTTGGCCCTTCTGCATGCTGATCCCAACTCTTTCAGTTCTTGAGGATGCTGTCCTTTGCTGAAAATCACTATGTAACAGAAGACATTTTCTAGCCTTTAGTTATTATTAGCTGATTTCATTGGCCAATGACTATGCAAAATACTTTAAAATTCCTTTAGTCAAGGACAGACAAACAAGAGATGACAGGGGAAATCTGGCATGCCCAGGATCCCATGCTAGGTGAGGAGCAGTCCGTATGTCCCAGCTCAGTTCTCTGTCCACTCACCCAGGATTTCTGTTCATGGTGGGGTACAACCAAGTGGCCAGTTTAGAAGCCACTGACACTGATCTTATAACTGTCACAACAACCATTAATTAATCACAGCAGTAAACAATGCCAGTTCTACTTGTTATCCTCATCTGATTCCCATTGTTAAACATCCAACTTAAGTTTTGTCACTTCAAATATTGTAAAATTTACTCTTTAATAAAATACATGGAACAAAAATACATGTGAAATATGTCTGCTGAATTAGCAAAAGTATCAGTGGGCTCTCATCATGGCAAAGCACTAAATCCTTTGTTCAGATGAAATGCATTTTTATCCAAAATGCCTCATTATCATGTTTATTGGGTCACTTTCACCTATTTCATACCATTGTTGCTCTGCTTTCTCTGGGGCATCACTACTGATTTGAAGCAGTATTAGATAAAGATGAGGCCATACCATACCTCAGAACTATTTGAAGTTTCCTTTATTTTGTGAAAGGTTGATTTAACATTAGATCAAGCATTTCTTGAAATCCTTTCATAAAATTGAAGTCCTACTGAAATATCATGTTTAGAGATAATCACATGCCTTAGAAGTCACGGATTATGTGTATCATGTAAGATATTAAACCTGTCAAGATGTTGTTTTTAATATGTCTTTTAGTTAAGACTATGTCTTGACATGAATTATTCCTAGCATAGTTTCTCACACACTGGTTCAGCAAGCAATCATCCACTACATCCATCATTTCTGTTGCTGTCTCACCATATGTCTCAGAGGGGTGTAGGGGGGAAGTTTCTAGTTAATCTTTTTTGTTTTGCATTTGGTATGCAAATCACTTAAAATTGTATGATGTGGTGATTTCAAGAAGTATTGTCTTAAGAAAAACTGGAGTTTCAATACTGAGCTAAGTTTGATAGGTTTAGTGGACTGTTTGGGTTTTTTTGCTTGCAAAATTTTAAAGCTAGAAAAAAATCTCATTGTAATCTCCAGCCTATTTCCTCCTCAGAGATGTGCTTGCAAAAATTGGCTTTATATTATCTTAGTGAAAGTCTTCTGCTTGTAATATTTCAAACCTTCATCTGTCCTTGGCTGCCATGACATTCATCCATCTGACAAAATGGGGAGAAAAAAAACTCCAGCCTCTGAGTGAATGCTCCTTTAAGTGAATTTGTTAGGCAGGAATAAAGGATGCCATGCTCACTGAGGCTGGGAGTGCAGCCACGCATGTCCCGTGACCCCTGCAGGCGTGGGGCAGTGCAGGGCAGCGAGGCTCGGGCTCCATTCCATCCACAGGGCTTCTGCTCCAAACAGCAAGCTGCTGTCTTCAGCTGCGAATCAAAACACACAACAGAAGCACTGTGTAGGTTGCTCTTGGCTCTCTGAAGATGCATATAATGAGATAAACAATGGTTTGTTAAGTTTTAGATTCATTTCCTAACCTCACAAAAAGCTCTACATACTGCTGCTCGATATTGGGAATTGTCCGGCCATAAATGCATGTCAGTAAAGCACAGAAGGCTCAAATCTAGGAAATGAAGCAGAGCTTGAATAAAATCTTTGCACAAAATCAGCAAGGCACTGAGATCTGAATTTCTTAGCGGTATAAGCAGTCAGGCCCCAGCTGGACACAGAACAAGACAGAGATGGAAAGAAAGAATATTATTCATTTCTATCTGAGTTTTTTCTGAAAGAGTTGTGCTGTGCATGGACTACCAGGGAGTCTCTCACGTTGCCTGCATTTTCTCTGTAGGTAATAGCAGGGACGCACAGAAGTTATTGCCGCCAACAACTGGTTTTGATTTCATACTTTGCAATTAAGACATTTTAAAAGCAGCTCTTTGTTTTGAGGGATCAAAGGTTAACTTGAAGCTTAGCTTATGAGACAGATACAGCAGCTTATTGAGCATGTTTTCATCTTTCCATTTAGTGGGAAAAGCTTCACACTTCTGACAAGGGTTCCTCCTATGCAAAGCATTTATGTACAATCCAATTAAATAAAAAGTGGAAAGAAAGATCATAGGGTCAGATTTCTTTTATATACTTTCCTGTGATTTTTTTCACATAAAGTCATGCAGAAGGAGCCTGGTGGAGGAGTGGTATGCAGATTTCCTTCTGCCAGGTGGCTGTACAAACTGCTAGATGATACAGTCATATATTTCTCTTGGTGCCTGATGTTTTTTCCTGTGAAGTTTTTTTCTGCACAGTGGAACAGCTTCAGTCAGAGAAACAACTTTCTGCCCCCTCACACCCCACTCCAACTTCTGTACCAGCATTGTAGCTGTTGGGCCTCTCCTATGAGGGAAAGGTGAGAAATTTGGGATTGAACCTTTCCAGGCAGGAAGGTGAGATGGAGTCTCTAAGAGTTTTCACAAGTGATCCAACTTTCACTGTAAAATAATTAATTATTAATTGAAGAAATAAAAGAAAAAAACCAAAACTCACTATATAATATCAGGCAGCCATGGAGTTTAGATTCCTCTATATATAAGTGAGAGCCAAGAAAACTATTTCAAAATTACATTTCCCAGTATATGCACTTTAATTTTGCTGATTTTTGGCACCTACATCTTTATTATTTTTTTTTTACAGGAGACCTTTACACCGTGTCCTGGAAAGCAGTCCCATTCATTCCTGAACAGAAGAGCTACAAATGCTACATTCCCTGCTATTCACAGAGAAGTGGCTGTTTCTCAAGCTGCCAGGATACTATCAGTGACCAAATTTCTGAGCTGAGAATATTTCTCTTATTCAGAAACAGGAAGTCTTGTGATTGAGTGCCTGTGAGAGTCATTTTGTCCAGAATAAAGTAGTTCTTCAGAGCTAAGCTGTGCCACTGCATCCAGAAATTATTAAGGTATTTTCCTTGCACACTGATATTTTGAAGCTAGGTCTGAATGCTCAGTCACAGTATGGAGCTCCAAACCTCTGCATCTTCATCAAAACATTATCTTCTCTTTCACAGAAAAAATACTTGGTTCTTGAACAGCTGCTCTCCACAGGCACCTGCCTGGGCCCTCTCTCCCACTGTGGTCACTGAGCCACTAACAGTCCAGTTAGGGAACTGTAGCCCAAAAACTTCTGACCCAAACCTCTGTGGGCCATGCTGGTATTTAGGTGTCTAAGTATTTGCCTTTCAGATGTAAGACAGGTAGGTACAGAGCAGCCTGAGGCAGTGGTGTTTTCTCCCATGGCACCCCATGCTAGATGCAGGAGAAGGTCATACCATAGAGCCAGAGAATCATAAATTTGTTTAGGTTGGAAAAGGCCTTTAAGATCATCAGGTCCAACCACTAACCTATTACTGCCATGCTCACCACTAAACCACAGTATCACAGAATCACAAAATTGCTGAGTTTGCAAAAGACCTCTGAGATCATCAATCCAACCATTAGCCAACCACTGCCAAATCCATCACTTACCATGTCTCCAAACACAACCTACACACAGTTTTTGAACACTTAGGGACGATGATTCCATTGCTGCCCTGGGCAGCCTGTTTCAGTGCTTGACCACCCTTTAAGTGAAGAAACATTATCTAATATCCAATCTAAAGCTGACACAACTCAAGGCCATTTCCTCATGTCCTATTGCTTGTTACATGGGAGAAAAGACCAACCTCCACCTTCTATAATATTCCTTCAGGTAGTGGTGGACACCAATAAGGTCCCTCCTGAGTCTCCATTTCTCCAAGCTAAACAACCCCCATCTTTGTCTTAGATCAGTTGAAAAATTACTTTCTTCCATTAAAAAATATGGTTCTTTTTATTTTACTGTTAGAATAGGTTCTGCAGATGTGACCCAAACCTGCTTCACCTCTTTCAAAAGGAACAAAGAACCAGATGTGCATGGAAAAGGTAGAACAGTCTTTGGCCACGAATCTAGCTGAGGAAGACCTATAGAGGGCTCTATTTCACACTGCTCCCAAGGGGAAAGGACATTTCTTATTTAGCTGAAAAATAATGACCACTCTCTGAAAACCATATATTTTATTTTCTCTGGGTAACTCACAGACATTTTACAATGGCAATAAAGTTTTAATTTAAAGCATCAATGATGCAATCTTTCAAGAGGTAATGGTTGGTTTAGTCTCTGGCAGCTCCTTGGTCCAAATATCTTGGTCTTCACTTTTCATGGGCCATTAATGAAGAGATGAACTGCAGAAGAGAAACTTGATCCATTAAATCCATGCCATTAGTTCTTTTGTCCTCTTTGCCAATTGTACCCAGATCCAGGTAGTGACTGGAATTTTCCACAAACATCTATTGCTTGTTCCATTTTCCTCTACTCTTTGGATAGTTTTTATTTTGGTCTAAGCATAACTTTTGCCTATAACATCTCTTGCATGGAAAGAAAACTTGCTGTGAATACTGATATTTTATTGAATCACTTTATTCCTCAAAAAAGCTATGTCTTTGCATAACTCTTGATCTGGAATGTATTGTTTTGTTGCCTAAAGAAACATTAATCATAAATTCAAGAAAGACAGGAGAACAGAAATAACAAAGATAAAACTGAAACAATAAATGAATAAAACATTGGAAAGATGTAAATAAATTCACTAAAAATGCCTTTTAAATCCTAAGAATATGAATGATTTTATAGAAATAATGGCTTACATGCTAAAGCAAAATGTTTCTGATCATGACTGTTGTAGTCTGTTTTGATAGCCCAAGATATTCCACTGTCTGACACATCTGAAAAAATGAAGTAATTTTCCTTTCAAAGTAAAAATAAGTGTCAGATACCTAAGTAAAACAAAAAATAAAGTTTTTCTACTAAAAAGCTCAACCAAAAACTTTGTGTAATTTTTCTTAAATAAAGATAATGAAACCAGATTTTCTTTCATTCCAAAAATTGCTATGAACATATTTAGCATAGACATAATTTTTCTATCTCTTTGTTTGACAGTTTTTTTCTTTGAAATATGAATGCAGAAAATTCACAAACATTTAAGTATCTGAGATCCTAAAAGGCAATAACTTTTCCTTGGTGCCAATTATTCTGTGATAGATATTGTGCCATGTATAATACCGTGTGTTTCTTATGCTTACTTATCACCTTAGAATTTGAAAGTTAATTAAAAATATTAAGGAAAGATAAAAAATGTCTTCCAAATACAATGGGAAACACTAAAAGAGACAGACACGATCAAACCAAAGATGCAAAAATATCTGCTGTAAGGTAAGGAAGAAAGAACAGCACTCATTTTCTCTTCTGGTGCCTCTTCTGTATTTAC
Organism: Bombycilla garrulus; assembly: GCA_013400315.1. NCBI lineage: Eukaryota > Metazoa > Chordata > Aves > Passeriformes > Bombycillidae > Bombycilla > Bombycilla garrulus. Next base: position 622,917 of record VXBU01007356.1, read on the forward strand.
ATATGGGTTAGAGTTTTGGCATCAGGTCCTTAAGTCTCTCAGGTTTGTCACTCGAATCTAAGGGATCTAGCACTGTTACCCAGCATGGAGATGTTCAGAAAATGTCCACCAGAAAAAATATGGTTCCAAAGTTAAGAAAAAGAAAGAGAATGGAATTATAAAAGCAGTGAGAATGCCACACAAAGAATTTACCTACTCATTACCTGTGTCACTTGCAGGTGATTTGGATGGATTTTAGCTGCAGGGAGTCAACTTTTCTGACTGTGTATATGGTAAGGACTGCACAAACAGGCACAATCTCCATTCAGATAATACAATGAACCTCTTATTTTCTTACATTCCATGGCAGCACCAGAGGCACAGGATGTCTCAGTTTGCTGCACAGCCTGCCTGCTTCCATGCTTCATCCAGCACTCTTCCTCTGCAGGAAACTGAGCCTACAGTCTTCTTCAGCATATGGATGAGTTTCTTCTTAGGGGCTGTTAAAATATCCTCAGTTAAGTCAGCATGCCATCCAAAAAAATGATACATCTTTTTTGAAACTACAAGGGAAAAAAAATCCAGCTTAAATAAATCTTAAATTATGCATTTTTCCTGTCTATTAAGTCCTAAATTCCATGTAAAGAGCTTCTAGTGTTCATCACTCTGTTTTTTCAACCTTCTGTACACAGACATGAGTAACTCACATCCTTTGTTATGTGGCACTGACCTGCAAAAAACACAGAAAGAATGTGTTTAACAGAAAGGAGAGAAACACTAAACAAATGTATAATTATTTTCTTTGTCTCTCAGAATACGCAGATACACAAATAAACACCCACACAACTTTCCATGCTGTTTTACTAAAACAAATCTTCAGACCCCCAGCAACAAACAGCCAGTCACTTATTAGTAAGAATCCAAATAGATATTACAGAGCCTGACTACTTGAGCTTTTGAGATGTAAATATCCAAATTGCTTTTTGAAGAAGTAAAATGCAAAAGCAGTTAAAGTTCAGGATTCAATTTTTTCCTCTTCTTTTGATAAATGCATTTACATTTTAATTTTCAGTGTTTTCAATTTTCATCAGTGAAAAGCTGTATCCCTGGATGAAAAGCACAATGATAAAATGTTCTCCACTCCATAATTTTCTTGTAATTCACAGAAATGATCTGAGGGCATACAGCTAACAACAATATATATTATAGCATTCAGTGCGGAGAACTCAATTGTTAGGGCTGCAATTTCAAACATATGTATATTAATGAATTGGCTGTGGCTTCATTTTAAATTCCTAAAGACTTTTTTGCTGACATAGAATCATCACGGCTGTAATCTTAGAAATCTGCAAAGATTGTCAGAAGTGTGCATGTTATTTCATTTATTCAATCAATACACGTCAATGCCAATTATGCTGCAGAAATCCATATGATAGTCCTATTTTTTTACGTCCATATGGTACCATAGATCATGAGAGGAATAGAACAATGTGACATGCCACATCTTACATAATTTGGCAGAGCAGCGTGCCTTTATTTATAAGAACATGCTATAAATCTTGTTCTGCTTTTATTGCAATCAGATCGCTTTCTACCCTCAAAACGATAGAGCAGATTTTGCTAATCTAAAACAAAACAAATCAAAAGTCTTAACAAACACTGGAAATATTATTGGTCCTCATTTATAGCTTGGGACACTTTTTAGTTACACATCTTAACCACTCTGGCTACTAGAAACCACAGAAAAAACTGTTGTAACTTGCTGAACAGACAACAGCATCTACAGTTAACAATTGCTCGCTGCAGTACCCATTGTAAAATGCAAGATTGGTGTGCAGAGCTATAGAAAATATACAGACTCTATTCTCAAAAAAACCTGATACATCAGTAATAACATCAGTTGAGAAACCCGAGGATAATGTGAAATATGTAGGAGGTCAGCAAAAGCCTGGAAGATAAAGCTCAGAAGCGAAGCTGAAAAGCAGCACAGAATGGAGACTGCATTCAGCACAGTGCCAGAGAATAGAGACAGGCTGAGAGCAGTAACTGGGGAGCCTGCAATTCCATCTCTGCACGGAGAGCACCCTGCCACACGGAAGTGTCCCTCTGCCCATGCTAAGGGAGCCCAGGAAGCCATCTGGAGGCTTGTTCTTTGTGAAAACCGCACACTTCTTTACTGCAGATACTGAAACAGGTTTTCTTCTGCTTGCAGCCAACACCTTGCCCTGCTCGCATTCAATTCTTTGTCCCTTCTAAAGCTTTATTTCTCTCTGCCTAGGTTTGTGGTAGCTCCCACCAGTTCTCCTTCCACCTAATTTATTTATGTTTTCTGATCAAGTTTAATTTCTCATGTTTGGTCAGCATTCTCCCCATATGGCTGTCAGGTTTGTTACCCTCTTTCAGTGCAGACTAAAATGGACTTATAGCCCTCCTTCCTTCAGCTCTGGTGCTGTTGAAGGCACTTCCTGCAGGCATCCTCCACAGCTCCACATCATCCCACCTAAGGAGCAGTCTCTTTTAGAGTAGGAGGTGAACAAGCCTGGCCTTAGCAAGCCAGTGACTGGGAGCTAGCTGCTTTCTGGAAACACTCCTGAGGATGAGCATCAGGAAGACCTATTTAAGCTAAAAGTTAGAGTTGGCATTAATGTCATGGTTGTAAGGGAGGCACAAACCATATCACCCTGGAAACAAACACACACACAATAAAACGCTGGTTTAGGAGTCTAACTTCTTTTAAGAGAAATGTCAGTAAACATGAGAATAATATTATGTAACATAATGCTTGCTTGCTCAAATCTGGAGTATCTCCTGACACAACAGATATAATTTCAAACACGAAAAATATACTAACAGTAAAGTACTTTAGAAATAGGAGGGGGAATATTCACTTCCGCCATAATTATTCCTCATTATGTTGACATAATTACATGCATTATTCTAAATATATGGGAATTTATTGGCATAGTGATGTTGCCAATATTTTTTTCTTGTAAGAGGGGCTAATGAACCAGTTTAAATCTGAGTAGTTTAGTGCAATTGAATACACTACACTTGTTCACTCACAAAATTGTGTCCTTCACATTTTTAGAAACTTAGTTAAGACTGTTGTGTTCACTCATCCTAAATTTATTTGACCTTAATCCATGCTTGATGATGCATTGAGAAAGCCAAAAGGGACATAGCAGACATAATAAGAGATGTGCCTCACGGCAGGGAGCAGTTTGTTCTAATGATTATTTATAAACCCCTTTAGTTCCCCAAGATGTGCTTTAGCAGTTGATTATACTTTTCTTCATCATTTTAGAAGCTGTTCTTAATAATATGACAGATTTTTCTAGCTGTTAGAATTGTGCTTCTTGTAAATTTTGCAGCACTTGTGATAGAGGAGATACTTGTCCCTAGTCACAGCTTGTATAGCCAAAGAGAGGGAACTTTGCTGCTGGACACCTACCCCTAGAACAAGCAAGAAGTAGAGTGGCTTTCTAAGTTAAAAATCCCTTTGATTTCTCCAGATTTTTTTTTCCCAAGTTAAGGGCACAGGGCTTGGCTGTGAGTCTGCAAGTGCCAAGGAGCTGAACTGAGTTTTACTACTCCATTACTCATGTGTCTCTATTTTTCCCCAAACTCTTTATATAGCCGCCACAATTCCTCTGCACCTTGCAAGAGATGGATGAGCCAAGAAACACCTTTTTAGCAATATCTGTAGCACTTGCCAAGTCACCTATTTTGCCTATGATATAAGCAGTAGCTCTGTATGCCAGACTGCAGGCCAACTGTCCTGTAAATAAATCCTGGTCTTTCCAAGTTGACCCTCTGTGCACATTTAAACACTTCATCCTTCAGAGCTCGAGGCTGCTCTGGGATGCACAGCAGCTACTGAAGGAGTCTGCAGCCACAGAGAGCCCTGCAGTAAGCTACTGGGGACATCAGCAGAGACAGCTCCCCAAAACAGTTTCTTACCAAAGCCAAGCTTAGAATCTGACCACTTCAACCTGTGACCTATGCTCTCTCCTCCTGCCCAGGTTTGACTCTGGGATTACAGAATTTGAAGCTTCCCTCAGCATCCTTCTCAGCAGCTATCCACAATGGACAAGGAGTTCACAGTAAAGTAGAGAGAACAAGGGAAATAAACAGTGTGATAAGCCAAGGCTTACTGTTACCTGTATATTGCATTCCCCACTACAAATGTTTGGCAGAGATGTTTGTTTCTTAGGAACCACTGAAGTTATTAGCAAGCTGCTTCTACCACAAAATGGCTGATTGTCCCTATTCATAGGCAGGGCTAATGTATGTTTCTGCCGAAGCAACTTTCATGGAAAAACAGAGTTTTAGACAACAATTGCAAAAAATATCTTCTTTACAGAAAGAAACAACCAACAGCAGCCTCCCTAACTCTAGGGCAGAACTGTAGATTTTTAGGCAGGAGCGTGAAAAAAAATCTATGGGTGAGGAGAGGGAAATCACTGCATCCTTTCATCATTTTTTTTTCTTTTTTTCTTGCAGCACTTACTTCTCCAATGGGATGGATTCTGCAGGGTGACAGCAGTAGCTGTGGATTCTGTCCATCCAACAAGGTGACATAAACTGTGTCATGCTGACATGTGATCCCGCACAAGTGATGTAGCCACTACATGCACAAAGACACTTCGACCTGAAAAATCTTAAATAAACAATGGGGCATTTTATAGTATTGTTTTATTGGTGGCCATGCAGTGTCAGGGTGATTAAGCCTATCCCTCTTCTGCAGCTATCCCTGTATCCCCTCTTGCAGCTCCTCTCTCAGCTAAGGGCAGTCTCCTCAACCCACAGCCTGCACAGGACACCTCAGCACACCCAGGCTGTGAATGCCTGCCCTCCCCATGACTTTCTGCAGCTTGCAGCACCATGCCTTGGCTTATCCCACGTACAAAGAGAAAAAAAAATACTTGGAGTGTGCTTTAGTTTTCTTAGTCTGTAGCTTCTGGATTTGGTGGGCTTTTCTGCTCGCAGCTGAGCTGACTTTCACAGCAAATAGCATAGATTAAGTTCTGTGCTCTGAGCAGGGATTTCTCATTTCATACATCATTTATAACTTTCTGCAGTGATTCCACAAAGTCAGTATTTCTCCATAACACAAGGATGAGAAGGATGGAAAATATAGCTGAAAAAGTGACAAACCTGCAAATTGCATTTATGTAGAATTCTGTCCCCACAAAGCTTCTACAGCAATTTTATGGAAACCTAGCAAATTAAGTATAACTAAATTTGCAGTTCAGGAAAGTTATGCATTTATAGATTTCAGTACAGTGCCATATTACAGCTTAGCAGAGATGCTAAATATCCCTCACACAAAATGGAAATTAAATCTGCTGTTATATTTCGTCAGATCAGGTCTTTGCCTACGGTACTTTAGGCATCGATTTCACTGCTCCCTCCTCACAGAAGTGAAAAAATCACACAAACAAAACCCACTTCTACAAAGATTGCAAACACTAATTACATGAGGTTGCCCTATAACTGGCAAGTGATGTCTTTTTTCATTTTTTGTTTCCCTGGGATATTTCATCTGTCATTCATTACCAGAATAGGAACAAAGGCGACTACAGAACACCACGCTTTGGTGACACACAGATTCCAGTGAAGTAAACAGCAAAAATCCCACCGGTTTTACTAGAGCCACAAACTGCTCCTTTGTACTGAGTTCTTGTTTTTATACTTGGAGCCAGTTGCCAAAATGCTGGTCCTGATCCCACTTTCATAGCTGGATAATCAGGATTTACTATGACCTAAATCAGTGAAGTCAGAATGGTGCAAATGAGAGAACTGGGGCCATCTGCTGTGAATTTCCAGATACAAAAATGAAACTGAAGAAGGGAGAGATTTTCTTACCAGCCTTCAATTCCTAATGGGCAAAGGTTTAGAAAGGAAGTCCTATTGTGCCTGTCACCCATATTTAACTGTATCTTAAGTCAATAGGAAATAACATCAGCAGGATACACACACTCACAAACACATATGTATGAAAGTATAAAATTGAATTCAGGTTGAAATGCTTTTCATTTCAGTACAGCATATTGCCATCAGATAAAGAAAAAAATACATATTATTCTCTGTCTAGTTCTTCCAAAGGAAATAATACCAAAGGTTTCAGAACATGCACTGGCTTCCTTCCTGATGGGATTTTAAATGTTCTTTTTCAATGTAAGTGCAAAACCAAACATTAAGGCTGAAAATCAAGCACACTAGTCACGCACATTCAAAACTGCTGTGAAAAGACTGGACCTGCTGCAGCCAGTGGCACAACTCCCACTGACTTCCATGGGGCCAAAATTCCACCCAGTTCCTAGGAGAAAATTAAATTGGCCACATTATGCATCTCATTTAATGGATTACGTTAGCAGGCATGATTTATTAAGATTCACATTCAAGAAAGAAATCAACTGCATTATGGAAAGTATTTAAATTAATGTATCTGTTACAGCATACGTTTAAATTAAGGTAGAATTCAAGATTCTACTTTTGATACTGCCTGACTTCTTGCTTTCCAAAGAAGTATTGCAGTAAGGAAATTTTGAACTTGATTTCTCCCTTTTCTCACTACAGAACAAGGATATCACCTACCATATGAGTTTTATCTAAAGCTCTTAAAAAAACAAACAAACAAACAAAAAAAAACTAACTTTCAAATCAGACTATATTATGGCACAAAATGTACAGAGGCATGAGTAAATGATTTAGGGGTTTTTTTGTTTGTTTGTTGGTTTTTTTCCAAATTAACTCCCTGCCTATTTTTAACCCAATTACAAGTCTGTTGGCCGCCAGTAGAATTTGGATCCAAATCTGCTAACCAAGTGGAATTGTTTGGATAGTAAAGTCAGAATTTCTAACATCTTAATCAAGTTGCTTTCTGACTTTTTTTAATAACAAAAGTAATTTGGTACATTAAAACTGCAATTCTTGAAAGTCCAAGACAAACATCATAATAAAATACCAATTTCTTTAGGGAAAATTCTAGTATAATAAAGAAACCAAGAGGATTTTATTGAAATTGCTTCCATAACCTATGAAAGTTAACAGATTAATCTACTTTCCATAAGTTTTGCTGCACCTTACATAGTTTTATAGGAGGACTGGAACTATATACTCCGTTATGCTACCACTGAACCTTTTAAAATGTTGTGAATATCTTGCCATTTCATTGTGGCCAGAACAGATAAACTCAATTTTGTTTGCTTTCCCATGCTGCGAAGTCAGAAGGACTTCACCTCTTTTGCTTTGCCCAGAACCTTCATTTGGCCTCAAACAGCTCAATGGCCGAGTGGCCATGCCCTGCAGGCCAGTGCTCCCTGTGACCCTGCAAGAGCAGTGCATGCACTGGCCAGCACCAGCACCATTTGTGTCACAAACTGTGGGAGAACAGTGGTGAAGCAGAGCACCAGGGCCACACTTCAGGAGTATTCAGGGGCTCTCACAGGAGGAGATGCACAGCACAGGACTTGAAGCATGAGGGCACCCTCTCTGCCCCAAAAATGGCAGACCCTGAGCCTGTGGAAAGCATGCACTATGCAACCATAAAGAATAATAAAGAATTATGTTAACTTTCAAGAGTAAATAATTGCCATCCCCCAACCAGTCCCAAACTAAATATTTTCATGCAAATCCGTACTGAAAGGGAATAAAGTCTGACCACGCAGGCAACTGTCAGAAACTCTAAATAATGAGATTTTGTTATAGGCATTTCTTAATGCAGAACAGCATTAGCAATGAATATGCTGGGACAATGCAGGGGTTTTTACTCTCTTTCTGTGAAAGAAAATAAATGAGGAACTTCATATGTTCATTGGCTCCAAAACCAAAGAAAGATAATCACAACCACACAGCAAAACCCATTGCACTAGCAAGTTGTATAACTTCTTTTGAGTGCTTCATTAAATATTCTCCTAAAAGATGTACTTTACTTTTGCCATAAACACATCAAGACATGCCAAATTTACCACATTCCTTGATAAATTATTCATTTCCTCCCTGCTAGAAAACCACATCTTCTTTCAGGATTCATTTCATCTAACTTCAGTTAGCAGTCATCTTGCCATGCCTTTCTCAGCACAACTGGAAAATCCTCAGCAAGAGACTTGGTGAAGAACCACGTGGCATCTTTTTTATGCCATAAGCACCCTTCCTTCAAGCCCATCCCTCAGCTTTGATAAGAACTTTGATAAGAACTGAAGATATTTGCAGCCCATCTTTGCTTCCCAGGCCTTGTGGTCCTGGCCTTTACATCATATTCCTCTCTTGTATATGCTCCTTTATTTGTGCTGCTAACTTCATGAACCAGAAGCCTTCCAAACACACCATCAGTATCCTTTGTACAGTAAAACTCTCATGGAAACTCAGCTTTTAACCACTGAAATATGAACTTCTGCTGTGTCTCCCCTGCCCTCCAAAATGGCATGAGAACAACTTTTGCAACAATTTCAGTATTGGGTGTTGTATTGTTTTAAACCTCATTCTGCGAGCTCTTGGTGCCCTGGAATTCCCCTTGAAGTATCTTGGGAGATACCAAACATCTTGGAAATATCTTGGGAGATAAACAAACCATCACTGTAACTAGATTCCCTCCTCCTTTCCTTTTCCCAACCATGCTTCCCACCAGCATAGTGCTGGTGAGGTTTGTCCATAAGGCTGGACAGGTACTGCCCTTCCCTTACCCACCTCCCTCCAATTCCCAATGGCTTCATCTGGCCACAAATATTGTGCCTCACACTGTAACTTATTTTAAAATCTATATTGTTTCTTCCTTTTTTCACAGTGAAGAGAGAATACAGTTTATTAGTTGGGTCCTGGGGGGTTTTCCCCCATATTACTAGAAGAAGCCAATATTTTGCTGACTAAAGGAAATTTATAAACAGCCAATTTCTAAATGAAACAGATGGCTTATTAAAAATGAGCAGTCACTTCTTTGGCACACAAAAACAGTTTTAATTATTTTTGTAGTATAATATTACTGGTTTTGTTTATGCAAAAAGTAAGGAGTGACAGTTATCATAGTCCCACCACGTTAAGCAACAAATAAAAAAATTAACTGTGTGGTTTTGTAACAAATTGCAAATATCTTGTTGCCTTCACTTACATGGATGAATGCATTGGGTTTGTAGGGCAAGTTTCTGGTAATGGAAGGTGGGGGCATCTTTGTGAAGCTGCTGTAGGATTTTCCTATGTCCAACAGAGTCGATGCCAGCTAACTCTAAGATGGACCCACCACTGGCCAAGGCCAAGCCAGTCAGAGATGGGGATAGCACCTCTGCGATACCATTTTTAAGAAGAAAATAAAGTTATTGTGCAGAAATAAGTGCAGCCAGGGATGAGAGGAGTGAGAACATGTGAGAGGAACAGCAGACACCAAGATCAGTGCAACAAGAGAGGCAGAAGGTGCTCCAGGCACAAGAGCAGAGATTTCCCTGCAGGTCCTGGTGCAGCCCATGGTGAGGCAGCTGAGCCCCTGCAGCCCCTGGAAGTGATGGTAATTGGTGAATGATCTCTCCCTGCCCTTATCTCAACTTCTGAATCTTTCACTATTGTTTTGGTTTTGAAAGACAGGTGCCTGCTAAGGAAGGCAGGAGCTTCTCTTAGAATAGAAAAAATGCAAACCCCCTCCCTCCAAATTATNACAGATGGTTCTGCTGAAGCAGAGATCCTGTAGAAGGGAGGAGTTTTCCTCCAACGGTCCAGTGGTGATGTTGAAGGGTCTGGTCCTTCCTCTGGGAATCCAGTGGCAGAGAAGGCTGCTCCTCTGGGAATTCAGTAGAAGGCAGATGCCTGTTCTGTCCAAATGCTCAGATTATATTTAGGTGGGAATGCTTGGCTCCTCCCTCTGGGAAGAGCTTCTCACAATGGGCTGATGTCATTCTCTGAGTCATGGGGTGGGTCCTTAATTGCCCATTAAACAGGAAATGGCTCCCGGAGGGAGTTATTTATGACTCATGGGGCAAGGCATTGATGGCCCATTAACAGGAGATAGTCCAGGGGAGGAGGTAAAGAGAACACTGCCCCTCCTGATTTTAACAGTTCATGAAGATGGAGATAGAATACAGACCTTCTGGAATATTCTTACATTGTAACTTAGGACAACTATACATTCTGTCCCCTGTCACTCTAGGAAGGCAGTGATAGAGCGGCTTTGATGGGCATCCAGTGTCCAGCCAGGGTCAAATCACCACAGTGTAACAGAACTAAGTAAAAAATATCGAGCTGGTACTGAACTGGTTTTATTTCTTTTCAAACAACCCCAAAATTGATTCAGACCTGCTAGACAGAAGATTCACTGTAGTGGACTTCTGAAGTGCCTGTTCATGCAATGGTGCCACTTCATCTAGTTCAGGGTTAAATCTCTCACGCACATTGTGGATAATGTCAGTTAGCATTTTTTCTTCTTAGAAAGTGAAAAAAACAATCACATATGAGACAGTCCTAACTTTGCTAGTGCAAAAGTGAGTAAAGACACATTTTCTTGCAATGCTGACAAAAATTTGGAGGAATTTCTTGCCCTCTTGCCTCAAAACTCTCTAAGAAAAGCTTCATGTAAACTTCATACATATCTACATGGACATACGTTATCTTATTACAAGACTGGAAATATCACACTAGTCTGAGTCATATGCCCAATATTTCCTAAGAGATGAAAACAAATTAAAAGAAGACAACCTTGCCTATTCTTCATGCAAAGACTGTAGCTGTTAATGTGAACCAAACTTCTCAGCTAAATCCTGAAACCACTGATATTTCCTTTTCCAATCAGTGTGCTGTATGAAACAAGCAGCTTTGAATATATTTGTTTGAACACGAAGAATATTACTCTCTGAAAATACTAATAAACCTAAAGAACACTAATACATTTATATCTAGATGAAAGCTACAATAATTCATCATTCGAAATTACTGTTTGAATTTTCTTCACAGAGACAAAGTAATTGAGCTCTAGAATTCCATTCAGCAGAAAAAGGGGGTCACTGCAACACCTGTGTACACACCAGCAAGCTAGCATTTTTTATGGCCAAGGATTTGCATGTTTCTTGATTATCGAGTCTGTGCAGCTTCCAGAAACTTTAATCAAGTACTAACCACAGCAAAGGAAAGTTATTAGCTTAGTCACAAATACATGCCTATAATAGTTAGCTTCTCAGCCTTCCCAAGTTAGCTCACACTGTACTGTGCTAGAACAAAGCTGCTGCCACTATCATGAAATATTGGTATATATAAGCTAAGTCTGAGGATTTAAAAATATTTTCAAAGAAAGTAACCTCCTGACTTTCTACAGCTGGGTCTCTGTGCCTTGATTCTATGAATAATGAATTTGCAGTAATTTCATTTAGAAAGAAGCAGAGGAAAAGGTCACTTCAAACATGGGAAATTAGGCAATGTGATTCTATCAGAAATCATACTGAAAGGATTCATTTATTAGAAAAAAAAATTAAGAGCATTTAAGTATATTATTCTTGTTTTACAGATGTTTGATAAAAAGGATGCATGAAAGAAGCCTCCAGCCCCTACCAGAAACACTGTCACATCCAGGCTGTGACTCAAATGGACAAAAAAACCACACATATGTAGGCTGCACTCTTCTTCAGTCGCTGCCACCCTTCTGTAGGATATTACATGTTAGAAACACTGCAGCTGCTCAGTGCCACACTGAGGGAAACAGCATGGGCTCTCACTGCAGCAGGATTTGGTCCAGAATAGCTGAAGACATCATGGCTTTTTCTTCCCACCTTTCCAAGTATTAGCAGAATAGTAAGGGAAACAGAGTACCAGAAATCCTGACACATCACAAGTACAGTGATTAGATTTTTGAAATGCCTTTACCCAGCAGGACAGCAAGTGAGGGCATTTTTAATATCCATGTTTTATCAGATCATCCTCTGTAACCAGCAGTAGTTTTAGATACTGATGTGTGTCTGCACATCCTTTAGTAGCTGACCTCTCCTGTGATAAAACATACTATTTTCTATCTTGTAGATTCTCTCCACCCTAAAAGGTTGTCATTTGTGCATTGGTCATACTGGGTAACATTTATCTGCAGTAACAGTGATTGATATTTTTAAGTCTTAAATTATTAGCAGTGTGGCAAGCATCTAATTGCTGTACTTGGTCTAAAACCAGAAATAATATCCAGTCTGAGATGAATTAAAAGCCAGACAGTGACAAAACCAAGAGGACTTGTGTGTGTGACAGTGCACTTGATTTATTGCTTCAGATTGCAAGCAGTGAAAGGCAGTGTCAGTACTCATTTTCAGGTGACAAAAAGATATAAAGAGGTTATTATAAGGACTCCAACAAGTTTCTGCAGGTCTGATCTGGGAGAAGATAATAATGCCAGGTACTACACAGGGATGGAGCAGAAACACAAGAGACTGAGAATAACTGCCCGCGGAGGAGCTTCTCAGAAAGCACCTGAGGGCTTCAGTCCCTGAGAACTGTACACATCCAAAATACAGATTTTCAAAGCTTTTATCTAGTCCTGAGGCATTTCAGCTGCAAACAAATAGCAAAGTCCCCAGGGCGTGCTATATTTTGCTTCTAGGTGAAGAGCTATGCTCAGAAATGAAGAGCTCAGCACTGAGCTCATGCCTAATTCCCAGCAGGACTGGCACAGTAAGGTCCCTTGTCTGTCTCCGTGGTTCAGCCCCACAAGGCCACACATCCTGGCAGTATGTATCCCAAACACAGCAGACAGCACACGCTTTGGATCATTCACAGGAGCTGTCAAGAGAAATGCACTCAAATCCCTGATGCTTACACAGCCCATTTCTCAGAGCAGGACCATCCAGCCCTTGGATACCCAGAGGTGAGTCACTGGCAATAAAAATAAAACTTTAGCAGAGTCACATATTTTACACTTGTTTCTTTCGTGCTTTCAGTGGGCCACTGAATAAACACAATTAGTCAGACAGGGTGGGCTTCACCTTCTCTAATTTCAACTGCCTGAAAGTTAAATGCCTATTCAAGGAGATGTTGCTAAGACACAGAGAGATACTTGCAAGGAATAATTTATCCCATGCTTCTCGGACACACACCTTAAGTCAGACAGTTCTCTGTCTGGAGGAGTCTCTCCTAGGGAGCTGGGATATGTCTGTTCAGCTGCACAGTGCAATCCATGATGTCCTGTAGTCCAGGTCACTCTGTCATGAGCCCAGAGAAATCCTGGGGCTCTCCCTTCCTGAACACAGGCTGAGGTTTTCCTGCAGAAACAGCCAGGGCATGCAGAGGAACAGAAAGAGCTCTGGGTTTACCCTCAGATGTAGATGGATTGCAGCTGAAGTAGAAATCTGAGGATGAGCAACATGGAGTGTGTTGCAGTACTACATATTGTAATATAAACACGGCCTCTATTCATAGCTTGGGTGAGGACCCTTTTAGCCAGAAAATTAGGAGGCATAAATCCAGAATTTAATGATACATACCTTAATGATACTTTTAATGGCCCTTATGAAACAAATAACACCAGAATGAAACTTGAACACATTCTCTCTCACTATCTTTCAGACTGGATACCAGTGTCAAATACATAATACATTTTAATGCTGATTACATTTTTGTTTAATATATTACAGTAAATTTTGTACAAATAGGGGACTGGATTTGACATAACTGTGTCAAAAATAAATATGAAATTAAATTTAATGAAATGAAATTTAATGGAATAAATATTTTAAAATCTGGTCATATTTTGTCAAACTTCTCTCTTTTTCCTTCAACTAGAATTGGCCAAGTCAACAATTAAAAGAAGCTTCTTTCCAATTCTGTTTTGTTCTCTTCTAAAGATAAGGTCTTAACTGGGGTTACTTTTAAGAACAATGATATGAAATTATGCTCAAACCAGAAGTAAGCACAAGCTGCCTTCAACTACATATCATGGTACACCATGGTAGCATTTAGTATTGTTGAGATAACTTTTAGCAGCACTTTGCCATGATTAAGTCTTCTACACTGGGCTAGGCTACCCTGATACACAAAAGGAACAGTATTTTGCATATTATACTTTTACTGAGCATTTAGCTGGACCATATGAAGGCTAGGTTATTAACCAGTGCACTTACTCTCTGACTGTCACAGGTCTCTTTTGAATAGTCTCAAGTTACTGCAGGATTTATGAGCTTAGGCATGGAGCTGCCTGCATAACACAGAGTAGATGAGAGAGGAGACATGCACCATCAAAAAGCATTATTTTCACCTAGAAATTCTTGCTAAAGAAAATGCTACTGGAATAGCTATATTGCTGCAAAACGGGTATTTAACCTGCTTTGCTTTATAAGCATGTAAGATAAAACTAATGGGTGTCTGACACAAAAGAAACATTGAAAAATAGGCTGAAAAACAGTCTATTGCAAGCAAATTTAAAAAAAAAAAAAAAAACTTCTCCTGCAAGTGTCTTCTTTGAACCAAATTTATCTTAATAAAACAAGTTAGGACTTTCGTGGCCTCTTAGAGAGCTGAAGTATTTGCGGAAGTCTGTTATCCAGCCAATTTCATAGGTACAGCGAGTTCTTGACGTCAGGTAATCTCCATGTCAGTGTCAACCAAAACACTTTCCTAGCAGGCTTTTACCTAGCAGAACCTACAGGAATTTCATACCAGGTTAGTCAAGAAAATGAATTTTTCAGTTACTACCAATGTTTCCCCTTTGAGGAAAATTGGGCAGCAGTGGGAGACACTCTCTCCCTTATTTCTGCCCTGTTCTTAATTACCTGGGGGGGCTGGTGACACCTTTGGGCTGTATGGTCTCCTCCAGAGATGCTCAGCCATAAATGAATAGAAGTGCCACTCGCTTTGGGGGGAAAAAATCATTTTGACAAAGTGCCTAGGAAATTCAGTGCAAAGTGATAGTTGTAGCTATGTGGAAATCCTGTATAAAAGCAAATTTCTGCTGCATGGATTGACACTACAGTGTCTGCACAGAGAGCTCAACAGTTTTTTGCTTTGCTGCTTATATTCACTGTCTTTGCTGGACATTCTGCACACATACCTGGATCACAGTGTTACTGTGCTCAACACATAGGTGTAAAACCTCTCGTTAGCAATAATCATTGTGTTCATGCTACATGGCACATACACACACAGCCTCACCCAGGAGAAATAGAGAAGCCCAGCTGCTATGGAAGTGAGCTCCTAAGAAAATACTGACTTTGAAACAATCACATAGGGATACAATTGGTTCTAGGGCTTAAGAAAATAAACAAAATAGGTTTATCTTCTACCACTGCAGTTTTAAGATAACATTTTCTTTTCTGGGGATGCAACCAGGAAAGAATGCTGTCGGCCAGCCCCTGGACAGGCCCTAATATCAGTTCATCTTTTGGAACCTTTGTCTGGTAGATGCTGTATGAGAAAATATAGTTTTGTACCATCTACCTCCAGCACATGCTGCTGTGGGCTCAGTGGAGTGGTTCTGATTTACCATGTCTGGCCATTGAACTGAGCTGGGCAAGTCTCTGCAGTCAGGCAAGAAGCAGGACAGACAGGAACCTGGTGAGGCAGATCATTCTCAACAATAGTCCCTAATGCAGAATGAAGTGGCAGAAACAGTACATTATGGACATTATCATCATTATCTCTTGATACCTCTAATAGGTTCTTATATCATTTTGCTCATTTTTATAGCTTGCTGGCTCAGAACCGACATTCTTCGTAATTCATTGGAAGAAATGCTTGATTTCAGCTCCCTTTGTTCTAACCACACAGAATGGATGAAATAGGGATGTAACTGCCGGAGTAGATCAACCCTTTTTTGCATAATTAAATGAAAGAATTTCTAAAGCCTGGTATTGTTTACACAAAAACGGATAAAGGAATATTCCTTTTACATTTATTTTGGGCTAGCCTTTTTTTTTTTTTTTTTTTTCTGTTGATTAAAAAAACAACACAAAGGAGAAAACTAGGCAAAGCACAGTCCTCATGAAGCTGCAAGGAGGGATTCAGCAGAAAAGAAATCTCAGAAGACTATGTAAAATGGTTACACAAATTCCTGAGCTACTATCTGTAGGATTTTCCCAGAAGATAGCTGATATTCTGCCTCTTTCAGATTGCCTTAGGACGTGGAACAGAACAATACCTCATTATAGAAATGTTACAAATTGTTCCAGCATTTTTATCATCTGAATATGGAAGCTCTTCTATGCGACGGCTAACAACAGGTTAGCCATCTATGTTATGATAGAAGCTCCTCTGGAAATACAAAATAATTTAAAATCACTACTATCCCGTGGTTGTGCCAAGAGCCTGCATGGGGGCAGCTCTGGAGAGCAGGTAATATGTGCTACTTTCTACCTCCTTCTTCAGCGGTTTATTGGTTTTCCCACGCATCTGCTGACACAAGCAGTGCCCTGGGTTTCTGCATGATCTGCAGGGGGGCAGACCCCAAGGAGGAAGCTCAGGGAAAGCAGGGAGATCCCAGCCTGGGGATAGAGAGAGTGGGAGGAAAGGGGTATTGTAGAGCATGGGTGAGGGAAAGCAGAAGCACTGGGGTTGCAGAGTGGGAGCCAGGCTGGAAGGAACATAAGAGCAGAGAGACAGGGGTGTGCAGTCTTGAGGAAGGAAAGCCAAGTCTGGAAACCTGGAGCAAACATGGGAGCTCAGTGGGAAAGCAGGCTTCTGCATGAAGTGTCCGAGAGGTAGGAGGTCTGAGATGAAAGAGAAGAAATCTGCTATGTGTATAGGAGAAAGCACGGATACTGCCACCAGCAACACTCTGCCATGCAAAATAAAACAAAATTTACCTAGTGAGTGTCATTACTGAAAGAGGCAGTTTCAGGTGTCACATCCACTGATGTCTCACACTGTTCAGTCTTGATTAACCTGCCCACACTTACTTCTTTTTATACCCGTCATACTGGTATTCTGAGCATCCTGTTGGACCCGTCCTTATTATACTCAGTAAGTATTCTTCAAAATGATTGTTTGCTCTGTTGTGGGAAAAGAAACAACTGACTGAGGAACGGAGCTGAGTTTTCTGTCTCGTTTGCTCAGTATTCTTTTCTAGACTACATCACTCTCTTATTTTCTTTTTTAAAGTACAGCAAATTCCTTACAGTCTCTCCTCCTTAGCAATTTTTTTTTGTGTTTACTGAAAGTGCTCTTTGCTATGTCCCTTTAGTATTGCTTTACAGCTGGGCTGGGCCAGTTTTGTTTCAACTGTTCTAGCTGAGGTCCGAGTGACATGACAGACAGTAGTCACATCCCCTGAAATACCATATACACTATATGTGTATGTGTTCAGTAGTCAGTTTTGGTAGGAGTTTGTACATCTGTAGGTTTAATTATGCCTCCTAGACAAGTACAAGACTTGCACTTGAGGAGGAAGACAGTAGGTTTGGGATTATCCTCATCTGTGGGTGCTTGGTCTAATCTTAGACAAGCTGTCAAGAAACCTCTGTGGCCAACACAGTCAACATATCCTTTATCTGTAGGAAGTTCTGTTTTACTGGAGACACAGAAACCTTGCGTGTAGTCCTTATCACAAAGCTTTTGTTAGCACTCTGTGTAAACTGAACCCCAGCCATCAGAGGTCAGAAGCACTTGAATTTTGTTTGGATTTCTGCAGGTTGGTTTGGGGAAAAGATATTATGTTGTGTGGGTTCATGTTGTTTTCTGCAGTGTGCTGGAATGGTCAGAGTGCCAACCCCTCTCCATGCTTCCTATATATTTATCAGAGATAACATCCTGCTACACTGTGCTTCTTTTATTCTGGGGTTCCTGCATGCAATGAAATAAACAGCAGCAAGGAAGCACAGATATATCTGCCAAATACTGTTTTCTTCTTCAAGTTCTGGAAAAGTTGTATTTGATAAACAAATATAGACTTGGTTATTACTTTAATACCTTTTCTTTCATTTGAGAGCTGTAAGTTTGTATAAGAATGTATTTAAGATCTGTAGCTGACTCCTTTTTTCCTGCATGTTTTGCGAAAAGAGGCAGTCAGAACCTCATCTTTCCCCTTCGGTTCTCCCTGCTAAAGTGAATATTAAAAAATTGGTTTTATGTCTTGTTATTAACAATATGTTAAGGCCACATACCTTTGGTAGTTTGCTCATGAATACCCAAAACCAGTAGAAGCACATTTTTAAACTGGTGGTTTCTTACTCCACTGGATTTCTCTTCTAACACAGGAATGAACTTCTGATGAAAGGGAGGCACTTATGCAGTTGCTAGACAAGAGCTCGAACCTGTACACAGCAATGGACCTGTGTCCATAGATTTCTTCCAGATGCAAGTAAATGCACCAGTCCATGTGTATTTTTCTTGGACTTAATGATATACTATTTTTCATAAATGAACATATCTATGAATCCTGTCTGTAAATCAATCAGCTATAATTTTCAGCCTCAATAGTGGTACAATGTGATAGATAAAATACCTTGCCAATTCAATTTCTTGATCACAGCTGACTGTCTTGGACAATGCTGTAAGGAGTAAGAAAACAAAGCATTCCTATTTCATAATAATGCCATGGTTCTCTAATGATTGTGAAGACTGTTACTGAGAATCCTCTTTATAACACTGACTTCATACAGCTCTTAGGATATGTTTTTCAAGTCATGATTATCTAATCCTGCATTTATTCAACATGAACTTTGTCTTCACATGAAGAGATACAATATTATACAGTTATAAATAAAATGTGGAACTGCAACCATGTATTTTACTTTTGCTTGCAATGCCAGAATACACAGTCATGCTAGCTTTTCAGAGGAAGCACAAATTAAAAATGCATATTATGAAATGCATTTCATGTGAATAAACGTCAAAATGGCACACAGTTTCACCACTTGAATAAACTAAAGAATTAATTTAATATATTAAAATGAAATTACATTAATTAAAACAAAGAAAATATTGGCAGAGTAGCAAATTCAGATTATTATTACCTGCCGTCCTACAGAGATTGCCTAAAAATTAAGGATTCTATATTATTTTGTTACTTCAACTCACCATCCATCCCACTCATGGTTAGAAATCACTTTGAGTTTAAGAAAGATATACTGGGGTGGCACATATAGTTCACACAAGCCCATGGTTGAGCTGTAATGCAGAGTTGTTAAATCTGAGGAGCAACACTGCGCATTACAACCTCTGCATCACGCAGCCCAGCACCGAGACTGCAGGGATGCTGCAGGCTGAGAGCACACCAAAGGTACAGCCCTGTTTAAAAGGCCTTCACAGTACTTCACTAATACAAATTACAGTGAGATAGAGAAGATAACATAGATTACCCTGTGCCACATTAACAAAATTTCCTACAGCTGTGGTTTTTCTAAAGGGTAAGCAGAATCTGAAATCTGTCGTGCTTTTAAAAGATGAGTAAGGGCTAAGGCACCTGCACACATACAGCAGGTAGCTAATTTCAGTCCTTTTCCCTACACATTTTGGGAAAAACTAACATAAGTATTAATAGCAGAATCCCCATTTTGGAAGCTTTTTCCACCACAAGAAGTGTGTAATAACACTATCCCATGGACACTAAATGCACATAGGACATGTGGAGAAGCTAGAGAAAATAGCTCAAGTAGGAAAGCACACTGAGTTTAGCAGGTGTTTTCCAGATGCTGGATCCCATTCAATCCATTAAGTAAGGGCATAAACAGTTAAATAATAGCACCTTCTGGAGCCTCAGGTGCTCAGCTTGCTCCGGTGTGACCCAGAAAAAGCTACCTAGCCAATGGCCATTTACGCCTTCCTCCTGATCTGCTTACTGAAATGTTTTTCCCCACTGATAAAGGCAGTTAAGCATGATTTTCCATGCACCTGCTTTGGGGACTTCCACAGCTCTGTAACCAGTTCAGCTACACAGAAGGAAGGCTATAAGAAATGTGGGATTCATAGTTTAAATTTTTTAAGCATTCACTAGAGTCAGGTGAGACCAGATCTCATCCTAAGAGAGAATGAGAGTGAGCAATGGTAAGAATGAACAAGATATGAGTATTTAGGAAGAATAGACTTTGTCCTTACAAAGAGGAAATTATAGAGACAGAAACTGCTTTCTGTTGGAAAAAAAATGCACTGCATATGCAAAGCTGGAAGATGCCTAGGGGAAAAGACAAAGTTGGTATCAGTGTGAGTGGCATCTTGGGGAAAACCCCAGCTGACAGAAGGAGGCTGCATAGAGGAAAGAGTGCTGGGAACTACTAGACGACTGACTGGCACATATGTGCTTTCTGGTGATTAAAATAAGCCATTTAAAAACAGACCTGCCTGAAAAGCAAAAAAGTAAATTACATTATACTGGATGGAACAGCTACCAGATGGTCCAGTTACCAGCAGCTACTAGATTTTGTTTTTGTTTTTTTTTAAATACACACATGCACTCACACGAGCAAACGCTCATGGGCCAAACTGGACTGTAAAAGCCATCTGGCACTGCCTGTGTAAGTTTACTACACTGTGAAACCTTATTCTCTCTTACATTATTTGTAGTTAGAAGACTAATTCCAGTTTCAGCCAGGCAACTAGACTGCAATCTGGAGCACAAGATTCAGAGGGCAACAGAAACAAAGAGTGAGCCACAGGGTAGATTTTCAGCTGTGAAGAAGCAACTTCCAAAAGGAAAATGAACTTCATTTTCTCAGTTCCTAAAATGAGTAATGGATGGTAAACAGAAAATCTCCTCCATTCTTTGCTATAAACCAAATACTGTAAAACACACATGTACCCCTTTACACATGGCAGAGCTCCATAATCCTTTCCTAAGTAGGATTTGTATTTTTTTACAGTTACCTACTGTTTTCTTCTCTTTTCCAACTCCTCTCCATGAGTACACCACAGTATTAGATGAGTTTCTATTCTCTATTCACTCATCTATATTTCCAATTCAATTCCATTTCCCTGCTCTGGCATATTAAGGGGTATATGATTAACTCCAGGTATATCCCAAAAATAAAGAATAAGTATCTGCCACCATGCACAAATGACATTTGATATGTCATCACAAAGTGCTTATAAAATATGCTTATAGCACTCATCATATTAACATCTCCTATGCACCTTTTTCTAAGTTTTAAGGAAGGTGTTTAACAATGAGTATTCCTAAAAAATTCATTCTGGTAATACCTAGGAATTATTTTATAAAACAATCAAGGCAATAAGAAAAAGTTGAACACATATCTATCATTGCACTAGAGACAGTATCCTTGCCCTGAGATCTATTCTGGCAAACAACGAAGTCAGAATTAAGCTTAGTTTCATTAAATACTCTCTTTGGCTATAATAGGGTTTTTTGTTGCAAAGAAGAAAAAAAGAAACAAAATGCAAACAACAAATTTCAGATCTACGAGTGTGCACAAACAACTAGTTCTATACAGCTAGTATTGAACTAGTTTTCTACCATATTAAGAGCTACATCTGCATCATATAGGTTATATGTATCTGTTCCCTCCCAGCTGAGGATGTAATAATACCAGTGCTTCAATACTGCTGCTAGACCAATGTCCAGAGCCCAAACTGAGGTTCAGCACATGGTACAAACATAGCCCAAAAGTAAATGCTTGGCCCATGTTTACCTTTCAGTTCCCCAAATTCACTCACAAAGCTGTAAGCTGTGTGAATATGAACTATCTCCGATCTTCAGAGCATCCTGACAAAGCTTAAAGCACTGCAACCAATTGCCAAGCTACTATCATTGCCATACGGCCCACTTGTGAGGGCAGAGTGGCTCAGGTTTGTTGAATTCATTTATTTAGACTTGCCCTTGCTGTTGTTCACAAAGAAAATTCAAATAACCTAAATTGTCACTGAGCACATTTACACAGGCACTGGATGTAGTTCAGTTTGTTTCCAATATTCTGAGATGGCGGTTTAGAACTCTGAATTAGGAGGTTATAAAATTTATGATTCTTCAATATAGCAAGAAAAATGCTTGTGAAGGAGATAGTGGAAAGCTTCAAGCTCCTCCCTGTAAGCCTACTAACTCTTTGCAACTAATTCAGCCCAAAATGTTCCTAGGAGAGTAGTAAGTCAGATAAAACATTATAAAAGGCCAATTATCACTATATAACTCATTCTTAAATTAATTCAAGTAACAGATAATGCTCTGGTCACAAAAGATGACACCTGCAAAGCTTCTTAGCCATTTTCTCCTCAGAAACACTCTAGAAAAGTAAAGCAAATAACTAATGTGAAAGCTTGGATATCTCACTGGGATTTCCATAATCCCCTTTCCTCTCCTTCCCATCTTAAAAGCATTGTTTTCATGCTTGAAAACATCTGCTGAGGAGGCTGATCCACAGAGCTTCAACCTAATTCTCTCCAGAGGTCAGGGTGGGCTCAGTCCCACCTCTGATTATTGTCTATATTTTAGAACTGAGATATCAGCTATATAAAATAGGCTAAGTTTAAAAAGCAGAGATATCAGTATTTTGATTACAGCAATTTGATTATAATCAGGCTGTAGGTATTTCATTTTACAGTAGTGGAATTACTAATTTTTCATTATGATACTTCTGTGGAATTTAGAGAGAAAGATCCATTCCCCAAGGACCTGTGAATCTTTTCAACAAATATTAGAGCAGGCCTCTGAATTCTAAAACCTGAAACTCACAAAATCTTCACATGTACTTATGATGCCTTTAATGGAATTTCACTGATGGAGGATAGCTCTTCAAAACTTCTTGTTGTAGGACCAGAAGATGACAAAGATATTTCTTTGCTTGAACTCCTGGGAAGCTGGATACAAAAAAGATCATGAGTCAGACTGGAATTTCTCAGCCCTTCCCCAGTCCCACCACAAACAAAAAGCAGGCTGGAGGTCTCACTACTTCAAATTGTAATAACCCCTCTCATTTAGGAAATACATTTTGCAGCAGATTTGGTGCATTTTAATGATTTCTGGTTCATTTGTGCTCATTTTCTGATCACACAAACTAAGAGATTCCTTTGGATTTTTAAGTTTTTGACAAAACTATTCCTTGGAGTGCACTGATAGACATACACATCTAGTAAGCCCTAAAAGATGGAATCTGAGCACATTTTCTCAAGGAGGACATAATCAGACGTGACATAGCACAAAATGCTCTGTTCCCGTGGTCCTGGAATCCCTGATTACTCGATACACGACCTCCTATTTAAAAGCAAATGCTCCCACTAAAAGAAAATACACCACATCCACAGATAACCTATCCTTCTGCAGGCACCTGCCTTGCGCTTTCTACTTGTAGCTACATGCATTTTCTGGAGGGAAAAGAAAGAGTTAAAAGAAAAACAGCCTAATCTCCACTAACACATTTGTCAGCTTCCCCAAAATAGCTGCAGAATTTAAGCATAGTATGCCATTTTCCTCCCTTGACAGGTTAATCCGTTTATTATTCATCCATTTAATGAAAATACCATGTCTCCATGCTAAGAACAAAACAAAACCTCCAACAACACTGGTTCTCTTTAAATCATATTAATAATCTTGCACAATTTGATTTGTCTTTGAATTCAGCTTCATTTTTAACTCCAAGTTAGAAGCAGGAAAACTATTTTTTCAGATTTCATATTGCTGCCTCTAGCCACATTTATGGAATGTTTTCTGCAAAATTATCAGCATTTCATTACCTGTTTCTGCAACAGCCATGTATCTACTGTGAAAAGGTCACCCAAAAGTTAATGAACCCCATGCTTAGCCAAGCTGCTCTTCTCCAATGGGACAGAAATTTTCATGAAAACTCTGCAAGGCTCATCTTGCAAAGTTTCCTGAATATGCCGTAAAAAAGAATAGTTAGTAATTCGTGGAGCAAATCTGTTTCCTTTTCACAGGCAACTGGCTCCATTAAGCTTTTTGCAAAAATATGGTGCTTGAGTTCTCAATGGCATTATTTTTAAAGGGAAGCTACAGCAGTGCTTTGGACCAGTCACAGAACTATTATGATCATGTAGCTATACAGAACAATCATATTCCTTTTCAGGATTTAATTCTTCCGCTGGATTCCCTGTCTTACCTGGAAGTACCACTTTTAATACACAACATGTGGGTTTTTCTACAAATTAATCCTATTAGAAAACTGGATTCATGATCCATTCAGGTAGTATGCCTAGATCTTTCTCTCCCTCAGGAATTTCCTCATGATAACTGCTTCAGGTACAGCAGAATTGAATAATATTTCATTTTGAACTAATGAATGTCATCTCCTTTTATTCCAGTCCTCATTTCCATCTTAATTTTCCAGCCTTTTCCTGCATGAACAGTGTTGCCCAACTCCAGACAACCAGCACGGTTCTCTACTTTTTAAAGAAAGCATTAATGAAGGGAAGAAATACGAATGGCTCCATGAACAATATTTGATTATCTCTCTGGTACTTCTTTCTCCAGCACTGATAACTGTTGCCATGATCTCTGCCTTCCAGTTCCTTCAGGCAGCCTCTACTACAGCAGCTTTCACTTCAAGATCATACCAAAAGTTCGCTTTTATGAAGGCGTGACATGGGAGAAGTGACATGAGAGAAGTTTGTGAGCCTTTTTTATTACACCTCACTTGTCTTTCTTAGGTCCCAATACCAGAGAAAAACTGTGGTCATTTATTGCACATTTAGTTGGAGCTCACAACACTCTGAAATATCTTTGTGGAGCCTGACACCATCTCAAAAGTGAAACACTGCTGTGACTTAGATTTTGAATCCAATCTACTGCTTAGACAGAGTATGTGCCTGAACAAATTGCTGGGGAAAAAAAAGACGATGACAGGACAATGATGAGGATGAGGATGAGAGTGAATAAACTTAAACATTTTTTAAACATTTTCTTGTACTGAGAATGATATTTAAAAGGAAAATAAAAAATTATGAAGAAAAAATAAACCATAAAAGTCAAAGGCAGTTGTTTTGGGATAGTTCTGCTTTGCATCACAGGCAAATTGCTCCAATAAGAAGAGGGATGTTTTGTCTTTTAGTCTCAGAGGAAATGATTACAGCACTAAATGTAAGCAACTACAAATAGAACAAGACTTGAGTTTAAGGACTGTTAACTCAGCTGAATGCAAATTCTACTAAACTATGTGGAGTCTGGATTTCATTCACTGATAACCAGAGTTCCTAGTTCAAGTGAACTGTGATTTCCACTTGCATCAGCCACTCAGTTCAAACAATGTCATTTACAAAAGAAACTATTTTGTCTAATGCTTTCAGCTCACAATTAAGAGGTGGTTTTTCCCAGCTAGACGAGGTTATGGAATTGAACAAAAGGTATGTTGTGATAAAAAGCCAGATTAGCAACAATGGAAAAATATAATAGGACTAGATAAACAGATAGAGAGATAATTATATTTTTAAGGGGTAGGATGGAGAAAGCTGAGTAAGTTTGCAGAAGCTGTAAAAGCTTCTAGTAAGCACTACAAAAAGACTAGGCAAATCCAGAATAGCTATAGGTCAAAAAATCCATGGTGTTTCTCACTGGTCCAGAGATGGTAACCCTGTCTATTATATATCCTGTCAGTGCACCTCTCAGTTACCTAGCTATTTTTGGATCTGAATTTTAAAAAAAAAAAAAAAAAAAAAAAAAAAAAAAAAAAGTCTTTCTCTATTTGGAGTGGAAAATGGTTTCTTCTCTAGCTACATTACTAAATCCCAATCTCAGCCCTCATGGAAGCCTCCCTGGTACTTCAGCCAGGGTCACCTATTTCATGGTTTTCCCAACAATATAGGATAACAGCTCACAGAACAACTGAAGGGTAAGTGTTGTCTGAAGCACAGCTTGGAAATGACTAGCACTTGCAGACATCTTAGGGCCAGGACTCATAGAGGCACAGCAGGGCTTGGCCAGGTTCAAGGCTTGCGGCATTGCAGAGGTCTGTGTGCATGACCACAACAAGCCAGGCTGGAAGGGACCTCCAGCAGGCTCCAAACCAACCTCCTTATGAAAGCTGGATCAGCTGTGAGGTCAGACCAGGCTGCTCATGGATTTAGCTACTTGGGTCTTGAAAACCTCCAAAGACAGAGACTGTAGAACCTCTCTAGCCAAAATGTGTATTTAAAACATCTGTTGTTCAAGTACTGCCTCAGAACAGCAGTTATGCCAGGACTGAATATCCCAGTGGTTTTAAGTCAGCGACCCTTCCTACTTATCGGTCTCGACAGGTGTCGTCACCACGGGATCCAAGCATCTGAAACAACTACCTAAGGAACAATACCAAAACTGCAAGGCAGCACCCAGCAAAGCAATGAGAACTCAAGGACAACACAATGCCCAGTGCATTTGCAGCCTGCCAAGGGCTAACAGGACGCTCTTATTTCTCTATAAACATGAGTGACCCCTCTCCTGCATGAAACCTCCAGCTGCCTGCCAGCAGTGAAAGGCAGCAGCTCTTCCCAGGCTGCCAGCAGATGCTCAGTCATCATCACAAGCAGAGATACACCCAAGTGTAGGTGGAGCATTGAGGCAGGCCATAAACAAAGCAGGTGAGGTTCTTGAAAAATCAACTCTCTTTGAGAAGTTACACCAGAAAATGTATGACCTGCACTTTTTCCTTATCTGCAGCTGTAACTACAAACTACAATAACTCTCACCAGTCTTTAACGGAACACAAATAATGTTTCATACTCTGCTTCTTTCCACAAGACAGAACAAATCTGTGCAGGTTCATTTGTTCGGGTGGACTGCATGCCCTCAACATAATTATTTAACTTAACTTAGTTTCCCAAAAATCCTCAACAAATTTCCTCAAGCTGCCAGAATACAGACTGTATTTAAATAGCAAATTCTAGGTATTAATAGTCCAGACAAAATGGCAGTTAAACAATGAAAAACTTTTTTTTTTCTTGACACTGCCAATAGACAAGCAATTGCAGTATTTCAGATGTATCTTATGTATCTCAGACAGAAAGGCTAAGATCAAAATAACTGTTGTAAAAAGATTTATACATATATCTTGCTCAATTTCTAAGAGAAATTCAAATATTCCACAAAGCTAAAGCAAAAAAACCCAACAGTATTCATTCATTTTCATATGAAAGTATGACTGCTGTAACATTTTGGTATGTAAAAGAAAGGGGCAGAGAGAGGGAATGTCAGTACTAAAAGAACCTTAGAGCTGCTTTGCAACACCGAACTTACACAGCAGAGAGCTCAAGGGCTTGCTGACCTTGGGTACAGTTACTGGCCAATTGTTCCTTAAGGAAAGG
The DNA here is from genome assembly GCA_013400315.1 of Bombycilla garrulus. Classification (NCBI taxonomy): domain Eukaryota; kingdom Metazoa; phylum Chordata; class Aves; order Passeriformes; family Bombycillidae; genus Bombycilla; species Bombycilla garrulus. The sequence continues at coordinate 650,013 of VXBU01007356.1, forward strand.
ACATTACACTGCTTGGATCTAATAAGTGAGGCAAACACTTAACAACAGGCATTAAAAATACCTGCTTCTATTTTTCTCATTCCATTACCTATTTACAAGATTGATTTAAAATATTAATAAGTAACATCAAGCCTGGATATTTGAACATGAAGTTTATGAGTTCTGAGTATGGCATATTAATTAGTGTCTGTGGTTCACAGTAAAAGATATGATACACACAATTCGATTTATACAGTTGAGTTTTGAATTGCGAGAGTTTCTGTCTGTAATTGAGAGCTGGGAATGGGAAAGGAACAACTGTAACTTATAAAGCAATAGGCTTTCTAAGTTCTGCTATCAGAAATACTTTGATGACTAAGTAAGCGTTCAAATGTTAAGAGAGATTTGGAATGAGATCTTGCCCCGCTGCCAGTCAGAACACGCGACGCAAAAGCAAAGGCAGCTCTTTCGAACACAGAGTCGGTGCTGTGGGGGCACAACTTTCCCCAAGTTCGCACAGAAAGTAGAGATTGCCACCTCCTGGCCGAACCCAGGGCAGCGCCGGGGACTCGCAGAGATATCCAGGATGGGTCGAAATTATGTATAGGGACCTTATAAATGACTCAACCAGAGAGGCAAGCTTCAAACCAGAGCTCTTAAATACCAAAGCTAATCACTGATGGGTAACCAGGAGGAAATCAAGCTACATCAGAGCAGTGCCTAATCCTTTAACAGGGAGACCAGGCAGCATTATGTTATGCTCCTTTCCATATTGTCAAGAGAGAATAAATACTCAAGGAAATGCTTGATTTGTTTTCTTTCTGAAACAAAACAGTCTATTCCAACAAGACTTGCATTGTACACACTACTAGAAACATGTAAAAATAAAACACCTAAAAATGTCATTTTTTTCAAACCTGAAAACACAGCCTGATGTGCTCACGGGCAATGGCAAGAGGCCACTGGACACTGAACTTGGACTCATTTGGCTCTCAAAACATAGTCAAACCACACAAAGAATGTTAAAGGATGTCTGGAGAGAGATTACTCTCGTATTGTCCCAAAAGACCTTGTGTGGATTAGCATCATCAGCACCCAACCTCTGCATTAAACCACACAGCAGGAGCCATGCTGAACTCCCAATTGTCCTAAGGAGTCCCTCCCTTTCTCCTACAGCAGCTGGAGAGCTGCCCTGCAGGACGGGTCTGGGAGTGCTGGCCAACAGCATCCCAATGTGAGCCAGCAGTGGCCCTGGCAGCCCCAAGGACAAAGCCCACCCTGGGGTGCATCAAACACAGCACAACCAGCCGGCCAGAGCAGGTGCCTGTGCTGCTGTGCTCAGTGCTGGGGTGGCCTCATCTGGAGAGCTGTGTGCTGTGCAATTTAAGAAGGATGTTCAGGGCTCTGACTGCATCCAGAGGAGGGTAACAAAGCTGGTGAAAGGGCTGGAAGGAATGTACTGTGAGAAGTGGTTGAGGACTCAGGGCTTGTCTAGTTTGGAGAAAAGGACACTGAGGGGTGACCTCATTGCTCTCTGCAGCTTCCTGACGAGGAGGGATGGGGAGGGAGTGGTATCTACCACTGCTTTCTGGTATCCACCGGCAGGACGTGTGGGAATGGCTCAAAGCTGGGTCAGGGGAGGTTCAGATTGGACATTAGCCAGCATTTCTTTACCAAGAGGGTGACCAAACTCTGGAAAAGGCTTCCCAGAGTGGTGGTCAATGCCAAAAGCCTGTCAGGGTTTAAATGGCCTTTGGATAGTGCCCTAAAAAACATTTTTAAAAACTTTTGTTCAGTCCTGAACTGATAAGACAGTTGGAGAACAGGTTTTTTTTTTGGTCCCTTCCAACTGTAGTATTCTAGTCTAGTCTAGTATATTCTCCCAAATTGTCAGAAAATAATTTATTATTGTGAAAAAATGTTGTGCAATAGCGCCAAGTGAAAAGAACTTTTCTCTGCTGCAGGCACAAGCATACATACTGAATCTTCTGGTCTCTCACTGCTAACTTGTATTCATGACTTCTAAGCAAATTACTGATTTTTATAAGAACATTATTTTGTACAGGTACATATTATTTTCTACAGGTACTCAACGTCTCTCTTGCACCCTTCTGACCTCTTTCCTAGCCAACAGACTTATCACCCACTAAAGAAGCTGTTGATGTTTGTCTCAGAGGTGCCATTTTGCAGCAAGGGGCACACAAATCCCAAACTGGCTATTATATGTGTTGTTGATGTGGGCATAAGAATTCTGCCCGCCTCAGATCTTGCCAAAATGTGTAAGTTACACACCAACACACAAACAAAGTGATTTGTTGTAAAGGTGAATTCAGGGCTGAGGAAATTTGGTTGAGATCAGTGGATTACTGCCTATCTCTTCTTACAGAGAATGTGGGAGCACTTTGCTCAACAACAAATTTAAGTTTTCTGGATATTGGAGGGAATGTGCCCCTTTGTATAAACGTTGGAGAGCTTCTTTCACTAAAGACAAGGTCCAAATATCTGTAGCTATTGAGTTACAGAGGTATCTTCAATGGAAGACTTTGACACAGCATCTTGAAGAAGATACAAGGAGAAAAACCTAAGAGAACTGTCAACCTGCAGAAAAATGTGGAGACCATTGTTACGGACTGGAAGAAATTGAATTATATGGTCCTTGTTTGGGAAATAAAGACACTAGATTGAAAAAAAAATCAACAGAACTAAGCCTGTACAATGGCAGAAGAAATAAATATTGGTAAAAATAGAAAATATTGGCAAATATTTTTGGTAGAGACAGTAGTGTATGCCTGAACTGTTTAAAGTTTGTTACTTTATGTCAAACTGCAGGAACTGTGAAAAGAGGGTTAAATGAGAAAGCACAAGGAAATAAACAATTGGAAAGTTTTAATGAGTTTTGCAGTCCTTTAAAAAACATGAAAGACAGCTGGAGATTTACAAATGAACAAAGGCAAGATAGGAAAGGAAATCAGGTGCATGTTAGCAGAGATAAGAGCAGCATGCAGCCAAAAAGCAAATACTTAAGGAAAATTTTCACATCATTATGTTTAAACCTCGAAGAGAAACTTTGCTCTTTTACACTATCACAGTATGAAGGCTAAAAGTAAAATTGTTCTTTGAGACTTTAAATAGATCTTGACTCCCTAGCAGTTTTAATTACAATGCTTCTGTTTATACAAATGTGTCTTTGGGGAGCTCATATGAAGAATAGAATAACCCTAGATGAATACATGGAATATTTTTTGTATCCATAACTTAAGTTTCCTTTGTCTGCCCAGGAGCAAACGTCCCCCAAAATGCATAAAATTAATATTCCTAAATTACAAAAATCCCAGCTCATTTAATACACTATTTGCATTTTCCTAGCTTGCTCATATGCTAGTGCAAATACCCATCTTAAATAGCATCACAAGTACACAGAGCAGTAGCTCAACAGAATGTAATTGTGAGAGCAAATTCTAGCTGCAGTTAAACTGGAGTTTAAAAGGATAGGGTGGGGGGAGAGGGAGGGAAGGGAAGGGAAGGGAAGGGAAGGTGGTTCAATGAAATTCTTAGCAGGTGCTCTTTGCTATTTTGCAACAGGATGAGAATCTAAGATTAGCTTTATAGAGGAAACAGATATTGGAGCCCCCCCCTCCCTATTCACTCTGCCTGGTTTAATAGCAGAGGAGTAATCTATAATACACAATCCCAGGAGAATCTAGAAATACTTTCACCTGTCCCAGAGTTTTGGTTTACTTGTCTAATAAATTATTTTAATCCTTCCCTCAGGCAAAGTGAGAAATTTGGCATATGGCAACTGTGTCCTTCCCTCCTCTGCTACATAAAGGTAAAATCCCACTCTGATTTACGTGCAGTACTCTACCGCCACAACTAATGAAACCGTGTCAGGAAAAGTCAAGGCATAATCTAGTGCTCCAGATGTTTTTCAGGAATGGTAGATTTCACAAATTTTCACTATTAGCAGCTTTTATTGAGTTCTAAAAGCTCATGTATCTTTCTCCTGACTCCCTTTGCTTGACATACTTTATTTCAGGCTTGTAAAAAAAGTTCTGCTATGCTTCATAGGATTTTAGTTAATGAGGAGTGATCATATCTTTTATAATCTTGTCTCTTCAGACTTTTCAGCAAGAGGTATATCACAAATTTGGCTAAAATACATAAGGACACTTTAAATAGCAAAATCAAATCAAATATAAAATATTTACCAGGGAGATCTTAGTATCAGTTCTCAAATAAAACTGATATTATCACTTAGTAATCAAATTTAAAAAAAATATCTTCCAAGCCCATGCCAGGAAAGGCACAATACCAGGATATAAAGAGTTGTTCTATTCATATAAATAGGGAAATTTTGGGACAATCTAACAGACTGATTTGGAGGCAGCAGTCCTGAGAAGCTCCTTTCCTCTTCAGCTTTCTCAATGGCTACACAGCTTCATGTTCTTGCTCCTTTTTACTTTAGAAATCAAGAAAGGAAGACTAAAGTATCCTTGTCTAATGTAGGCAATTGCTCATTCTGTCTCCATGGAGGAAGAGTTGGAAGCTAGTGCTTTTTTCATTAGTGGACAGAAGTAAATACAATTAAAACTCTGGAAAATTTCAGCCTGTTTTCTCACAAGAGAAATCAAACAGTCCAGGGGAAGCAATTCAGACTTATGGAGAGTCAAAGAAAAGAATTTCCATCTATTCTCAACAGCCAGAATGAGAAAACTGTCACCACTTTAGATCATTTCCTTCGATGCCAGCAGCCCTGGCAGGACTAGAATGTTTTGTTATCAGCAATAAACACTGCAAAACATCCCAAAGCATGTATCACCTGAGGGTAGCAGAGCAGTCTGAAGTCCAATGAGAGTTGTCCTCGTTTCTCAGGTTAGACACCTCAGCTACCAGCCTCTGAACCTGAAACACATGTTTTCAGCAAGCCAAAAATCACCTTGTACCCCTGCAGCACGCAGAAGTGTTCCCCTCCCTCTACCAAAGCACCTACATTTCTAAATACAAAATAAATCCACCGAAGTACAATGCTGCTGTCTTAAGAATTCCTTTTACTAAACAAGGTCTATGACATTAACAAAGCCAGTCTGATGATGATCACTAACACACAGCAACAAAGAGAATGGGACAAAATATATAAAGGACATGTTTTTGATACCCAAGGCACAGAAAAGGCTGAGCACAGAGCAGTCCTGCCTCTCCTCTCAGAAGGGGCTGCAGCCAAGCCAGCTGGATCCAGCAGCTCTGTGACAGCAGAGATGTTTCAGCCACCCATCCTCCTTCCAGCCAGTATATCCTTGAAACAGGAAAAAAAGGCTCCTGCAAAGTTGTCTTGTTTCTTTATGACCTCACTAGCTCCTTTTTACTGAGCACAAATGTGTTTTTACTAATCCCATTGCTGAAGCGAACGTGACACTTCTCCATTTCAGGAAGGTTTAAAACCTTGCTAAAAGCAAATAAAAGCTAAAACCCCAAGACATACATGAGAATAAATTTTAAAAATGCTTTCTTCCTACTGTAGGAACAAAATCGGGATGCGTGAATGTTGGGGCTTAGCACTGGTAATACTGTTAATACTTTTCCTTGACTTTCCATTCTCCTCTGGTTAAACAAATTAAACAGAAAACCTTGCATTTCTCACACTCCCCAGCGTGAGTCTGAGATTGTTTCCCCTTGTCTGACTCCTATATCAATTCCTATTCAGAAAGCAGCTGGTCTCTGAATAGATTCAGAGCTGGTTATCTCCACACACAATGTATCATAGTCAATCCAGGCTTCAATTATTTTTCTTTCCCCAGGAAACAATTATTTCACTATTTGTCAGTCTTTCTCCAACCCCTGCTCCATAACTTTTGAAACGGTTGGCCAATTTTAATGAAATCTGGCAAAAAAGCACAAATCTTAAAGACATTAAATTCATATCATCTTTGTGCAAATCAATAGGTGAGGAGGAAAGACTTTAAACAAGCATTCTTACTTCTGCTGTTTCACTGAAGATTTTTTCCTCACATTTTCCACGTTCTTCAGAACAAGTCCCAAGGGCTGTCCTTGAAGTGCAATAGCTTGGGGGTACTCCTCTGGGTAGGTAGTAAATCTCAACTCCCATTCAGACACTCCACCTGAATTTACAGTGGTGCCAGCCTCAAGTGGGCAGCACTCCTTCCTCTCTGCCCCCTTGACCGAGAGACAGACAAGGATGCCAGTCCTGCTGCTGGGGTATGCAGTGGGGTCTGCAGCAGATTGGCAATGGGTGCACCTCGACTGCACCTCAGCCACTGCCTCAGTCTGCAGTCAGACCCAGCAGGGTGGGGTTTCACCTAGGACACCTTCACCAGCCCCTTCTACACACCCCCACCTTGCCAGTGACGCCAGACAGCACTCTCCGAATGCTCAGCAGCACCAGGAACCAAGCACGGAAGGTAGCTCAATGGCAACAAAATGACCCATCACCTTCCCTCCCTCCACCCCACCTCTCCTAAAAGAATGCTGTTGAAATGTAACTCACCATTACTATGCCTCCAGACCTCTGGCACCCCCAACACAAGAGAAAAGACAAAAGCACAACATTTATTTTTTATTTTTGTTATTTTTCCTAAATAACACTTTAAATTTTTTCCACAGAAAATACTATTTTTGCGCTAGATACAATAACTCTCTTTTTTTTTTGAGGATTACAACCAAGGTTGCAGAAATGATGGCACGAGCAATTTTGAGCACCCTATTATTTAGTAGCAAAGTCCTGCTTTGATCCATCTCCCTGCTGACTTCAATGGAACTACACTAGATATAAATTAAAGCAAAATTCAGTCCATCAGCTCTACTTTAAGCTTCATGCGTTCCATTTAAGCAATGCCTCCACCTTGATTTCACCTTGCTGTAGTCAGCAAAGAATGCTGATATAAAAGGTGTCATGCTTTTGTGTATCCACTCATTCTGCTTTCATGTTTAAGCTGTACCATATTACCTGACTGCTAAAATCACATTTAGGCAAAAGTGAAAGAGTGTAGAAAGAGTGTATAATCTCTTGTGCTCTCTCTGAAGAACATGCTTCCATTAAGTTTTTCTCTGTCTTCCGGAACACAAATAGCAAAAACATGTATTTTCCAATCAAAAACAAACACCAAAGTAAAAACTCTATTAAAGGGAGCACGTAACTCATTTCAACATTTTTCACCAGAATGGAGAAATAAATGGTATTTCTCCACTCCAGCATGCAGGAACCTACACTTCA
>VXBU01007356.1:661800-713272 GCA_013400315.1 Bombycilla garrulus
CGTGCCCGCACGGTCTGGCGGAACAGCGTTTAAGGCGCTGCCGTCGCCGCAGGGCAGCGGCTGCGCCTGTAGAGCTCCGGGGATTCCGACGGGGCTGCTAGCTGTACCAGCCCGCCCTCCGGGAGGATAACCAATATGTGTCCCTTCGAGTCCGACCTTTCTGCTGTTACTTTCTAGCCTGCCTACCAGAATTTGAGACAGCGCGTTGACAACTTTGTTTCCAATCACTTGGCAACTCATACCTGGAGTCCTCATCTCAACAAGAACCAGCTGAGAAATAACATTAGACAGCAGGTTCTCAAGTAAGTGACAGCTCTGAGGTTTTTCTTAACGTGCTCATGTACTGTGATAGGTGACAAAGGCTCTCGGTCAATGTAAAGTGGGTTGCTTTCTTCAAAGAAACCTCTGAAGACATTGGGTTGTTTTCCGCTCTTAGTGTTTAAAATGTGATATTACTTGAGCTAGTAATTCGCATCTGTGTTAGTCAGAATTAGACTGGAGATGTTTGAACTGATCCAAGTTTATGCAGGGATGGAAACCTTGATTTTGTCTTGAGATCTAACACCCTAGCTAAAGGCTACCTTTACTTTTTCTTTTAAGGGAGGTATTGATAAAATGGCAGTTATAATTTTTAGAGCTAAAGAGGAGCATTTCACAAACTAAATTCTGCAGAGTATAAAGACAAAGTCAAAAAATAGAAAAATGGATTTTAGTCTAGCTGGACTGAGAAGAGGTTTTAAGAACTGGTGTTACGTTAAAATTATGTCAGACACTGGAACCTGCTATTACATTATTTCGTGAAGGTTCCTCCAGTCTTTCTTCTCAAATCTTTTCTCATAAGAAATGCTAGGAAATTTCTTTAAAGTACCATGAGTTTGTTCATTAAATTCACAGATTTGGGAACAAACTTAAATCAGTTGTGCTGTGGTTGTACCATTGATAACTTGTACTGAGGACTGTTTGGTTTGTAGGGAGGGGAGCAATTGTTCTTGTTGAAGAAGCAATGAGGACAAGAGGTAGCATATGTTCCCACAAAAGACTACAGGGGTCTAAAGAGATAAGCTTTCTAGCTGTAGGTTTTCTTTTTTGTTTTATTTTACTGAAGATTAAGTGTGTTCTATAAAGCTGCAGAACTTGCAGAATGCCTTATACTGGGCATAAAGTAACTTAGGGTAGTGATGTGTGGTTGTGTAATTATTTATACCTCATGCCTTCTATAACTCTTTTTTGCTGTGGTAATTGACAATCCAAGGTTTCTTCTAACTTTTTTCTAAAATACTGTTGTTGCAGTTTGATAACACTTGTAAGTGTAACCACTAATGATGTAACAACAGGGTGCTTGGATTGTTTTGTTTCTCCAGTACATTTTTTTCTTATGGGTAAGGCACAGGCTAAATGCATAGCTGTGGGAATGCTCAGAAGACATTGATGCTTTATTGGAGCACATCGAAATTTCATTAATATTTTCTTGAAAAATATTTTTTCATACTAATTTATATAACTTTGTTCCAGGTCTGGAATGTTGGAATCAGGAATTGACAGAATTATTTCTCAGGTTGTGGACCCAAAGATCAACCACACATTCAGACCTCAGGTGGAAAAAGCTGTCCATGAATTTTTAGCCACATTGAATCACAAAGAGGAGGCAGGCCCCAGTGCATCTCCAAGCGAGGAGAAAGCAGATGCTTCTGTTACAGTACAAGGTATTCTACCATTTCTCTGAGCAGTCTATTAACAAAAGAATGGGGTTTGAGAGAGCAGGATCATTGACTAGATTTTCTGCTGCATAACATTGTTAGTGTCAGTATTAGCAAGCTGGGGTCCAGGCAGCATGCCAGAACACTTGTCTCTTGCTCTGTGTATAAACGTAGAAAGCATAAGAGATGTCACGCTGTTACAGTCATGTCACTCTTCCACTTCTGCTTGAGATTATGAGGGATTAGTTTACTATGGGGAGAAAAGTTGGTCACAGTATTATAGGATCAGATAGTACATAGCTGTTAGAGAAGAATGGTGCAACTTTTTTGTCCATCAGTAGAAATGAAAAAAATTACTTAAGAGTCCGTCACCTGTGCAGCTGCTGAGTGCCGTAAAATTTGGATGGCTAAGGTCCTAATATTACCTGTATCAACTTCTAAATACTCCTACAGGTAACTGTCCATTCTTTCCAGTTCTAAGAAACTCCACATCCATTTGTAACATGTATTTAAATCCAAGCCCTTTTCCTGTCAGGCCCACTTCCTTTAAAATGGATTAACAAGCCAGCTGCAGTTCTTAGTGCTACTCCAGTTAACTCTGAGTTATCGATCTTAAGAGCTGATTCTAAAACAGAAAAATGATGAAGTGTTTCTGATAGTCCTGTAGTTAGATAGATTGTTTCTGATAGTCCTGTTGTCAGTATGCTGAGTGGATGTTCCATGACATTTATCTCCATAAATGGATACCAGAGGTGTGAGTTACAGACTTTCTCCTGCAGTGTGTATACACATATAGAATATATATTATATGCGCATGAATTTTATCAAGAGTCCTACTTAGGATGTTGGTGAAGTTGAACAAGGGCTGTGTTCAGATGTCCTTCCCATTGACAATCCTCACTTTCTCTAAGCAGACCTCAGCAACCGTGGTGTGTCACAGAGCAAAATGAATCTCCAGAAATTGTACGGTGCTTACTGTAGGAATGCAACTGCAATGTCTTGGAGACTTTTGCTCAGTTCTTTTTTTTAACCAAAATCTCTCAAGGCAAAATTAGTCAAATATTTTAATTAAATATATGTATTTTGTAGAGAGTACTTATTCTGTTTCTTTTCCACTTGTTTAACTTTCTGTCTGAACAGAATTACGCAAACTAGGGTGAAGTAAAACTCTGTTCTTTCGTATATTTAAGGTGTCTCTGCTACAGCTCCAAGTGCTAATGTAGCTAGTGATGCAATGTCCATTTTGGAAACGATAACTTCTCTTAACCAAGAAGCAAGTGCTGCCAGGGCTTCAACAGACACCTCAAATCCCAAGAATAATGACAAAGTTGCAAAAAAACTCTCATCTCAGCTGAGTGTGGATGGTAGCACTGATAAAGAGAGAAATACAGAGGACTTGCCAGACAGAGAGAAAGCCATTTGTGACCTTTCTGGAGAAGGGGCTGAAACACCTGCAAAGTGTGAAGATTTAAATGAGCTTCCTTGCCAAAGTGAAGAAATAAAAAATTCAGCAAAGGATACTAATATTTTGACTTTCACAAGTAAAGATATTCCGCTGGAAAGTGAAGATGTAAAGAGTAAATTATTGGATAAATCTGACAAGAAACCAGAGAGCAGTGAAAGAAAAAAAGAAAAGAAGGAAAAGCTTGACAAGAAGTCTGATCATTCAAAGAAAAGCGATGATACTGCAAAGTCAAAAGAAGAAAAGCAAGCAAAAGAGTCAGAACCAGTGAAACAGTTAGTTCCTGAAAGAAATAGCAATAAACATAAATCAGCTGAAAGCACTAAAGAAGGTATGGTGTGGGCAATGTTCTTTCTCAAAATATGGATAAAGAGTGAGGTTTTTAAGTTTGTTGAGGAGTTGAATCAGTATATTTGGAATGTACGTATTCTGCCAGTTCTGGCAAACTGGTCTGCTAGTGACAGTTGGACTTGATCTGTCTCTTTTAACTGAGGTACCTGAACTAGGAGTCAGATGCCCTTTGATTCCTCAGGTGTGTGACTCATCATCTTAATTTGGCAAGTTCTTTTAACAATTTCAGTCCTTATTTAAAGTTTATACTTCTACCTCAGAGTGATTTTTGCTTTGAGTAAACCAGAGTTAGCTGGGTTGTTTCATTACAGTGTTATCATTTTGTTTTCTTATTACTAATTCTTAACATAGTTTTGTTCTCTGTGACAAAATTGATGTTTTGGTAGGAAAAGTTTCACTAACTCAGTGTGCTACTTTACAGCTCTATGTTTTTAATTTTTCCTTTGCAAGAAAATATGTTAATAGATTCAGATATGGATGTACTCAGTGACATCACAGTCAGCTCTGTCCATACCAGCGACCTTTCTTCCTTTGAAGAGGAGAGCGAAGAGGATCCTGTAATTTCTGACAGTACTGAAGAGGGGGAGATCACATCAGGTGGTAAAATAATTACATTGTTAACTGGCAATAAGTATGTAATGCTTTTGTTAAGTGTACCGTGTCATAAATTTGAGGGTATGCGATATTGTAGCTACACGTGAGAGAGACTTTGAATGCGAACTGGGTAGTATTTGTGTAGTTGCAAAAGATGAGTAGTGAATTTACTTTTTGAGTATTCATATAATATAGTTTGGTATAGTCTAAACATTGTAAATCTTTTCTATGCTACAATATTACCTAGGTGACAAAAGCACTTAGTGGTGAATGTCAGTGTTCTGCAAAGTTTCTTCCCCTCTCATCTGCCATGAACTTGGTATAACACTGGAGTGCTTTGTGATCCCAGGGTAGCTGACTTGGTAGATCAGACTGGGTTTAGACCTTTGGGATTCAGGAACTTGGCCACAGTAGAAAGAACAGGAATAGATCTAGCTTTAAAAGTTCAGAAATACCAAGATGTTTCACTGACTGTGTTGCCTTGTGTTCTCCCTGTCTACAGACTTTGGACTCTGATTTCTGCAGTTAATAAAACTTTGCACTTTATAATGCAGAATGTCTTAGTACCTGGATGAGTTCTCTCTAGTATCCTCAGCTTACCTTTTCTGCTCTAAAAATATAATTTAGAAGCACTGAATCACTTGTGTATTCTCTGGCTTTGTCTTACTTTGAAACATGACAGATTGTGTTCAGTTATGACTAACTATGAAACAAAAGCAAGCCTTAAGTATGTTTCAGGAATATGAATAATTTGTACAGTGTTGCACTATTTCTAGTAATCCTGATAAAAGTGAAATAGATTTATTTACTTGTGCTTGATTAATACTTACATGTCTGTAACCAACAGTGTGTTTTGTGTACGTATTTTAGTAAGCCAGATAGTTTTTATTCACTCAGATACTGTTTTGATATTATTGGTATGGGGAGAATTATGATTTATTACATAGCAGAAATTGTATTGGCTTCCCATGTGTAGCTAACTACTAAATACTGTATGTAAAGGGGCAATGGGATTATAGGCAAGAGGGCTAAGCCTAGTTGTGTCCTGGTTTATGACCTGGTTTGTGTCATGCAATTTTTTGATTGAATGATGTACACAAACACATCAATGCACTTTTGGGGTTTTTTTCATAATCTTGTGATATTTTGATGCTAAAAGGGTTTAATTTTTTAACTATTCATGGCTTTAGAGTAAATAATTGTTAATATATTTTGAGTAGCTTTGCCTTCTCAGAAGTTACGTTGAAAGCGGTGTTCTAATTTATCTGTGTATCTCTATGCTTCCCAACCTTTCTTTAGATGAAGAGGAGAAGAGCAGTCAAAGTAAGGCGAAGCCCCAGGTGAACGAGCTGAGCGATGGGAAAGCCAAGCCCGTTCGCCACGCTTACGTTCGCAAGCCTTTCCTGTACTCCAAATACTTCAGTGATTCTGATGATGAACGGACTGTAGAGCAGCGTCGTCAGTCCATTGTAAGCGCAGGTTTTGCTACTGCTCGCGTTCTCCGCTTCTGGTTTGGTGGTGGTTTGTGCCAGGGGGAGTCTTCAGTTTCTTTTCCCTTCAGGATTTTTTTCTCCCCTTGTGTTATGGCTGCCTTGTCTTCAGGTTTCTATCAGTATGGTATGATCTGCTCTCCAGCACAGCACTCTGCTCTGCTGGTTCTAGTTTGAAGGCTTCTGGCAGTGAAAGCAATGACAGAGTTTTCTATCTCCTTCCTCTCCCCCCAAAATACGATGACAATTTGGATGAAAAAGTAGCCCATATCTACCTGCAGCCTGCCTTCAGTGGGGCTTTTAAGTAGATCAGGCTTGTGTTGAGTACTGCAAGCTACTTCATTACCCCAACTCTTTACAAATGTATTCCTTCCTGACCGTGAAATCGGTAGTTTGTAGCAAGTCTGCGGCCACTGAGAATGGAAACAGAGATTTAAACATGTGCACTCTGTTCTGTGGCAGAGGGGCCAGCACAGAGAAGAGAGAGCAGCAGTTTTTAGATTTTTTCTCTGTTGGCTGGGTATATATATTTATAGTTACACATATAATAGATATGTATATGTTGTATATACATACAAATAAAACCTATGTTCTTTGAGAAGGTTGCATACCTTCAGTCTGCAGTGTTGAGTCACAAGGAAATTCTGGAACTCAGCCAAATTTAACTTCGCAAAATACTAGAGGATTCCATTAACTTTTATATGATTTCTAAGGTGTGTTTATGTTTTAGTTTGCCTTAAGCTACAGTGTTCTGTTTTCTGTGGGGTTTAGACTTATATTTGTAGTCGAAGAATGCTCTTTGGCCTAATGATAAATTGTTTCCTTGGTTTTGTATCTCTAGGCCAAAGAAAAAGAAGAGAGACTCCTTAGAAGACGAATTAACAGAGAGAGACTTGAAGAGAAACGTAAACAGAAGGCTGCAGAAAAGACAAAGTCCCTAAAAGCTGGAAATCAGAATGCTAAAGGTATGAGAAGAAAAGCTTTGAGTAGCCCACACCACTGTGCTCTCGCTTACTTTCCATAGAATAAAACATTAGCTTTGAATGGTCGTTTAGGTCTGTAGTCATTCCCTTCCCTTAATAACCCAACATCTCTACAGTGATATAACAGAAAAAGTTATAATGCAAAGTATAAATGCAGAATTTCTTCTTAACTCTTTCATATATCCATTATACTGCTAAAGCTCAATTAATACCTATCTAACTGCAGTTCTCTGCTACACCTTAGTACTCTCTGTACTGCTTTCTGTCATTTTTATAGCTGAAACACTAATATAGTGATGTGTATGTATTTCACCATCTGTGTATTATTTTAGGAAAAAGTGGCTTGCAATTAGAAGAACCTTCATCAAAAAGTCTAGAGTCAAAAACTACTGGTACCAGCATTAAGGATGTGCTTAAAGAACAGAAATTTTTGGAAAAAAAAGTAGCCCTGAGCAGAAAAAGAAAAAGAGATTCAAGGTATTTATATATTTGTACAAAAGGACTTAATGTTTTGAATATTCATTTTTGCAGATTGAAAAGGTTCTTTTCAAATTTGTAATTAGCCTTATCCATTTAAATAGTTTTCTGTTAGAATTTTTGCATAATATTGTTACTAATAAGCATGACATTCAGGCAGAAAAGTTGCAGCTGATTAAATATGTTGCAGCTCAGAGTGCAGTAGCAGTCTTCATGTGGTTTTTCACAGAATGGTAGTAAAGGAACGAGAATAGAGAGCTTTTATGTGTTTATGCATCTAATAGGCAAGTCCAGTTGGCTTCATCTTTAGATTGATATTTCATGTAAATATGTACCTCTGTACATAACTGTCTACATATAGGTAAATATGGGGCAAGGAGTACTTTTACCCATTTTAGAGGGACAACAACACTACAAATGTCATGCTAAAACTGCCTAAAAGCACTGGTATTCCAGGTATTTTTGAAGCTGGTATGTATAATTTTACAAGAAAAAAAAAGCCTGGGTTAATTGGTTAGTCAGAAATTTGATGATCATGTTCTGTTTCTGTATTTTTAGTGGGCATTTCTGTCTTGCATTCAGCTTTGAAAGCAGAAAGCTTACAAAGTGTACTGTACTGATTGTTCTTTGTTAAATTGTTCAAATACCTGTTTCAGGCATGCTGAAGATAGCTGCAGAAAGAAAAATGAGCTGTCTGAAGAAGATTCTAAAGAAATGCAAAAGACAAATGAGGTAGGTGTCTCTTATGTATAAATCTTATGATCTTCCTTTTAGTTATTATAGTACTCTTTTGTATGTCCACACCAAACTGCATATAATTGCATTCATTCTCACTCCTAAGTTTTTCCCTGCCTGTTCCTTCAGTTGTGTTAGTGATCTGACATCACTGTAGTAATATTTTCTGAATTCCTATAGCCACTCAAATATGGTCTGTGTATGCAGTGCTGACGCATGTTTAGTAAAACCTGAGATGCAGTTTGAGCCCTAATCTGTGAAGCATGCTGGGTTTTTAAGAAGAGCAGTGTCTTTTACATGCAAAGACTTGATCTTGATCTGTTTAAACTTGTCACTGGAAAGTTAAAGAAAAACTGAATGTGCTCTAAACAGAAAATGAAAGAAAATTTTTATGATGAGAATTTTATGAATAACATTGTTTAAATTAAGAAAGATGGGAGTGGAAGTTCAAGTAGAAGTCTAGATTTATCTTTTTTAGGTTTTGGTGTGATGTTTAGTTTCAGATTTTTAGTTACAGTTTTGTCTTACCAGATAGCATAATAGCTATTTAGAGTAGCTTACAGAGTACTTGAAATTGTGATTGTCTATTCAAAAACATTTTAATGTCATTTTAGAAAAATTACCTTATGAAGAAAAGATAATAAAGTTGAGACAGCTTAAGGATAACTTCTGCTTTAGACTTTTCCACTATAGCAGATAGCTGAAATGAAAATGGCAGTTTTTATTTCCTGACTGACTGTATTTCAGATTAATTTTTATTACAATGTTAAGTGTATTCCTTAGTGTATTGGGATTTTTTTGGGGAATTTGAGCTTGACAGTTCTGTTCAGGCACTTAAATGAAGGAACTGTGTAATATGTACTTATATATATTTAAAAAATCTTTCGTAGACTTGTGAAAAAAATTCTTCCAAAGAATTGAAGCACAATCATGGAAAAAATGAAATCTCTAAACAACTTAGAAGACTTTCAGATTGGGGGCATTCAGCTGAGGAAAGCAAAAGTGATTCTAAAGCAGAAAAAGAACATAAAAGAAGAACCTCCACTTCTCTTCAGGCTGAAGGAGCTCAGCAGGACAACGAAACAAGGGATACAAAAAAACAACTGGATAAAGCAGAAGTCAGTACTGAAGAACCACCGAAGCAGAAATCCATATCTAAGAATGAAAAACACCCCAAAAAAGATACTGACACAGAAATTCAACATATGAGAAATTCTGCCAAAAAAGAAGGCAAGTCTTACAGAGATAAAAATGAAAAGGAAAGAACTGCTTTAGAAGATAAGCTTTCTTTAAGGCACAAACATAAAGGAGATGGTATTCACAAGTCAGGTGAAGATGTTGAGCCTCATTCATTTGAGCGAAGTTGGAGAGGAGAGGATGGTGGCCAGAAACATAATCAACAAACAAAGATTTCCTCAGATGACAAATGTGAAAGAAAAAGTAAACACCGAAGTGAACGGAAAGTATCAGTAACAGGAAAAGATGGAAAAAACCCTTCCGAATCAACCTTAAAAGCTGAAGAAGTGCTGCGGAAAGAAAACAAAAAAGACAGACATCTTTCAACAGACAAACCAAGAGCAGAATGCAAGACCAAAAGGTCCTTGAGTGATTCTAAGCCACAGAAGGATTCCCTAAGTGCCTCAAAGCAACCTGGTTCAGCATCACACAGAAGGAGTGAAAGCTACTCAGAAGACAAACATGAAATAGAATCAACTAACTCTGATAGTAATGCAAAACTTGAAGATGGTGTTCATAAAGATAGACGAAGGTCTAAGAGCCTTGCAGAAGACAAGATTTTGTTCAAGTCCAAGTCAAAGAGTCATAGTAAACAGTCCAAAGCATCTGAAACAGAATTACAGGAATTAACAAAACAAGACACTGGACAGAAACTAGACAAAGATAAGAGCATGGAAGACAATGATTCAGATAAACACAAATCCAGGAATGAAGATAAAGGTTTGGAAGAGAACAGTGCTGAGTTTCAGCTTGCAAGTGGCCCACATTCAACTCAGGGAACACAAAAAGACTTCAGTCACAGAGTTAAGTTGCATTCTGGAGAAAAAGGGGCTGTAAAAGAGAAATACAGAGGTGATAAAAATTTAAGTAATTCCAAACTAGAAAGAAGGTTCTCTGCTGAAGGTCATAAAAGCAGAAACTTCAAGCACAGCAACAAGGAAATAAAGAAGAAAGAAGAGAGCATCAAATTGGAAGATAAAGATGCTAAAGAAATGGATAGTGGGCATGAAAGATTATCTAATATCACCTTGGCAGTGGATAAAAAACAAAGCAAAAAGATATCCTGTGAAAACAGAAAAGGCAGTATATCAAACCAAGATTTACTTAAGGAGGAAAAGCTATCAGCTAGCACAACTGAAAGCAGCCAGGTTCCAGCCCCTCAAAAGGCAGCTATGAATAATTATGATTTGCATGCTGGACATCAGGGAGAACTGATGGAACTTGATTTGAAAAAAACAAAAGCACAGGAATCATCTAAAAATGATGGAAAAAACACTCAAAACTCTCTCCAATCCACAGATGCCAAGTCTACAGTAAAACAAAAAGGATCTCGTTCTATTTCAAATAAGGAGTTAAAACACAGCTTGGCAGATCCTGAAGCCTGTGAATCACAGTTTCTGCCTGCAGCTGGAAAAACTTTTGAACAAGAAGATACTTCTAATAAACAAGTTGGTGCCTTAGACCCTTCGTCCAAAAAAGCTTCTATGGCTCAAGGAGCCAGTAAACAAGGGGCTTATAAAATGAGTATTATGTATGAAACAAGCAGTAGACCCTTAAAGAATGTGTCCAGTAAGGATCAGGCTTCAAAAGATAGCAGAAGACCAAAGAGTTTAAAAGCTGTGATAAATTCTAGTTCAGATGATGTTCCTTTAGCAATTAATTCTTCAAGAGAAGATGCTGCTGATGCAAAGTCCATGGATATGGATATCTCGGATTTTACAGATTCTTTAGGTGCCGTATCTAAGGAATGCCATAATTCAGATGGGACTTCCTTATTGGATGGTGCTATCCCTTTGAAGAATGATGCAGCACAGGTTGTGTACATGGAGCAAGATAGTGCAGTGCTGAGTTCTGTCACGAAAGATGATGGTGACAGCACCATCATGGCAAACAGTATGGAAAAAGTTAATGAGGTGTCCCAGCCTGATGAACAGACGATTAAAGACAGTACAGCTGGGTTATGTAGGCAACAAGATGACAATGAAGCAGCAAAGTCAGAAAGCTCTCAAGATAGGGAATTAAAAAGAAAAGAGGAAAACTTGATGTCTGACATAACCGAAGTTCGGGGAGATGTAACAACAAAAGAGCTTACTCTGAGAAGAAAAGGAAGAGAGTACTTGAATATAGCTCCTTCCAGAAAGGGAGAAAGAAGCACAATGATGGATAGTGTGGAAAAGAACAAAGTGCATGACACTGACGATATGATCCAGTCTTCCTCTGTTTTAGTGCCTGAAGGAGTTCCTGAGGAAAGTTTTGAAGGCTCTGTTATAGCCAATGGGCAAGAAGGGACTGATGTGGTTAGCATGGAAGACAAAAATGAAAATAATGCTGTAGGTACCAGTGCAGGAAGTAGTAAACCTAGCTCATTGTACAGCAGCCTACAAAAGACTCCGGCCAGTGTGATAGGAACTAGCACAGAAAAGATCATTGAGAGCACTGCAATGGCAACTAGTACAGGAGGAGAAAGAGCTGAGGGTACATCACATTCTGGAAAGGACAGTGATGCTACAACCACTTGCTCAGAAGAAGAAAGTGAGGTGACAGTCCTCTGCACAAGCATAGAAGCTGATGAAGGTTTCACAACAGGCATATGGGTAAAACGTAGTGAGGGCTGCAGTTCTGTCACAGGAGCAGATATTGGTGACTGTACTGTTGCAGCAGCTGAAGAAGGTGGTGGCAGTGTTGTCACTGAAGGATTAGCAGAAAGTGAAAGCTTCCTAACAAGTACAGAAGGAGAAGAAAATGGTGACTGTACCATGGCTGATGCAGAAGAAGGTGGTAAGGATTTAGTGAACCCAAGTGAAGTAGAAATTGAAGACAGTGTGAATAGTGCTGGGACAGAAGAAAAAGATGATGCTGTGACTAGTGCAGGCTCCGAAGAAAAACAGAAGACCTCAGCTTGTGTAGATACAGGCAAATTTGAAAGTTCTGTGTCCTGCTTAGGTGAAATGGAGAGCGATGGAGCTGTAACTAGTGCGGGGACAGAAACATGTGAAGGGTCAACCAGTGGTGATAATTCAGGTGAATTTAGGGGCAGTGTGACAGCTGGCCAAGTAAAAGAACATGAAGGTACTGTGACTTGCACAGGTGCAGAAGAAAGAGGTCATAACTCTGTGACTGGTACAGATACCCAAGGAGAAAACACTGTAACTGGTGCATGTATTGCAGTGGTCACAAACAACAGTGCCACAGCTGAAACTAGTGGTGACAAATCTGAGGATACTGTAAATGGCGAAAGTGCAGTGACCAGCACAGGCATAACGCCAGAAGATGATGCTGAAATTTCAGCAGTCTGCACAGGGCTAGAAGACAGCAATGAGGGATTTGTAGTTTGTTTAGAAGCTGAAAAATGTGAAAGTCTAATGGACAGTACAAGGGCAAAGGAAGAAGCCAGTATCACTACAGTCAGTGTAGGTCTGTGTGATGATGAAGGTTTTGTGACTAGTACAGGCTCGAAAGAAGAGGATGAAGAAGGTGAGGACATTGTGACCAGTACAGGTAGAGGAAATGAAGAAAATGAGCATGCTTCCACTTGTACAGGAGTGGAAAGCGAAAGTGCAGTAGTTTGTATAGGTGCAGAAGGTGAAAGTTCCATTATCTGCATAGTTGCTGAACAAATGGAAGCTGAGTCGGGAGTGGCTGGCACAGATACAAATAAGCTTACTGTCGACAGCATGACAAGTGCAGAGAAAGAAGCTAATTGTGGCACAGACTGCAAAAATGATAAAGGCATTGTTGAAAGCAGCGTGACCAGTGCAAGTGCTGCAGACGAGGGTGCCTTAGCTGCACAGACAGGAAAGCATGAAGGTACCTTGCTTCCCTCAGATGCTGAGGAATGTGAGGGTCCCATGACTAGTGCTATGGCAGTGCAAGATAAGACACAGTTTGATGCTGAAGACAAACATGAGAATGCCATGACTTCTTTTGACAGCAGAGAACTTGATACCTCTATAAGTAGTGCAGTTCCAAAGAAAGATGAGACTTCTCTTACTCCTGCTGAGAGAGAAGTAAAAGTAAAAGGTGATGTCATCTCTACCAGCACAGTGGAAGATGCTCCTTTACATTCAGCCACAGATGCTGAAGAAGGTCCACTTGCTGTTGCAAGAATAAATGAAAGTGGGGAAAGCTCTGTGAACCTAATAGACACTGAAGATACAGTGCCTATGCCCAGCACAGCTACAGAGTTTAAAGAGTGTCTGAATACTTTTAGCAGTAAGCATGAGAAAGATGAGTGCACTATGATTTCCACCAGTATTGTGGAGGAATTTGAGGCTCCTATGTCAAGTGCAGCTATTGAATATGATGGTCAGCTTCCCTCTGTGAAAACAGAAGAAATAAATGAGAATGCTATGGTTTCCGTAGATATGGAAGTATTTGAGGTTCCCATGCCTAGTGAATCCAGCACTGGAGGAGATGATAACAGTGATGATGGAAGTCACCCAACTGCTAGTGATAAGGAAGAAAAGGATGAGTGTGCTATGATTTCCACAAGTGTTGTGGAAGAACAAGTAATCCTAATGTCAAGTGAGGTCACAGAAGAGGTAATTCAACATATCTCAGACACAGAGTCAAAGAATGAAACCCTAATGATCTCTACAAGTACAGCAGAATGTTTTGATGCTCCCATGTCTAGTGTAGCTATGCAAGATGAAAACAAACTCACTGCTTCAGAAACAGAAGGAAGATATGAAGCTGCTATGATCACTACAAGCATGACAGAAGAATGTGAGATAGTCCTGATCAGTGCAGCACCACAGGCTGAAAGTCAGCTCATTGTAGCAGATGAAGGTGCCATTCTCTCTCCAAATGCATCAGAGGAATGTAGGGTGGTGGAGACCACTGCAACTGTAGATGAACAGTTTGGACTAACTGCTTTCAATGCAGATGGGAAAAGCAAAGGTTCAGTGATTTTTGTGGGAGAATGTGGAGCTCCTGTGCTAAGAGTTGCAACTGACAGTGAAGATCAACACACTGCTTCAAATATAGAAGATAAGGAGGAGGGGGCAGTGATCACTCTGAGCACAATGGAAGAATGTGATAGTCTCTTCACCTTTACAGTTATAGAAGAAAGTCAACTTACTGCTGAGAGTACAGAAGTAAAAGACAAAAGTGAAGAAATTCTTAGTACTGCTAACCAGATTGAATGTATCCTTTCAACTACAGGCCCAGAAAAAAGTGGGAATTCTTTGCTCGTTATTGGTGGAGAGAACGAGACACATGAAAATGTTGTGAGGACAGAATCAGCAGCATCCCAGGCCACAGGAGACAGTGAAATCACAGAAACAGATGAAAATCCAGTGAACCTCATGAGTGTAGATGAGGCCCTTTGTGTGGAGATTAGTACAGAGACTGCTGAGAGTCCTTCCCCAGAGGCAGGTAGGGACAATGAGCAAGCTGAAGATGTTTTCCATGAGGATGTTACATTGGAACTCTCTAGTACAAGTTCAGAAGCAGTGAGAGAAAGTGAAGCTGTAAAGAATGTAAACTACAAATTAAATTCAAACATGCTTTTAGAAAGTGACTTTTCTGAAAAAAGGACTTCCCTGCCTATGACGCAGGCTCTTTCCTTAGTTTCTGCCAATGAAACGACTGTAAACACCAACCACAGTGAAGTAACAGTAGAAGCAGAACTAGGGAAAAAACGGGACCTCACTTCATTGCATGTAGAAAAGCTATATGGCAGTGATGACAAAACCAACTTGGTCAAAACACATGATACTGGCATTGAAGTTACTTTTCAGAAAAGTAATGCAACCTTTAATTCAGGTGAGGATTTATTTTTCTTTTTTTTTAATTCTTCAGAAGTTGTCATAAACACATGCATTTTACCATTGTAGTTAGAAATAACTTGTACTTTTTAAATATACCTCACTTCTTTGTTAGTTGCAAAATGGCTATTGGTGACAAATAAATAAGCATATGATTCTGGGCAAACAAGACCAGCTGAGCACAATTACCTGAGTTATGTTAGAAAAATTAGAGTGCAAAAAAGTTACTAAAATACACTGACTTAAAGTTGTCAGCTAATATATAAAGTTATATAAAGACGTAATTATTCTGGAGGTACACATGGGTTTTGTTATTCATGTGTTATGAAATTCAAAAAGGTTTTTTATGAGAGAGGATGCATGTCATTTTGACATATGTTCATCATTTTAGAAAGGTAGCTGCATTCTAATTTGAAGGTTAAGATTGGCCATCCTTAATCATAACTGCAGGTTTTCGGGGTCATTATTTTGTGGTCATGTTCAGATTCACTGTATTACACTTAATTTTGTCTTTTGAATACACTTGAAATGGTTCTGCTTTGTGTTACAATGGAATCAGCCAGTTATCTTAAATAAGTATTTTAAGTGAGCAGTAGATGTCAGTTTTAAATAGAAAATGATGGTATATGGTATTAGAGGATATCATTCTCTATATCCAGACCTATTTTTTTGTGGTAACATTTGAAGTGAATCTGCATGGTTGCTGGTTCCTAAAATACAGTGTAATGAACATCCTACTGTTTTTGACCTTGCTTCTCTTTGAGCCTCTGAAGTAGCTGAAGCACCATTTTTTTTTTGAAAATTAAAGAATTGTGTAGATGGTATAGTGAAGTCAAGGTTGTGACTTCCTTATAAAATTTGGAAAAATTAAACTGTAGAAAAATCTGTTTATGCCACAGGAAGTGGAATAATGATGATCAAGTACTGTTTTTTTAATTGTTTCCTTTTCATGTCTGCCTTTGCTATAATTTCAAAGAAGCATTTTATAATGTGAGTTTAGGTCCAGTTTCTTAAAGACTGGCTTTATTCTCTAGCTTTGTTGACATTTGGGTTGAGAAAGCTGTATCTGCAGATTTTGAGATTTTAGGAATTTTTCTAGGAAAGATGCTTGTTTAGTAAGCTTGAAAGATGTTATTTGCTGTTTATGCAAGAGGCAAATAAGCCATGAAAGTGTAAAATGTTACACAGTAAAGTATCCTCAATCCTTGTTGTCCTTTGATGTAGCTTTTGTAAATGGTAATGGTACTTATTCTGTGAACTGCAGCCATAATTTAATCACTTTGCATGATCATTGGTGAGTTATCATGCTGCAACTATTTGTTTAGGAAAAGCTGTCTAAACAGGCTTCTGAAATAGGTTTCCAAAAATGCTGTAGGAGTCACGTGATGATGCTGTTGCTATGGCCTGTTTTTAAGATGTCATAAGCATATAGTTGTTCCCATGGGGAATGAAATGGGAAAGGGTTTTATGATTTTCTGAAACCACATTGATGCTGACGGGAACTACTGAGTTTTCAGTGTGTGTAGAATTTGGGCATTTTCACTGGTTATGGTTCTCGTGTTGATAGATTTAGAACTTATTGTCACTTAAAGCAAAATATATCCGTAGTATTAACTCTTAGCTATGCATTTATTAATACAGAGGTAGTTTGCTACTTGGAATTTGGTCTAAAAAATTGTTGATGGTTTTTTTTTTTAAGGAAAAACAAGAAGAATAAAACAAAGTTAGAATTCATAAACAAGCAAGAAAAAAAAAACCAAAGTCAAAATTCATAAGTAAGCTGTGGTAAATACATATTTTCCAAGCCTTTTGTATTTAAGGAAAACATAGCAATACTTGTGTTCTTGCAGATGCCAGGTTTGGGTTTTATTGAGCTGGTTTGCTGTAAACAGACTGGCTGTTGTTTCTGTTGTCCACTGGAAGGGTTTAAATTCATGTGCTGTATTCATGAGGTAGTATTGAGAAATAACATTCTACTGTAGCATGAGATAAATGCATAATATAATCTGATCATTTTAACATTTGTATTTCCTTAGGCAATAATGCAGCCTTACCAAAGTTGGCAGAAGAACTAGAAAGTACCTTGAGAACTGACATGGTATTTATGGTATTTTGATAATTTTTACTGCACTGTTTCTTGCTTATGCATACATTTTGCTAGAGTTTCTTCCTGTACCTTTTGATTTTTGTGCAGCAAAAAGATTTAAAAATTTAAACTGGAGAACTTTGAAAGAGTAATTTTTCAGATTATTCAGCTGTAGTTTTCTAAGCAGCTGGCTTCTAAATTGTGGGCTGTCCATGTTATTCTGTGTTAGGAATAATTCCCTCCTTCAGCTGTACTCCTTCTGTGGCTGAGACATTGAAGTTTGTTTTTTTTTAAAATCGATCATACTGTGTGCAGGTTGCTTGATTGTGCCTGTAAAATAGTCACCCACGTCCCAACTCTTAGAGCTGGCAAATGTTGGTTTAGTCTTTTGAACCAGTAAACAAACCTACACTGCTGTTCATTGCATTGCATCCCTTCCTGGCCACTCTTCAGACTCACATATCCCTGAGTGTTTGAGCAACACTTGCTGCTGCTGTGTTCTGATAACTAGAGCCCATTATCTGCTGTCACAGAAGAGTGGGGCACCCTGCGTAGTCCAGGATGTTTGGGCTCATGCTCACCTATAGCTTGTGTAAGACCAAAGCTGAGTTTGTGTCTGGGCTGTGTTCCATAGCAGGCAGGATTACACGTGATTTAATTCTTCATTCAGATGCAGGAGTGCATTCAGATATCTTGCCAAGCTCTGAGAATAAGTTTTTAGGGATAACATCGTTCAGAGGTTCAAGCATTTATCAAAGGGTGGACTTCAGGAAAGTGGAAGTCGGCATCAGTCTGGTGGGAATTACTGATAATTCCACCTGCAAACAGCTGCACTGTTTACCAGCACAACATGGTTCTAGAGTCAGTATAGCCATAATGTGCAACTGTCGCCGAGTTTACAATATTTAGATCAGACTTAATACACTTAGTTCCATATAGCATTATTTATGCAATGGTAACTTTTAACTGATCTACAACTTCTTAAAAAAAAAAAAAAAAAGGCAAGCAGACCTAAAATACCCACCCAAAACACAGGTTGAAGGGAGATCACTGTACCTTGTGATCCTTTAGCAGATCCTTTTTTTCCTTGTATAGATGAACATTTCTAGGCTATTGCTTCTGTTTGGAACTCAGAGTAGATGTTGCACCTTGAAATCTGCTTTATTGGGCTAATCTCTGGTACTGTTAACTCTAAGGTCAAATCTATATACTGTACTGTTGAACTTGGCTCTGACTGTTCCTTCTTAATATATGTAGTGATGTCTTTTGAGGACTTATAGTTCATGATAAGACAATGTTCATCATGACATGAAGGAGCAGAGCGAGACATACTTGTTCTGAATATCTGCAGTATTTGTTTATTTGATTTGTGTTTATTCACAACAGCCTGAAACTACAAGAAGTGAAGAGGGATGTGTGGATCTTCAACCTAAAGAATTGCCAAAAGGTGATTTTTATTCTGATAGCAACTTACTTTCATGCTAAAGAGACTATTACTTATGATGAGAAGGTTGCAGATTTGTTATATATGATGTATAAAGGAATTGAAAAAAGCCTTCAAAAAACCTTTAAATGTATCTGGGAGTTCAGGGCGCCATGGGTTCGGTTTGTGGGAAAGGAGGGTCAGACTTTTCTTCCAACGTGGTATGCTGAAAGTAGGAAAGGATTTTAAAATTTGAGATATAAAAAAAAAAGTAGACTGCTAATATTCTACTTAAAATCAGTGAAGAAAAACATTTGTCCAGGAAAGATACAGAAACTTCTCCAAGGAATGGCTCCCTTCCTTATAGGTTTAGAACATCCTGGTTTTTAGGGTGCTGTGACAGACCTTGTGTGCCTACAAAAATAGTAAGTACTATATGAGAAGTCACAAAGACTTAACAGAAAATTTTTAGGTTTTTTTTTCTTCTTACTCTTCAAAAGATTAAAATAATTGTGGCTATCCACTCAAATTTGAAGAGTAGTTATACGTAGGTAATCGTCTAGTTAGAAACCTCAATTAGTCAACTTGGATCTGTGCTTAGTAATTCCTTTTCCATATGCTTAAACTAATCTTCAGTAGGACCAAAACTAAGAAAGAATCCATTCTTCCCAATCCCAAATTATGCATTGCAATTGTTGGGATTTCCTGTAAAAGCAGAAACAAACGCCTGCTTTGTGCCACCTTGATGGATTTTGTGCTCCCGATGCATTACACAAAGATGTTCACAACACTACCAGATGAGAATTAATCCTTAGTTATTGGAATAACAAGCAGAACTAAAATGAATCCCTAGAGGTACCAGTGTTACTGCTGCCAGTATATTGTCCAGGGAGGTTAAAGATGCATTTCCTCTAACAGAAAGTTGCAGCTGGAAGCCTACATGCTATGAAGGGAAACACTGTTAAGCTCACTTCAAAGTTTTTAGGTGTACCAAATAGAAACAAAGACAGCAGTAAGGTGAGATATGAGCAGTGGTATAAGACTTCAGAATTCATTTTTTATTCTCAAGGTAGGTCAGATTCACATACCTGGTTATATAGGGTGGTATATTCAGCCGAGTGATAAGAGAAGTGCTCTGCTCACAGGAAAGCAAATGTAAACCCTGAGAACTGGTTAGAAGAATGTAGACTTCAGGATGTCAGATCTAAAATTTGAACAGGTTTTTCTATACTGTAAGGTTTCTTTGAAGTGCCTTTAGAACTCTGCCACTCAATCACCCAGACAGACAGTACTTAAAATCCTAAATGTGCAGATTGAACTAGCTGAGATAATCTTGTTTCTTGTAAAATGTTTAACAAAAGTCCATTTGTTGTGTAAATCATGTTGGATATGACATACTGAAGACTAATGCTTTGTAGATCTTGGTAGAGAGGTTTTTTTCTCCCCCACAATAATCTCTTATATGTATATATGCACGCATTTATACATACAGCTCAACATACGTAAAAGGAAGTTGTTTAAAAGACAAATGTGTGTCCTGTCATGAGTATGAACAGCAGACACAGTAGTTTAGTAGTCCAAGATTCTTTGGAATGTAAACAAATCATTGCTGTTTGAGTGGGTAGGAACTAGCTCTTCATTTGACACTGCTTTAAAAATTGTAAGATATGCAACTCGGCAGTATAGCTGTGGAAGAATCACTGCTAACACATGGAGATTTAAGAAATGAGCTACAAAATACATAAAACTATATGGAATAAAAAGTGGGTTTATTTGATTTTAGGTTTGTTTGTACTGCAGCTGAAGGGAAAGTCACTTGGAATGTTTTAGCAGCTTTTTTTTACTCAAGGTAATCATTTGGCACTTTGAAGAATCAAATTTTAAGAACATTTTATAGAACAACTTCTTTAGAATTCTCTTTGTGTATTGAAAGTTATGGAATTCTTTCAAAACTCCAGACCACTCATCAGCTCTCATAGTTATTTTCCCTATTTTTGTGATATGGAAGGCTGAGGTTCTACTCCATCAGAGTTATAGTAGAGTTTATCAACTGGACAATTTCCTTACGTGCTTTCTATCAGCTACAGGTCTCAATAGTAAAATTCTGCAAACTTTAGTTCATTGGAAGCATAATGTAGCTTAATCAATTTTACTTCATCCCATGATCCAGTATCTGAGATTGTGATGGATGAAATTCTGATTCAAATGGTAGAACTGTATTTGAAATGTCAAAGTTACCAAAAATTTCAAAGATGAGAATCCCTTCATTGCCTGTATTTCAAACATAAAATGATTCTCAGTTATCCTATGCTCAGAAATGCATATTCTTGTTTTGTTTTGAGGGTATATTGTTAAAGAGAAGACTGGATGTCTCTTACTTCCAACACCAAAAGTGAGTTTTACATAGTTTCAGGTTCTCTGGAATCCTTTCAGGGAGGTGAAGGAGAGGATACTGTGATACTTTGCGCTTGCTTAGCTTTTCTGATTATGTTAAAATTATTTTTAATAGATATGCTGCAGAGGAATATTCCTTTAGAGAGAGAAACTTCACATGTAAGTACTTTTTTTTTAAATTTATTCTCTAAATCTGTGCTGCTTTTCTCATACTTGAATTTACTTCTATTTACATTAAATTTTCTCTGAAGGAAAATATTATTTTTGTATATGCAGAGCCTGTGTTTATTGAGACTCTGCAGCTGCGTAGGTTGATGTCTAATTATTCTTCCAAATCTGCCAGTAAATAAATCTTGTATTGTTGTTCCATAGCTTATGACAATTTCGAGACTGTTAACTGTCAGAAAAGAAAAGCTTGACTGATCTCCGTGAGAGTAGAGGAAAAAAAATAGGGATTATTCTTGGAGGTTTTGATCACAATTAGAAACCTATTTTAATGCAGTCTTTCACTGGAACTTAGAGGAGGAATAAGTGGGAAACTTGTAAAGTGTATCTTATGGAGAAAAACCAAGATGTTTAATACGAGTAGCAGGCTGAAATTGTGTTTGTGGTTGCCTAAATGTGGGTAATAAATTTATTTATTACNGGTTGGCTAATGAGAGAGTTCTGTTGTTCCTGCGTGTAGGAGAATGTCCTTTAAATCCAGAAATACTCTGTGTGATATACTGTGTGATTAATTATTTTTAAAACATGTAGTAGGGCACTTAATTCCGTAACTTTTTTCAATAAAAGTATCAGTCGAAAATACTGAAAATACTGCAAGTTTGAAGTTTTTTGATTGTGCTGTTCTGTAGTAGGAATGTTACTTGAGTTCTAGGAATAAATTCCTTTTGTAATGGCTGCTTTTCATTTTAATGTATGTTNTTATTTATTACTATGTTGAAATGCTGGTTGGCTAATGAGAGAGTTCTGTTGTTCCTGCGTGTAGGAGAATGTCCTTTAAATCCAGAAATACTCTGTGTGATATACTGTGTGATTAATTATTTTTAAAACATGTAGTAGGGCACTTAATTCCGTAACTTTTTTCAATAAAAGTATCAGTCGAAAATACTGAAAATACTGCAAGTTTGAAGTTTTTTGATTGTGCTGTTCTGTAGTAGGAATGTTACTTGAGTTCTAGGAATAAATTCCTTTTGTAATGGCTGCTTTTCATTTTAATGTATGTTGTACTTGGAAGTAGCAAGTAGGGAGAAGTTGCTCCCTTCTGTGCTTATAAACTTAATGGAAAAAATAGCAAATTATCTTTCTTTGTGTTTTGTGTGTAGGTGGAAAACTTGGCTACCCAGATAACTGAAGAACATAGATCTAGAGGAATGCAGTGTAAGTCTTCAGAAATAATGGATAAAGAAAAATGTAAGTCATACAGAAGTACATGAATTTGTGCAAAACTTTTCTGTGGCAAAACCAGGTTCTACTGTGGTTGGGCCATAAAATGGTATTTTTGAGTAAAGACTGGAATAAGGGAAATTCCGAACTCTAGAGCGATTTATATTCCCAAAACAGCTTCTAATATTACAATTAATATTTGATAAAAACATTTTAACTAATTTAATTACTGCACAGAAGAGAATTATAGTCATTTTTTCAATCATAAGTGAAGAAACATTTTTGTTTAGTCTGTAAAATAATTATTAATTTATCCTTTTAAAATAAAAGATAAGGAAGCTGATCATCAGGATAATCCAAACATTCAGTAGACTTTGTGGGGATAGATGCTTCCTTTTCTTAGGTTGGAAAGAAATAAATTTTAGTGTAGCCTTTTATTTATCTGGAAGCAAAAAGTGAGAAGGAATTCTGTCCATTGAATGGCATAAACATTTCTAAATTAAATTTAGATGCACTTAACATTGAAATAAGTTGGGCACTTTTTTGATATAGTAATTACAAGACTGATAGTGCAATATCTCTTCAAGCTCTAGGTTTAACTTATTTTGTCTTTCTGTCATCAGAACAATTTAGAAAAAAACAGTTAATATCATTAATAACAGCATTTTTTATAAGAGCTTTTATTCCTCTTCTAAGAATTTTGTTTTGATGGAGTCATTAAAAGTCATGTATTCATTAGTGTCCCACATAGCATTAACTGCTTTCCCTGTCTCTGGATGAGTTGAAGTTGGTGTTGGTGTTCTGTTTCTTGATGTGTTACCTACCAAATTTTAACTTTGAGCTTATCTTTAAAAACAAACAAGCAAACAAAACAAACCACACCTGTAACGTACAAGAAACATGTAATTCTCTTTTGTTATTGTGTTGTCTTTCCTTTTCAAAGAGTGGTTAGAATAACCTTCTGTTCATATTTTTGTAAGTAAGAGGCTGCTTTTCAGACTTTTGAATCTCAGTAATAGTGAGCTGGTGTAAAAGTGACACAGAAATATGACAAATGTAGAAGACACTGCTTTTAACACTTCAATTGTCACTCGCTTTTGCAGGCAACCGGCTGATTGCTCAGGATGTGCTAAAAGATGATGAACAAAGTCAGTGTTCCAAAACGAAACCTTGTAACGTCAAGGTATTTTCAAGAACTCTTATTTCTGCAATTGTAAATAAGATTAAAATCTTAGTCATTATTTCTTCAGCAGTTTATTTTGGGAGGTGTTTCCATAATTAAGCTACTTTTGCATTGTCTTGAATAGAAGAGAACTGACTAGTGGATGATACTTTTTAATGGGCGAGACTAAAAAAAAAAGGGCATGGGGCTATGTTGAATCTCTCTGTGGTGTGGAAAACTGAGAGGACTGAGTTGCACAATAGTTAGGAGCTTGTGATCTCATGGAGCATTGTTGGATGCCAGCTCTCCAGTCAGTTCAGCATCTACATAGACATACTGATCTGAGATCTTCAAGAGGGTGTATTACACTTAACCTGAGTTCTGACTTGGTACTGATTCCTGCTAAATCAAAACAGGAATCTGGACAAAACCAATGTTCTCTTTAGGAGTACATGCAGTGTATTTGGGACTATGTCACCCACTGATTTGTGACGAGGCTTCTCAGCATCAAAGTTTTTAAGAGACAGTGCAAAATCTACATGACTAAAATAACTACTCATGTATCAGGGTGGAGTGGTTTTTTAGTGTAACTGGCAATGATTTTTAATGTGTAGTAAAACATCTTTCCTCTCTTGTTTCAAAATAATATAGGGGGTTATTTCAGGTGATGCAGCAGAAGTGTCCAAAGAAATTGATGTAACACAAACACCTCCTAGGAGTACTGTGGAAGAAAAAGGTAATTAAACTGCCCACTGGCAGATTTTCTGAACCTGTACTGAATGTTCATTTCATTTGACTGACTTTTGAAAGAGATTGGGAACTTGATCCCAGCAAATATATTGCATGTATTCTCTTGTTGATTTCTGCTCCATTACTGCTATCAAATAGTGCATTAATCTTAGTTTCTTTAGTGGTGAGAAGTTTTGATGTTTCTGCTGTTACCACCCATTCGCTCCATTATTGCTTCAGTGTGTGTCTTGGGTAGGAGAACTGATGGGAAATAAACAGGTAGCTGGGGAAAATAGAACCGTCAGCATTATGTGACAAGAACATCTCCTAACTCTGACCACAAGCAATAGCTGTCCTGTGTAAAAATCCATGACATCACCATCAAATCAGTTTTGTTTGTTTCTGTAGAGTAACCAGCCAGAGAAGAGTGCAAGTTGCACTAAAAGAAATAATAAAAGATGGCGTGTCCATATTATTAATGTGGCTTTGATGTTACTTTAATCTGTCTTTGTGGGAACAGTCTGAGAATATTCCCTGATGTTACTTTGACCTTTTAATACTTTTGTTTCTCATGCAAGCAAATTGACAAGTCTGAATCTATTCTGCAATGTACTTGTATCCTCAGCTTCCTGTTTCATAAAACATGTGAGAAAATAGAATAGGGGCTTGTATTTGTCCTACCATTTTATAGTATGTCACAATTGTGAGCTTTTTTTTTAACCTAAAAATAGAGCTCCCTAACTCATCTGTTGGGGGAAGCATTTTGACAGACCAATACACTGTTGCTATAAGGCAAACAGTGTTGATTTCTGATGGGTGTTTTTAGGGAATTCTGGGCTAAAAAAATGAAATAAATTTTTCAGTGTGGGCTTTTACTATTTCTTTTGCGTTAAAAAACAAAGTTATACATTTTTTCTTTTGTATGTGTGAAGACGAATTTAACATTGAACAGGAAATTATGGAAAAGAAAAAGCACAGTCTAGAATCAAATGAAAATTCTCCAGAGGTGAGTGGTCTTACTCATATTAACTCTGAGACAGTGCAGGCTCTCAGTATGGTGTCTTTGCAGTACATAACTGCTTTCTAGATTGTTAACAGCAATATTGAAATTGTCTTCACTTACTAAGAAACTAAGAAATAGTTGTGAAGATTTGTTTGTACTGTAAAGTACCAAGGATGTACGTAGTTCTGTCACAAAATATAAACTCACAGACCAAAAGACATCAATGTCTCATTATTGAAGTAGGACTAACTCCCTTCCTGGGCATAATAGTGCTTAGAAATGTCTAGAAAGCAATTATATGGAGTTGTATAGAAATCATGTTTTCTGAAAACTTTGTAATTGATGTGGATAGTTTAGTCACTAACAAATACAACTTGCCTTTAAAAAATACTATCTTTCAACAATTTTTAAAGTCTTTGTATTATCTCCTAGGCACATACTTGAGGTATTCTACAGTATAGGTTGTAAACAAATGTCTGAACCCTCAAGATAAAATTGAAGCTGGCCTCTAGACATAGACACTGATCTCAGAAATGTGTTTGGTTTTATAATTCAGGGGTTTTTGCCTTAAGTTTGGAAGTAGAAGAAAATTTAAAGACTATATTTTTGTTTGTTCATTCAGAGCTTAAGTCTCTAAGAACTGTTCTGGGTGAGATACTGCTAGACTTCAGTAAATTATGAACAAGGCGTAGAATCTTCCCTTATATATAAGACAAAGTCTGTTATTGGGGATTTTGCAATCTGAGCATCTGACAGTATTTGTTACTTAAAGGTTCTTTAAAAGTTGAAAACTTCAACTTTTTGGGCTAAATATCCTGTTTATATAAAGAACATCAGCAATCTGTGTATTGGGATAATTAGGATATTAAGTGTTTGAAGCACTTGCTCAGCATACAGGATCTAGCCTGTGCTGTATGGCACTAGGAAGAGGGACTCACGGGATGTAAAGTCTGGAATTCTTGTATGGGGTAAGCCAGTATCACTTGTGAGACCAAGTGATAGGGATTCTGGGGCTAAGGAAGCAGAAGGCACTGCATTCTCAGACATGCTTTGTGCCTGAGTCAAACCACTGAGAATTTTGTATAACTGGGAGTTGTCTTGTTTCTTTTCACCTGCATTAGTTGTTTTCATAACAGGCAGTGTCTCTTGCTATTAAACTTGCCTCATCTATTTTTAAACTGAAATGTACTACTTCCGCCCCTGTCACGTTATCAATTCAGTTATCAGTCTTTGTATTGTATTGCTCAAATGCCAAATGTCAGTTGCAGTAAGTAAAATATTTTTGTCCTTAATTTTTGATAGGAAAACCAGCCTGTAGTAGTGAAACGCAAAAGGGGACGGCCTCGTAAATACCCTCTTGAAGCAGTCCAGCCTGGTGGTAAGTAGTTCATAATACCTGTGTGGAAAAACAAGGATAATAGTGACATTCAAGTTCTGAACTCATATTTCTTCCCTCAGGTGGGGAGTCAAAAGCTGATATGAGCACTGGGAATGTAAGTGCCTTTATTTTGTTTGGGTGCATTTAAACACAGTATTTCAAGAGCCATTTATCTGTTTAACGGTTAACAGCTTTTCAGAAACGTCCTATGGAAAAGACATTGGTAATTGAGTAGTCTAAGCAAATGACAGTTATTAATCTCTTAATCTCTTAATATAGCTGAACTCTTTAAGCAAAATACAGTGTTAAGTCAGAATATAGCAAATTACCTATCAGCTCCACACCAAATCTAAGTGTTATGCTATCTAGCAGGATATACCTGTGTTCAGGGTGAATTTTTGGTGGTGGTCATATGTGTCTTTTGGTTCGTGCTGAGAGTAATTTTGGCCTGAAGAGCAAGTGTGATTTTATTTCAAAAAGGATTTCTTTTTTCCCTCTACTGAATGTACCATAATAATAGCACATAGAATTTTTTCATAGCTGTAAAATAAAATATTACGTGGAGCAGTTGTATTACATATATATTTCAACGTTGCAGTTCATGGGGGAGATAGAGAAATTCTGGTGAGTAACATAGGAGCCCATGAAACATGTCTGTCTTATAAAGCTCAGTGGTAGTTTTATTTCCTAACCCCTGTGAAGAATATTCACAGCTAAGAAAGTAGTCTGTTGGTATTGTTTCTGCAGTCCAGTTGGATTGCAGCACGGGGCACTGATGGGGCAGGCATTTTTGTGGAGTACAGCCAATTGGATTTAGTCTGGCTAAAGGCCTCTCTCTAGGGAACTCTTCTATTTCAGAATCAATGTTATTGCATAGAAAATGGGGGATTTTAAAAATGAAGTTGTCTTCCTGCTTGCTTGGTGAGGCACCAGCTGGCATGGCTGTTGTAAATCTTGGGAATTTACCTAGTTTATTGATAAAAGGAATTATTATCTCTGCTTGTTCTGTCCTCATATTTCAGGCAGCCCTGTGAGTTCTGTCCCTTCTTACAGATTGGCTGGAATTCTGTTTCAGAATTCCTAGTCTTTCCTAATTGATTTTTTTAAAAAAATTAATTTAATGAAATGTAATTTTAACTAGTGTGCATTTTGGTATTTGGTTTTTCTGTTTTGGTGTTGTGGGTTGGTTTTTGTTTGGTGTTGGATAATTGTGTATGAAGACAAATAATTTTGAAACCACACTCAGAAATTAGGTGTACCTTGGCACCCTCAGTACTGGAACAGAATCATCTTGATTTGGTTCAAGTGTTTAAAGGTCTTGTCCTTCCTAGTGCTGAGTGAGTGAGTGGTGTCAGCTGCAGGCTAGCTCAGGCAGGTGTGATACCTGCCCTACATCTGAGACAGGGGTTCTCTGAGGTGAGATGCCTTGGCATGACAATTTCCCCAGGGCTGCTTTGGGAACATGTTGCTACTTTAGAGAAGCTGTAGGCATCCTGGTGTAGTCATTCAATGGTGAAAGCACTGAAGTTTTTGGACAGTCGTCATAGGACATTGTGTAATTGTATATAGCTTTTTCTGCGTTCTGAGTAAATAATTTCTAGTGACTTGTAGTTCTGTAAATCTGCATATGGGATTACATAAAGTGACCGTACTAAACTTCTTTGTTGATAATTAAATACTAAGAAATGTGTTTGACTGAAACTGATTTTATCTTTTGTGTTTTTTATTGCAATGATTTTAATGTCAGGTTACTGAAGGTGCTGTGATTTGTTTATGGGCTGACTTGACTTGTTTCAGTTATTTATCAAAATGGAAAAATGCATCCTACTCTTAAACTCAGTACAAACTTTGCGTGCTCATTAGTGTTCATGTTTTCTAGATTTACGGATTCATTCTATAATGAATGTGAGCAAGTTTCTGTGATTATGTAACAGTGTTGAATTTTTCTAATTTTCTTTAAAAAACACACTTTTTTAAATTTCAGCTGCAGTCTCCTGCCTTTGCAAGTAGAGGGAAAACACCTCAAACAGGTAAGCAAATGATACCTGCCTCAACATGTAAAATGAAAGACAGAAGAAATAGAAGGGGGTTCTCACAAATCAAGTGTGTCCTTCATCTTAACGTAATCTCTGGCAGTCAGTGTTATTCATAAATGAAAGCATCTGAAGAAAGAGATGAAGACTCGTCCCTAATTGCTACCAGGTTTTTCTTTTCAAAAAAGAGCAGCTTGATAAGAACTTAGTTCAAGGGTGCAGCTGCTCTGCTCAGTGCTGAATAATGCGTTGCAGAATATACCAAATGATTGAGTGGGCTAAGTAGCATGGCAGAGCTTCAGAGGAAGGTAGGTGTCCATCAGACGGGCTCTTAGTGACTGTTTTTTTTATTTCTGCATGTTTTCTTTCATACAGTGACTATCAATCACAATTACTACATTACATTTCAAATTTTGTTCAGTTAATTGTTTTATCTGTGGATATGTATCTAAAGATCTTAGGGGTATCTTGAGGTGATATTTCTTTCCATTTTCACAACTGCTGTAAGATCTTTTGAGCATGGCTGCTTAACTTGCCTCAAAAATGTACTTTAAGTGCTTCAAGCTAAAGTGAAATACCTTTCTATTTCTCTTTCCTAATTTTTTTTGTGTGTGTGTATAGAGTCTGAACTGCACTGATTGTTTAAATGTGTCTTTTTAATTATGGCCATTCATGAAAAAAGCTTTAAAAATCCATTTTAGGGAGCAGGTGAGCTGAAAAGTACGTTTAAAAAATGGCTTGTAAACAAATGCAAACAAACATGCAAAAAATCTGAGAAACCAAATCTTTAAAGCAAATCTTCTGAAGTTTCCCAAACCTTAGGTTTCTACAGATATATTAATCTGGCTGCATTGCACATATGGACTGTGTCCTGTTTTCTCCACGTTTGTTCAAGTGTCAGCTTTAATCCAAATGCTTCAGAGTTGTCTCTGGAGAGTTAGCTCATTGTGTGGTACTTGACTTCTGTGAACTGCAAAGAGAACAGACAAGAATGTGAGAATGAAATAGAAGTGCATTCTGCTTTGCTTTTTTTTTCAAAAGGACACACCTGACTATGTACTTCAAGTTTGAGTGTGTTTTCCAGTGTGTTTTCTGTTTTCCAGGTAAAAGGCTGTTGGGATCACAGCAGTGTTAAGAGGAGTGTATAAAGTGGAATGTTCTGTTAAATCTTTCATCCTGTACTAGCAGTCATGGGCTAATGAGGGAGTTGAGAACCCCTGGCAATGAAAAGGAGCCCAAGTTGAATCCCTCTGTGCAGTTCACTTACTCTGGTAGTTTTTGGGTGTTCTGCATAAGGATTTGCAATAGGGACAGACCCACATGTGGAGTGGGATGCAGAGTTCTATTTTTGGTCACTACAGCACATGCAGTTGAGACATATGTTTTCTGAAGCTGTCATCCTCCCATAACACTGACACTGAACTTGAAACTAATTAGCACTAATCAGCAGTTGCTGCTCTAAAATTAGTACAAATTTAGATACTACGTCTTACTATTTTTATACTTATCTTTAGGCAAAAGTACGACATTTTCTTAACTTGTCTGTTAATGGCCTGTCAAGGTTCTAGATGGGATTATTCTTCAGTCAAAAACCCTTTTGCTAGAAGTTTGCCTAAACGTACTAGAATTATGAAGTATCTCTTTTGAACACAATAGAGCTAATACATGCTGGTTGTAATATGTATGTGCTTATGTTGTGTGAAGAGCTTAATACAGTGGGCAGTCCTATGTTTTATTTCACTTACTTTTTTAATCCTTATTTATATTTGGGTTTTACTTCATTTGCTTTACTACAAAAGCTTTTCCCCATAACCTTACAAATGAGTGCAAAAAAGCTTGTGTGAGTTTTACAGTATGTTTCTGCTCTTTGAGATCTATTTTAGATACTTTGCATTGCTAGGATCATTTGCTTTCATTTGTGCTCTCAGTCTGACTGGTGAGGGTTTTAAAGTTTGTGTCCTCTTTTATTTAGCTTTCAGAAATTAGACAGCAGTTTTATGGCAGGAGAAAAAATATATAAAAACTTGCTTTTATTTAGGTTGCCTCTCTTTTCTGTTGCTAAGGATTTTTATCCTTGCAGTGTTAGAGATAATTCTGTTTGACAGAATTAAAAAGCTTTATAAAATAATCTCTCTCATCACAGAGTTAGGGTGGAAGTGGTAACCATGGAGAAAAGCCAAGCTGAGACATGGGATGTTTTATCTGTTTTATCCTGTATAGGCCAGCCTGTAAAAAATTACTGAGTTGGAAGTAAGAAGTATTTCAGCAAAGGAAGTCATGTAATTTGCATACTAGAAAGATTCCAAATAGTCTTTTTGAGCTTCATCTCAGTCATCTTAGTGCTTTATCATGAGCACAGTTAGGCACTGGAACAGATCACCTGGAAGTGATGTTCTTAGAGACTTTCAAAATTGGACTGAACAAGATCTTGGGCAGTATTATTAGATTAATTAATTTAGCCATGCTTTGAACAGGAGAATGGACCAGGTGACCTCTAGAAGTCCCTTCTAAGACAGTTTTTTGTGATTCTGTAATTGGTTCACAGTAGATAAATAGGGTAAATAACTTCTGTTTTTCTGTTAAAACAAAACACCATATGCAAAGCAATAAATACTGTCAGTCATATAAAGCCCTAGTACTTAAAAAAATTTTAGTCTTTGTCCCAGTCCCTGTTTATAACAAAGTACAATGAAGCTATTTTCTAAATTAGAGAGAGACTTTAAATGTTTTTTGAGCTACTGTGATATTCATGCAAAGTTGAGAGAATGGAAGAACTCCCTTTTAAATTGATTATTGAAAGATTTGAAGTTCAGGATCAAATTTTGTTCTTTCTTTTTAGGTACAGACGTATCTAATAAGAAAGAAGCAGCAAATGTAAGTGTGATTTGTAAATTACAAGCAGTATGTAATGAAAAATGTCTGTCTTCTATGTAAAGTAAATAGATCTTGACTTACATGGTTCCATTTTGTGTTTTCAGGAACATGAAGCCGAGAAGGCAGAAATGGTTGTGCGTAAAAGGGGAAGAAAGCCCAGGCGTTCTCTGGCTCAGTCAGAGGAAACTGGTAAAAACATGAGAAACTGTGCTACTCCTAGCAGGATAAGAAATACTGCAGTGCCTTTCTGTTTACTAATAGCAATAAGATCAGCTTTATTCAATTTTCCTTTCTTGAGGAAAAATCATTGAGTTACAGTTAGTGTAAATATTATGTAAATATGTGTAAATTGCTGTAATCTCCTGTCAGAACTGCTACATCCCAGATGCTTCTATAAAGCCTCATGAATTTTCTATGAATTCTGGCTATGAGCTGTGTAAGTAAACTGTGGTGAATGTGTTAGCAAGATTAAGTCAAACAAGTGTGAATTTAAAATGTTGAAATATGAAGGAAATGGAAAATTACTTACATGAAAATGGGACTTGTGACTAGAATACGTTTTCTAAATTAAGTGTTCATGTCCTTTTGGAGGCCTTTTGGAAAATTACAGCATATGTGTAAAATTTTAAATGGACAGAAACACTGGAGCCAGAGAAGAAACGTCGGAAATTAACATCTTCTGAAGATGATTTAAAAGAGCAAGAGGAAGGTGAGGAAGAGGATGGTGAGGAAGATGATGATGCACATTCTGGGGCCACAACTAGATCAGCCACAAGATTAGAGGCTCAAAGGTAACTGTGTAGAGACTTCAATAAAAAGCTTTTTCCTACATTGTTCTCAGTTGTTGTGGGGTTTGCTGCAGGGAAGAGATTGTTACTTCCTCTTTTTACCTTTTTTTGTTTGTATGTTTGTTTTAAATTGATAAGAGCTTCCGAAATAATTTTGATTCTAATTCGAGTACCCTTCTACGAATGAAGAGAGAAAGGTGAGGTTAAGGGACATCAGAGTTGGCTGTACAATTCCCCATTTGGTATTTGGTGTTGGAACAAGGTGAAAATATAATTATCCCTATCTTTTTCTTTAAGTACTGTCCAAGTTAAATACATTAATCTGCAGTACTGCAGGATTTAATTTCTAGTATGGTCATCTGCAAGCTTGGAGAGCAATCTTGCTGTGAAAGACAAGTGTGGGTAGCGTGAGTTCTGTTTTCAGAAGCCATTCTTTATCTGTCTTAGCACTGGTCTGCCTTTTTGTAGGCATACTGACTTCTAGCAGAGCTCATCCTCTTGATCTTATTGTAGAAACAGTGAAACATAGCAGCTTTGGGAAGTTTTGATTTGTGTTGCTCTCTTTCAGAAAAGAATTGGAGTCCAGGCTTTTTTTTTTTATATTCATGGTGGGATTACTTTCAATTGACCATATCTACTTCCCTCTTAAAGATCTTCTATGTTGTATTATATATCTTATATGTTAGCCTTTGGGCAGTACTTGAAGCACAGTTGCCACTGTGCTCTTGAACTGATAATTTCAGAACTGAATCTGAAAATAGTTACATGATCCTTCATTTACATAAAAACTGTGAAGGTTTACCACTACCACTTAGTAAACCACAGTTTTGTTTTAGTAAAGGCAAAGGGACTTCCTTTAGTCTCACATAATTGTTAACGCTAAAATTTTCATAAAGGTTATGGTATTTGTGGGTTTATTCTGCTTGCTTGTGGAAACATTTACTGTTTTATAGTTTTGGGGTTGTGTCTCAGATTTCCAGTGCTACCTTTCTAGCTCTGATAGCAACAAAGCATCTCTACCTTAAGGTGCTGTATATGGTCTGCATTTTATAAGTAGCATTTGGGAATAATCCTGTGGAAGGGGATGCTTCTTCATATTCAGCATTGCTGGATTTCCCTGACTTAAGAGAAAACTCACCTTAAAACTCACCTGTTTTCCAAGCTATGAAATCAACTGCCAATAACCAGGTTTTCATGTTTCTGATCTCATGGATACCAAAGCTTATATGAATTCAGTCTACAAGATATCGTTTTAAACACAGACACTTATGTGCAAAAATTATTCCAAGATTTGGAATGGATTGGTTTCTTTTTTTTTTTTTATAACTACCAAATATTGCCAGTAAAGCAGCCTTTTCATTCTATTTTTGATACAAAAATACACAGCTTGGCATCGCAATGCGTCTTGAAGCAGGAAAATATGATTTTTTCATTGTTTCTTTTCACAGCTTTTATTTACTTGTTGCAAATACTGTGCAGTCTTAATTATCTGCACTTGGAATGCAAGAAGAAATTGACCTGGTAAAAGTATTTTGTTATGCATAAATTCATCATTCTTTTGTATTACAGAAAACAGTCCAGCAAGCCAACCACACGTGCAACTTCTAAAGGCAGCAGTCCAAGTTCAGTTTCTCCTAAAAAACGACAGAAACTAGCAGCTAAAAAAAGGTCTCCCAGTGATACAAAAATTAATAAATCTCCTCCATTGACACAGTAAGTATTAAAGTTGAGTCTACTTTGAGTATTTGTTTTGGAAGCCACTACAATGATCCTTTCCTTACCTGTAACATACTGCTTCAAAATCTGAACAGCAGACTAGTTTTGTTCTGTTCTCATGTGATATATAAAAGCTTTTAAAGGATTTTCTTCTGTTTACATTTTTTCTTTTTCTTCCTTTATTTGACATTTGGAAGACTAGACCTTTTTCTTTATATCCTTGGAAACCTCTTGGGAGAATCTGAAAATACTGTTTATGTAGTATTTTAACTTCAGCTGTGGTTCTTTCCTGGGTGGGGGGTAAAAGCTTCTGTAGTTCAGGTTGAAGCTAAATATGATGATGTTATTCTAATGCTTTGAAGATTAAGATCAGCTGACAAAAAGAGGAGAAACTCTGAGAACCCAAGTTTTGAACCCTCTTTTCCTGGTATACTTTTAATTTGTAAAGCTGAGATCACATTCTGCAAGTGGAGAATCCCAAGGGCATAAGTAACAAATGTGATGCATGGTTGCTCTGCATCTGGTAGTATACCTATATGCCAAACTCGTGTAGCTGTCATCCTTTCTGGAATGTGTCCGTTTCTTCAGGCTGAACCTGGAGAACATGTGAACCTGGAGAATATGTGCACTGTGCACCGATGGCTGTCACAGTTCACCTCAGCTCCATTGTTTTGTGTGAGTGGCTATGAATGGCTGAGAGTTTAAGCCCGTTTGCAGTTAATATGGCGAGCATAGAGATTGGTGTGTGGATGCTCAGGGTAAGGGTACCTGATGTCTGCCCTGTACTCCCTATTGTGGATGTGGGGCATGAGACACTGCTGCTGCTCTTCTGTCTTTGTGCGATGGGGGACATGGTAATGAAGTCCAGTATGTTCTGTTATCAATCCACAAATCTTTCCAGAGAAAGAGAAAGAAGAAGGAGAATTCTAGCCCCAAATTCTACATATGGTGCACTCTCCAACATACAGAATTAGTACCCCGTATCCTATTAAGTGTGTTTTAGTAGTAAGCTTTTATATAACGTATCAGAGATGGACAGTTCATCAGAGATGGAGTTTAGTTCAGCCTTCTAAACAGAACTGTGCCTGACCACTCTTCTTTATAGAAGTTCTGCCATTATGAAAATAATTATTAATATGCTTTTCAGGTTAAAGGTGCAGTCTGCCAAGCGTAAAAGGGAGGAAAGCCCAACAGTGGTACGGAGGAAAGGCCAGCAGAAAACAGAGGAGACGCCATTAAAGAAAGCAAAACGATAATCTTTACCAGCCACTTCTGTTCTTGGAAGAGTCAAAAGGAAAACAAACATCTGTGCTTCTATTTTTTTTTAAGGCAAAGG
Source organism: Bombycilla garrulus (assembly GCA_013400315.1). NCBI lineage: Eukaryota > Metazoa > Chordata > Aves > Passeriformes > Bombycillidae > Bombycilla > Bombycilla garrulus. Next base: position 696,902 of record VXBU01007356.1, read on the forward strand.
GATTTGCACGTGCTTGTTTCAAAGCTCTAAGTTAAACAATGCAGTACTTTTAAGTTACATTTTAAACAGCTTTATAAACTATTGTTTATACAGAATATTATGTACATTTATTTCAGATGAAAAATAAGTTTACTATGTATCTGAATGAAAAACAAAGTTATATATTTTATCACTGACTTGGAAAGTTGGAGTTTCCCAGTGTGACATGCTAATGCAGATGCTTCCAACCCATAAGGCACCCATGTGCCTAATAATACACTTTGTACATAAACTTGTAAAAATAGGTTGTATTTTACTCTGTGTAAGAATTTAATCAATGATGGACATTTTATTTATTATATGGAAAGCATTGGTCTGTAAACTTTAGTATATACCTTAGGGGTTTTTAATTATATATTTTACATTCTATGCAGATGTCAGTAGGAAACTTCCCCTCTGCTCCCTCCTGGGCTGTCTAAAACCTGAAGTTCTCTAAAATATGCTCAGACAGTTGGTAAAATACATTTCTCGCATGCATTAAAGTAGTTTAGCATAGTGAGAGGGACCTGCTCCTTTCTGTTCACATTTGTGACAAAGTATGACATATGAAATGTAATCTTACTAGATTATATTTGCACTTGTAAATTTACTACCAACTTCAAGGAATAAATAGCGCTAGGTTAGGTTTATTCACAGTCAACCAATACCACCCTAAAATGGAACAGTTTTATTTTGCAACTAAACATCTGTTTTTTCAGTATTTATCTTTTTCAACAAAGAGGGACCCATTGAAATCAAATGTCACTTCTCCTAACTATAGAGTTTCAGCATTTTATGTTACATTTTATACACAGGTATTAAAAATAGAAGCTGGCATTATTGCCAGAATCTTTTTTTAATGTATATTAACTCTGGTAAGAGCAAATGTTCAAGTGAAGTTGTATATAAAGTTAAACTTTTCATATGATCAAATGTGTCTCTTGTTATGATGTGAATTGCCAAACAATCTGAGATTATTTGAAGTGTTTTGTTGATATTCTGGTTTATAATTAAAAATATTTTGGGGGTTGGAATTTTACTTTTTTTTCCTTGATTTATCTTTTTTGTGAGTTGGGTTTTTTTTTTTTTTTTGTTTGTTTGTTTTGGGGTTGTTTTTTTAACTTGTTGTAAGGCAGATGTTTCAGTCAGATATTCTGCTAGGTTTCTTACTGAGATTTTTATATAAAAAATATAAAATGTTTACCAAAAATCTGAGTTGCCATATTTTATTTTTCTTTAATTATTCAACCATGGAACTTGTCTTTAGAAATGTGTCTGGTTGGAGTCATGTCTATAAGCTTTACCTGGTTATTGTCTTTAAAAAATGTTCACAGATGCTTCTATTTTAGATGTGTAAGCAGTAGGGAAAGCGTGTAACTGTTTGCCTGCCTTATTACACTATAAAAGTGCTCAAATAATACTTTACTAAGCAAATTAGTCTGAAAGAAGAAAATATCTTGGCTCTGAAAATTAATTCCTTTTACTTTCTACCTTAACTCTGCTGCCATATTAATACATACCTTGCTAGCATGCTGATTGATACACTCCTGTAGGTTACTAGTACTGATGTATATGCGCAGTTGTAGGATAAGTTGAATCTTTCCTTTTTTCCATTTTTTTTCCCTTTGCCCCCTGCAGTATGCATAGACCAAAGTTGTGTGTTTTGTCTCAGCCTTTGTCCTGTAAGGCTAAACAGGCTGAACTGCTTGTTTTTCCATGGGTGCTTTCCAGACTTGAGGTGGGATTTGGAGTCCATGTGTTTCCTTCCACCAGAATTCAGTTGCAAGGTTGCTCAGGAGGTTCCTAAGGAAGCCTTGCCCCTGCACTGTGCATTACTGTCATTTATTGTCTCTGCTGGCAGTAGCTGTCCTGCTCCAGGACAGTTCCTATTGCCTGTTTCACAGGCAGAACTCTTCTGGTGAGTTATAATGATGGACAAAGCTCTGGTTTGTGTCAGATCCTTTTGGCTGGCTCTTGGCTGATGCCTCAGTAGATAAACAGAGCTCTAACGATCAGTGGCAGTCTCTCAAAGCTGAGCTCCTTGGAGGTGGCCTGCTGTCCTTCCCCCCAGTGTGATGAATAACCTTGAGGAATAACATTTGGGAATATCTTGTCTATGGAATGTATCTTTGCTCATTGATTAAATTATTCTGTGATATGAAAGCATTAAAGGAATTATCTTTCTGCAGGACAGCCACTTAAAGACAGGGTAAAAACTGCCAACTCCACAAACTTTCAGCTTATGCATATTTCACTTGCTGCCAGTTTCTTTCATGTCAACAAAAAAGACATGCTAGGCCACATCACTGTCAATCCATATTGGGAATTTTTTCTTTTTTTTGCTTTGTGATTTCAAGGCATCATCTAAACTCCTATTGCACTTCACAGGGACAGTACTGGTCTGCTGTAGTTAAGCAAAACTTGGGATGTTCAGGTTGGACATAAGGAAGAATTTCTTGACTGAAAGGGTGGTTAAGCAGTGGAACAGGCTGTCCAGGGAGGTGGTGAGTCACTATCCCTGGAACTGTTCCAGGAATGACTGGACGTGGCTCTGTGTATGGCTGAGTTCACATGGTGGTGCTTGATAAGGGTTGGACTCAACGACCTTGGGGATCTCTTCCAACCTTCATGATTCTATGGCTGAATGTTCACAGCTTCCAATTTTTTGGTATCTTCTGTGTCTCTGAGCCCTTCTGAGCACAAGACAGGGAGGGGAAGAATCAGTTTTCCTTGGGTGCAGCAGGAGTCGTATTGTGGCAGAATAGTAGGGAGAAGACTCAGGCACTGAAGTCTGACACTGCTTATGTGGATGAATATGATTGGATTATTGCTGATACAGTATCTAAATATTGCCAGTGTAAGACAAGCATGTGTGAAGAGTTTACATATAAGCAGGAAGAGCTAGAAGGGTTTACAGTATTTGGCTTTGCAGAATGCACAATTAAAATACAAGCACCTCTGGAACTGCTTTAGGATTTTATCTCCTTATGTAACAGTTCCTCCTGCAATTCTCACCTGGTTTTCATCTTGGGACAAATCATATTGCCCATCAAAGACAGTTGCAAAGTAGGAGAGGGAGGAACTAAGAAGACTATCTTTTGCCACAGTCACACACCCCTATCTTCTTCGGGAGTTAGGTTTGTACCCCAGCTTCAGTCTTGACGTATGTATAAAGCAATGATGCTTTCCTAACCCATGCAAATTTAGAGAAGTCAGGAGAAAAATTCTGTCCTGTACTGTGATGAAACAGGATGTCCTGAAAGTGTTTTGTGATTTGCTGAGGGCCATTTGGTGCAATAGCACGATGAGGCTTCAGTCCCAGTAAATTTCTAAACCACTTGGCTGATTTTTATGTTTTAATGGCTGTTTGTTCTTCCAGTTCCTTCTCTTGGAACAACTTAGTTTCTCTGAGTATTAAAAGACTGAGTGTGCAGAGATGTGCTGGTGGAAGACTGACTTCAGCTCCTTCCAGTTTTACAGAGCAGGACATTGAGTCCTGCTTGCCGTACTTCAGCTGTGTTACCAGCTGGCTCTTGGCTAGTTCTCAGGATCTCTTCACATTTCTAATGCATTCTACTTATAGACTATTTACACCTCTTAAGTGTCTTCAACTTTAAATACTATGGGGTTATGTACTATACAGATTTTAAATCACACAAATGGATTTTTTTTTCTGTTGTTTTTCTTTGTGATGGGTTTTTAAACCAGAGGGCCGCCAGTTACAAGCTTGCAGTTTTCATTTTTAGATGGGGTCCGGCAAGTTTGTAAGTCTTGCAACTGGTGAAATTTCCCTCTAGAGCCTGATCCAAAGTCAGTAGGTGCACTCAGCAGCTGGGGCAAGGTTTTTGCTGATGTTGGCAGATCCGAGTGCCTCAGTTTTCTATTCCCACAGCTTCCCTAGTAACACATCTACTTCTCAGGGAGGCGGGGGTTAATCTGTGACATCCATCCCAAATACACATCTACTATTTCTTCTCTTTCAACCATGTTCCAAGACTGTAGAGAGCAATCTCTGGTCCCGATCCCTCAGAGGCTGCATAAGGTCCTGAGCTGTTTTAATCTCTCTCGGTAAGTTTGTCTCATAACACTTAGCAGCCGAGAGCAGCAGGTGCTCCTGGTCGTAGTGACAGGCAGCAGATGTCCACTGTGATGCAACTCCAGCACCGGCTTGGGTGTCTACACCTAAAAGTGGCCTGAGTCTGATACCTGTATCAGGTTCAGCATTAGGAAAAGAGCATTTGCCACCATAGACTTTTTGTACACCCTTGCTTTTGGAAGAGGTAGTGGCACCTCTGCAACCCTGAGAATCACTGATCTGAAGAGAGAGAGTGGCTGCCCTGGATCTGGGATGCACTGAGTGCCTTTACAGATCCTTCCAAAGCAGCATTTGATTTCCTTTAATCTGTACCTGTTTATGTTGTAAAGAGTATAAGTAACTGGTATACTTCCATTCTCTTCCCATTCAAATTTTCAGGTTTAGTGTTTGATGGGACCATCTTGACAAAAGTGACTGCACATTGATACAGGATACACCTACTCCAAGCTCTGGATAACTCCAGTATCCTTCTAATGCCTGCTCATTCATTTTGTATGAGCTCAGAAGAGTCATACCTTCAATTTCAACAACCTTCCATTTCATTTGTTTGTAGCTTCAGTCTGGAGGAAATTGCCCATGCCAGCCTTCTGCAGGTCTTGGCAACTTCTTAAAGATTACTGTGCTTGCTTCTTCCAGTATATTCCTTGTCCCAGCTATGTACATCACACCCCATTACTTCCATCAGCTCCTCAAAAATCTGGGGCCTGTTTGAAACAGGGTGAATTTTTTTCTACTAAAACATGAGAGTTTAAACACCAAGGAAATTCTATGTCCATTCTAGTCTCTGTTTCAAGATGTTTCACCAAAATTTCCTTGAAAGGGTATTTCTCATTTAAACCCCCTTCCTCTTTCAAATCTCAGCTTTTAAGTTATCCGTGCTGGCCTTGTGAATAAAGTCCAAAAAAAAAACAAAAAAAAACATAATAAAAATAAATGTCTTGCTGGGAGTCCCTGGATAGCTGTATTTAAAGCTAAGAACATAACACTCTTGCCAAACAACCAGGGAAGAAAAATATGATTTGAAATGGCCGTAACTTAGTAGGGCAGGAATAGATTTTTGGCACTGACTGTCAAAGGGGTGGGGTTGCATGGTCAGGCTGTGACTGCAAGGCACATTTCACCTTCTCTTTTCTGCGCCTTGGACAGTGCCTTTCTCCATGCCATTGTTGAGTTGTACAGTCACAGACTGCTGGATCAGGGAGCTTAAAATTACCTCTACAAAACAAAACTGCAGATTAGTCTTTAATGTGATAATTTTATTAAACCAGCTGCCAGTGAAACTGGGCAAATACTGCTGCCTGAACAAAGAAAATGTCCATGTGGCAGAGAGGGGCTGTGAAATCACCTTTCCATTGTACCACATAGAGTGCCCCTATTTTGATCATCCAGGTGCACCATTATCTCTCCCCTGCATTTCTGGTACCTCTCTATCAATAACTGGTGTATAAGTGAACAGTGAGGTAATTTGTAGGGTTTATCCCTTCTAGTGACAAAACAAAGAGGCTTCTTGAAAGAAGGATGCATTATGCATCACCAGGGATGAGGTTTTAATTTTTATTTTGCATATTTGTTTAGATTTGACAATAAATTATACTGGCAGTTGAAAGGCACGCATCTCTGCCATCAGCATCTTAAATCAGCAAGCTCAGGTCCCCTGAAATGTAAGAAAGCTCTCTCAGAGCCCTGGTCCCTGGTGTCACCAAATACACTGAGAATAACTCTGCTTTCCACTGGGGAAACACAAACCTTTCTGTCAGTTCAGTTTGGAGATCAAGAACCTGCTGCAGTCCTGGTGAGCTCCATTTGGGGCTTTTCCTTGTGGAAGGACAATGTTTACTTGTCACTCCAGCTAAGCCACATACAAAGTGCAGCCCTTATCCAGCTTAACTAGCTGATGGGAATATAGCTAAAGTAGAAAAATCTCTATAACGTACTTCAGAATAATTTGGACCCTTGTAAACCACATGAATAGACCAAAATTGAGCCATATTTTTAAACACAGCTCCTTTGCTGATCACACAGCCGGACAGCACAGGCACTGGCTGCACCTCTGTATGTGTATTGAGGATGTAACTGAGAATGAATAACAGAGGAGTATCAAAGCTATCAGTCCTACTGTTAGCTGGAGACCTCAGCCCTCCAATGATGTCTTTTTCTTTTCTAGATTTCATTGTACCATGTCACACATGCTGTGCAATGATTTATAGAAGTCAACATACATTAAAATGAACTAATAAAGAGGAATACATGAAAGAAAAATGTTCTGTGATCACATTCATGGTACTCCAGCATTAGTTCCAATATATAAACTTAAAAATGTTAAAATTAAATAGTCATTCTCGCTTTGGTGCCCAAAGCAAGCAGAGATTTGGAATGTGACTTTCCTTTCGGACAATGATAGGTTCACTCTGCTCTTTTTATATAAGCAAGAGCTAAGAATTGCTCAGTAATATAGTGCTTATTTAAATCTATTTATTCAGGATTTTTCAGGCTAAGTAAATAGGCAATATAAGGCCACTTTAAAAAGAATAAAACTTATGATAAAATGTCTTTCAACTAATTTTGAACTTAGAACTCTATGTGGCCCTCAATGACAGGAAATATCCCCTTGGGGAAGCTCTAATCAAAGTAAAATGGTAGTCATTCACTCCCAGTAAGATGCCATCTCCTTTTCTGGATCAGAGGAGGACCTGGGGACAGAGACTGGCATGAAAGTGGAAAAGAGGAGCCACCAGATATGAGCATGAAGTGCCATGAGCCCAGGGAGGCCCTGAAGGTTGTGCCCTTTCCAAACCCTGCTGCCAACACTGCTGGGTGGAACAGGACCATCAGAGAGGGGACTGGAGGCTGTGAGAAGTTCGCCCATTTCTTTATGAAATTTTGGCACCAGCATATCTGGAAATCAGTCACAGGACTGCCACTCTCATGGCAGGAGGAAAAGACTGGCTGATCCACTGAAAGAAAGATAAACAAAGAGGCAGAAGAAAAACTGAATTAATGAAGTAAAAAAAAAAAAATCAACCTGAAATGAGATGAAAACCAGAAAAGCCAACAGGATGACGTGAAGTGCAGGAATATGGACCAAAGCTTGCCCACTTGGTCCTCATTGAAATCACAAGATTTCATTCCCTTCCCTGAAAGGAAGAATGGAGGACAGAGTGGAACAAACACTCTGGAAAGGAGATATGGTCAACAAAAATGAAATTGAAAAAAATCAAAAATTTGAAATGGACTGACTACAACCAAACTTTCCCAGTTTGGGCAGGTTGCTCCAGGTTGTTCCAATTATGTGATGTCTAACCAGATCCCAGAGATTCCCAATGACAACAAAACACATACCACCCCCATGTCTCTCAACCCTTGTTGCTGATTTGATTTAGAGAATTTTTTTCTAACCTGAAATTCTCTGTTGCCTTTTATTCCCTGCATGACTATATCCCTTTGCAGCAGGGTCCCACCTCCTTAAGTCCTGTATTTCTCTTGATCTAGTTTTGTTACTTTTCTGTTTTGAAAAATCAAAGCTATATTTGTTCTCAGCTTTCAGTGGCTCATGTATTTTCTTTCCCTCTTTTCCATTGGGGAAAAAAAAAAAAAAAACAAGGAAAGGCTGAACAGCACGAAACTCTCAATTTAGGCAGAAGTATAAAGCAAACGTTTATTCTGTTCTGAAATAAATATATAAAAAAATAAGTTCTGTCTTTTATTTTTATTAAAAATATAAAAATAGAAGTTTGGGAGATTTTTCATTATGAAACATCTATGATGGGGGATGTTTCATACAACAGCTTCAGATTTTTGTCCTGCAGTCATGCTTTGCAGGAATACATTGGTTTGCCTTAGCCTGGAGCAAGCAGACACAAGGATCCTCTTCAAGTGCATCCAAGAAAGAAGAAAGGCAGCTGTGCCATGTAACACATGCACAAAGCTTTGCTGTTACAGACATCTTGTCAGCTTCATTTTTCTTGCATGAACAAAATACTGCTGTTACCACTATCACCTCCTGATGGATGTTCATAGTTTTGTTGTATTTCCAGAACTGGGGAAACTTTTCCTCTGAAAACAACAATAGGCTCAGTGTATAAGTGATAAGTACTTAAAGTACAATTGGTTATTATTTGTTATGATGATTATACACCACAGTGGCAAGAACCCAAAACTGAATAATCCATCACAAGTGAACACAAACACAAGTGGATGCTGCCACAGTAAAGGATGTGAGGATGTTCTGTATTGAGGCACTCTATGAGACAGAGAAGGAAAATTCTTCCATTCCTTCATAGTGGTCTCCCTTTCATGAAAATTGTATAATGGGCAAGGGAGGTACTCCGCTTTTCCAAGTAAGTTCTCCTAATTCTTTTCTTAAGATTTTTCCACTTGATCTCTTGAGATAATGGGCTTATTCAAAGATACTAGTGAATGGAGGGCATGCTTCACAAATCTCATTCTTTCACTCCTCTTCCTCTTTTCTCACCTTTCTCAAATTTTCTCAGCTTTTATCATCTCTTTTCTTCAGGGAAAAAAAATGGAAAGCAACTGGCAGTTCTAAAAGGAAAAGGAGTACAATTACTTTTGTTTTCACTCAAGGGTATCAGCCTTAAACTGTCCATCTACACCATGTCTTCAATTCTCAGAGACCAGGGGAGAGGAATGGTCTGGAGTCAGTGCAACATACCCATTGGACCAATATTAGCTCTGCGCTGGCCCAACAGCTAGTTGGTCCAGTTGGGATCTAGCAAGGGAAAATACTAAAATATACTGACAAAAAATGTCAAGCCTATTCAAATAATCTGGCCAGAATCACAAAAAGTGAGAGGTGAAGATGCTAGCACTTTTGCCAGTAAGGGAGCTAGCCCAGCAGGGCTGAGGTCTCATTTGGCTGCTTTTGAGATTTTCCCAGCCTTCTCCTTCTATAAAATGCATACCTAGAAGGCAGGTGAATAACCTGTCTAATTGCAAAGCAAGGCCAAACTCTGGGTGCTACAGAAAGGGACACCCACTCTTCACTTGAAGCATCACACCCTGCACTTCTGAGCAAGTAACTCAGGAGCTTTTGGAGGCAAATCGTGCAAATCTTCTCTAGAAAAGCAGTTGCTGGGTTGCAATTTCGTTAGGGAAAAAAAAAAAAGAAAAAAAAACACCTGTTTTCCAGGCACAGAGAGTCCTACAATAGCCACTAGATGGCAACGAGGGCCTGCCAGGTAAACGGCGGGCACAGTGCACGCAGGCAGGCGCGGGCAGGATCCTTCTCCTGCCGCTGGAGCGCCCAGAGCCTGGCACAGGTTAGACAAGACCCACAAGTGCTCGAGAGAGGAGCAAGGCAGGGCTGGAGTGCCACGGTCCTGGAGCCACCACTCCTGAATATCCTGAGCCACCCATCCAGCAGCTCCTTCTGAACTGCTGCTCTGCACAGCGCAGGCAGGATTCTCCACTTTGAGCAGCACCTTCCTTCAACTCTGCATCCACGAGAATGAAGTGTAGCATACCATGCATTAAGTCCAAATCCACCAAGTATTTTGTTTCAGATGCGATATTAAATTCCATATAACACAGGTCTATCGTTATAGGCACACCAAACTTCTTCAGGAACAGTGCATTTAACTTTTTTTTTTCTCAAGTGTAATGAGTTAGATTTGGTGGTTTAATAGAAGCCATCCTTTCTATTCCATTCTGTTTCCTTGCTTAGATCCTTCTCATTTCTCTCGTTTTCCAGCCCCCTCTTCCTAGTGCTTTTCCAGTCGAATTCCCACCATCCTCACTTCTCTTTTGACTTGTCTTTCACTGCTCAATGTCTATTTGTTCCCATCCATGAACCTCAATTCTCTCACAGAATCCCTCTCAGGCCTCAGCTCTCCCTTACTTTCCACTTGTCCTTTTCCTTTCCCTTTCCTTTCCCCTCATCAGTTTGTTGCATATCCTTGAATCACATATAATGTGACCTCTGGTCTTGTCTTCCTTTTATTTCTTAAAAAATCCTTACTTCAGCTCCATTCTTCCCTCCTCCAGTCTTCTTGTCATGACCAAGAACTTTTGTGGATGAAAAAAGTACATGGATGTACTGACATTGAACCAGGTTACCCTTTACCTTGGGGGCCTTTAGTTTATTTGTACTAGCTTCTGCGAGTCAATATAATGAGAGAAGTTGTGCAAAAATCAAGTAAAGCAATCCCCTTTTCCTTAGCCATCCTTATTCCTCATTTCTTTCAGTTAACTCTGATATGACTGGAATCACCTTTTGGACTTCCAGGATGCAGAAAACAAGAAATGGCAAAACATCAAAAAGCAGCTGAGCCAGAAGTCAGGAAAATAAAGACTGTTCTTCAAGGAAACAGGCTTTATTATTGTTAATTATTTAACACTCTCTGCCTCTTGGAGAAAATGCACAGGGACTTTTTATGTTAGCTGGGGTCCAGATGCTGGGGCACATGACAAGGGATAGGTACTAAACAAGCTACAACCAGTAACAACCTATTATATTCATGAGTTGGTCTTATCATGAGTCTCAGAATCAACACTTTCTGAAAAGCAGATTGTTAAATCCAAGAGTATGGCACCACAATGCTCATAAGTACCACTACCACATACCATGTCCAAAGAGCTGGGGCTACTGGAACAAGAAAATGCACATATCCCTGCCATTGATTTCCCTTTTCAGCTCCACAGCTGCTAGACTTGCCTCCTTCTCACTGAAAGGATCTCAGTATCTCATTATCCAGGTGTTCTGACATTTAATATATCCTCTGTAAAAGTAGCTGTTACCTTATACCAAAGCAGGTACCTGGGCCTGCTTCTGAAGTCACCATGAAGAAAGCATCCCCAGGAGCTGCAGTGGTGCACCTGGCTATATGCAGGCCAAGGAGCAAGGCATTTGGGGTAGGAAGGTGGAAGTTCTTCCATATCCTACACAGACTGCAGGATGTCCACTCTTCCCTCTAGCATGCTGCTACTCTTCCAGAGCCCACCAACAGCTCATAGGATTCAGGGTCAACATCCAGGCTTATGCTTGCAGAGATTTGTTACAGTTAGATGTCCAGGAGACACTAAAATAGATAAATTAAACCCTGTGTGACGCACTGTGAAAGAAGTATTATTGTACATGTGGGAGATTTTTGTTCCCTGCATGATAACTATGGGTAAGGTCAGAGGTATGGATATCCATGACTGATCCATAGACATACAGACCATCTGTGTTTGGAATATTCAGTCAGCTAGACCAAATCCACACAATAATAAAAAGACCTTGGACTATAACAGCTTTGTTGCTCATTTTGCAGAAGACTATACTGCAGATATCTTTCTGGAGCTATAATGCATAACAACTCTTTTTATTGTGTTGTATTTCCTGATGAGGGAGCGCATCTGGTGCGAAACATTCTTTGTCAGAGAGGTGTTGCACAAAGTGTACAGTGCATGAAAGAAATACAGAAACATCTGAAGTCCTCCAGAGATATGAAAGGACAGTTGATAGCAACATTTTTTACCAAAGCCTGTGTTTTAATGCTTCCTACAGGCAACAGTTTACTATGGTCCTGTACAGAGTTGGAAACCTAAGAGTACATGGATAAAAGTGTGGGGTTGTTAATCAGCTCTCATAAAATACAGATGGTACTATAAAGCACCGGAAGGTCACACCACAGACTACCCTCCTTCCAAAGCAGGGAGAGCTTTGGAAAGCTCTCATCTGTCCTGCCAAAAATAACCTCATCCATAGTGCAGGATATCACAGTTTGCCATCTTGGAAATATTCCTTCCAGACAGCACTCCTCAACTCTGTTTCACTTGAAGGCATATTTCTGCACCCTTTAGCTGTGAAGAATCTGGAGAAATAAAATAATTTTCTTGGTTTTCGAAGGAATCCATAACAGATGTTTTGTCCACCTACATTTCTGTCCATCTCTCATCACAAGAGTTTTCCACTAAGGCACAGAAAGCCTTTAGTTCTGGATACTTCTCCAACCATCTCACTTACACATGGTCATGTAATGGGTAGGGTACAAACTGCTTTTGTCATATTACACCTTTTTATCTGTCATCTGTCACCTGCCTTAATATTTTTTTCTGTTAGGGAAATCCCAAAACATGTCTAGAATAAATACTAGAAATAGCTAGTTCTATGACAGGAGTACCCTGAGAACCTATTCAGGAGATTATCTAAAATTCTGAATATCTAAAATTAGGAAAAAAAAAATTATCAAAAAAGAAATTCTGAGAGGACAGAATTTAGCACCATAAGGAAAAGACAGGGTGCTTATTTGTAGTCATCCACAACCAACATGCTCAATTCTCTTTCCTTTCAGAAACACTCAGAAAATATGAACAAAACCCGTATTGCCTGCAGACAACTTGTGTCATGATTGAATTTTTGGTTTGTAACTTTCAGGCAGCAAATTAAATCTGCAGGTGTACTGAAAAAAAAACAGAGTCACTAATTTCTTTGTGAAGTTTATGTAAGTATTTGTATTCTCACTGAGCAAGCCAAAAGAATTAGTGGTTTAATGTAAAAGCTGTGTTCAGATGAAATGTATAGTCACTGTATATACAAAATTGTTGCCAGTGGAAACAACTCACACAGTGAACCTGCTAATTGCCCTAACTTCATAAACTCAACCCTGGGTCCAAGCTCTCCATGCTCAAACTGCTTGGCTTGGCTGTTCCACCACAGGTTATTGGGCAAGGCCAGCACTGTGAGCTTGCACGGCAGCTGCAGCCATGGACCCCCGTCACACAGCATGGAGAGTCAGGGGCCTCCTCTCCATCAGAGGTGTCACAAAGCCCTCAAAGAGGCAGGGTCCCTTCAAAGAGCAGAGTCTCACAGGGAGTGAGACTCTTGGTCTAAACTGCCTGGCTCCCTTCTCTGCTGGGCAGCACGATGGGCCCTCCTGGGACCAGATTCATCGCTCGGTGCCGCTGCTGGTGGTCTTAAACCTCTGATTGCCCTTCCAGCATAAGAAGTCAATCACGTAGACCTGGGTCCGAAACAGCACGGATATTCCACAGCTCTCGTCTCCACAACACATCACGTTTGAGACACTTGAGTCAGTACAGGAGCTCCGAGTCAGGTCTGCTCCTCAAAGCAGCCTCCCAACAGCCAGCACTGCCTGCCAGAGACTGCCCAAAACACACACAGAAATGCCACGTCCTATCTCCACAGTTTAGGTTTCCTATTCAGTGTGGGGAGGATGTGAAACATTAAATGAGTCCTTGATTTCAAATTCTGAAATTTTTGAGTAATCAGTGATCTGTGTAAATTTGTAATTGATAAGTCCCAAATGCTCCTAGATTTTACCTTTGGTGGTTGTCTACTCCTGATAGGAATAATAAAGAGATAGAAACAGTAATATAAAATGACTATTGACTTGCTATCAATAAAGAGGTGACTTTTAGACAAAGAGGTAAAATCACTTTAGAAATGCAAACAGTGCCAGTATCCTGAGAGGCTTGCTTGATATACCTAAGCATCAGAGGCAATATAAATATTTAAATGTTACCCCAATGCAGCCACTGATTTAGTTACCAAGATAGTCCATCATATGTGAAAAGTGAGCTCAACTACTTCAAGCAAAAGGTAGGAAGGTCTATTATTTCTATATAAGTGGAAAAGCAGTGGTAAAGGAGACCTGGACTTCATATGATGTTGTACCAAATAAACATCAAATGATTAATCTGTGCTAGGAGTGTTCTTAAAAGCCTAGAGGACTGCACATAACAAAAGCATGTACTGTAATAGGGTGAATAGTCATTAAAATGTTCTTCTAGATAAGGAACAATTCAGAACAAGTAGATGTATTGTATGGATGACTCACACAAACATGACATTTCTACTTCCATTTTTCTATCAGGGACTGCAAATAAAACATATTAAAAGCTAAATACAGGGTCTACAAAAGCTTTATTTAATGACTGTGAGAAACACCTGTCCATTTGCGTATGCTGATTTGGTTTTTGTTACTAAAACAAGCTAATCTTATCCAGGTTGTATTGCTATCCTACAGGTAACTACATCAGAAAATAAGGAATATATAGCCATTTACGTCTTTATTAGGAAGCCTAGCATAGAAATAAGGAGACAGTCAAAGAGATGATTTATTTCAAAAGCTGGTGGTGCCTGCAGGCACCTGTGTGTACAGAACTTGTTGCCTCCTGGCAAAAAGCATCAGACACAATCATGCAGCTTCAGTCCTTCCTGAGAGCATGATGTGGTTAGACAGCCCACATGTCTTTTCCTTTTCAAGGTCTTGAAAGGAGGAATAATTCAGGAGAAACTGCCGAGCAGTGAAATGAAATGTTAGTAGGTTTACTTTCATGCTTGGTATTCTGCATGCCAAGCTTTCACTTGTTAGTGTAAAGATGAAGCAACAAGAGAAAGACTTGGGTTGGTTTTCCCAGAAATAGCATCTCTGAGCAATACAACTGGGAGAAATTGTATCACTGTATATATGCAACAAGCTAAATTCAAGCATTCTTTTCAGTTTGGTTGTAAACTCCTGCAAGAGTACTTTTGTTTGAGCCTCCCAGCCCTAAAGGACATGGGCTTTTCCCCAAGTAAGGAATGAAGGAGATTCTAATGCAGCTATTAAAACCTACTGAGATAATGTGCTACAATATTGTCATATTAGTGAGAATAAAGTTCTCATTGTCAGCATTATATGTACACATACTCAGTTGAATTCTAAAAATCATTCAAATTTTTCTCTTAATTTTAGAAGGTAAATCCTTCTTTCAGCCACATCTGGAAGCATCTTACAGCTGACATCTCAACAACAACACAGGATCCTTATGTCAGCTGCAAAAAGCAGTTGCAACCAAGTGTTGCAGCAGTTACTTATATCAGGTCCCTTGTGAAATACAGGGAGAAATCTTGAAAGGAATGGGGTTTAGAGATGTACAGCTGTCATCTACTGTGTAGTTACAGATACATTTGTTGGAAATAAATTGTTATTATTCAAGAAATAGAGTCAAAACCTGTTCAAAAGCAGATGACCTAAGATTTTCCTGCAAAACTAGCAAGTTGTCCAGGTTATGTTTGTGTGCCTTTGTACAGCCAGAGAGCAGCAGAGCTGAGGTAAAAGCCATGAAAGAAATCTTCCCCATTACTAACAGGGGATTCAAATTCCTTATAGAATGTAGCACTGTTTGTACCACTGCCATCTTCCACCTAAGTCCCTGCAAGACCCTGCTGGAGACTCGGCAAGGATTTGCATTGCTCTGAGTATATTGGGAGGCAAACTAGTTTGGAGAGACAGCTTGTGTCTAGAAAAAAAAACCGCCTCTAATAAGGTATGGCAAAAGTAATACCTACCACCATGCAGGCTCTGGGAGGTGCTGCCAAGAGGGCTACAGTGTGTGATAGCCCTTGGCCATGAAACTCCTTGGCCAGCCTCAGAGCTGAGAAGAGCTTGGAGGGCAGAAGTGCTTGCACTGTGCTAGCTTGGCTCTGCCCCAGAACTGGCACATGGAGATTACACCACTAATTATTTTCCCATACTGGACAAATCCTACCCTGAAGGAAAAGTTATAACGTTTCCTTTTCCCCGTGCAATGCACTCCCACCCAGGGGATCATCTGGGTCTTTTTATACAACGTTATATGTTATGTAGAAAGTCTGTGCTCCTTACTAAGGCTTTTTTAAGGTTTTGCAGACACCTTTCCTTGTGCTTTCACATATGATTAAAAGGCTTTCAAAAGCTGTCCATGAGCAGAACATAACTTTCCCCATTTCCTCACCCCACATGTCATATGCGGCGCTTCTGTGAGAGGGCTGCCTCTCACCTGGCAAGCAAAACGGCTCAGGTGGCCGGGAGAAGCCACCTCCCACTGCAGCCAGGCCGGCTCCCCTCCTGCTGACCAGCTCATGCCGTGGTTTGTCCCCGGGTACCGGGAAGCGCGGCTGTGCCTCGGCACCCGTGTCCCCACCGGACCGCGCTCAGCTCCGCTGCCACCGTCGGGGGCCCCGGGCAGCGTGGGGGGCCGAGCCCGGCCCGAGGGCAGCCCCGGTCCAGGCAGTGCGGTCAGGCCGCCTCTAGGTGGGGCAGCCCGGCCACGGGCAGCGCCGGCTCGGCCCCGCCGNGACACCCCCGTTTCAGGCGCTGCCCTGCCTCTCGACTACGTCCATCATGTCCACGCCGAGCCTTTTTCAGCGAGGAGAGTTTGCGCCCAGTTTCTCCCTCGCACATTCGGAGGGGGCCCTGTGCCCCCGCACGCCGCGGCCCGGCAGCGTTCCGGTGCCCTCCGGTGCTGCCCCGGCGGAGCACGGCCGGGAG